>JAGSMT010000367.1:0-106172 GCA_029286875.1 Lamproptera curius | reverse complement strand
ATTTGGTTTCAGTTACAAAAATCACTTTATTTTTTGTTAATCGTTATTCATTAATAAGTTATAATAATAATTCGTCTAATTTAAACCTTTTTCCCAAACCCAGGTACCTAAATCTATCCTATGTATGATCCATTTAATTTTAAACTTTAAAGTTAAAAAAAAAATTCGTTATTATTGGGGTCCCAAATTTCAAAAATTTTACTCCTGTTTCTTTATTTTGAACAAATCCCACCCTTGGGTCTTCCCAAAATCTGAAAAATTGAAATTTATCAACGTCCTAAAATTTCCTTTCTCTTCAATTCACTATCTTTTTCGGCATCAAAACCCCGTCTGACTTTAAAGTTAACATATACCGGACATAGAGACAGAGAAATGTTTGTTTTTATCAGTGTGTGACTAAAATAAAAAAACATTTTTCTTTCTTTTATTTTATTTTTTTAACTGTTGGATAACTTTATTAAAAGTAAATCTACACAACAAAAAAAATACTAAGGCCAATTACAAGTTTCCAAATTTGGACAGTAACATAAAAAAAAAACAATAAGAAAAAATAAACATACCACAATCAATCTTTCTTATAAATATTTTATGAGTTTTTGAAGTAAAGTGTTATACCCCTAAATTTATTAAATAAGTCAACATCGTGTTTTAACTATTTAAAAAACTCTAAAGCTCTTGTGAAAGGAGTTTGTCTGATTGTTTTGTTCAAAATTGTAGTAACTAATTTTAAATATAAAATGGTACTCTAATCCACGTTGCTAAAATAGTTTCGGCGTCGCGGTCCATTTAAATAATCTCTAAGAAAAAGTACCTTGATACAAAATTTTCACCAAGGCTTGGCCGAGACAAGCAAAAGGCGAAAGGCCAAAACAAATCCTACAGGTTTTGGGAAAGTAGGCTTTCTTCAATATTTTTCTTTTTAAAACTACTTCCAAAGTGATTATAAATTTCGCGATTGTATTATTGCTAATGGTACAATTGTAAATATAAAATTAATTTTATTAAATAGCCAAGGAACTTTATCTTAAGATATACCTCCATGTTTTTGCATTGATGTATATCGTCAAAACATCAATTAAACCCTGATTACCTAAACAAATAACCGAGGTATGTTTCATAGTTACTAAACAAAAATAGACCAGGAATTTATCATATCTTGACGTCACAAGAGGAAGTATTTTGCTTCGTTTATCCCCCAAAAATAATAGAAAGATGTAGAATTTAAAAATGGTCATTTACCTTAACAAATCTTCTTGGTTTAAATGGTATTTTAAACCGTTTCTTTAAGTAAGGAAAAATGTGTCAATGCTTTCAGTTCCTGTTTTATATTTGAGTATCCAATTAAATTATAAAAAATTGGCTAGCTTATATTTACAGTAACGTGTTCATTTGATTGCTACTTATGGAATCACCGTTAAATTATAACGAACATTTTTCCTAATCTCTTAAGTAAACAAAACCAACGTAAAAACAACATTTTTATCGGACAACGACTAAATTTAACCAACTTTGAATGAAAACATTTGTTTAATTATTATCTGGAAAAATAAACATCTAATATAAATTTGCGCCACTTCTTGCTTTATTTATATTTTTTCAGACTCTGTTTGCTAAACTAACTAGTATAATTATTGCCTTAATTGATGTATTAACCATTAAACCTATTAGTTTTAGGGTTTCGGTTTAAAACCTGCGGAAAAACGTCACTTTACCAAAAAACTTTTTCTTTCATTTTATTTTTTGGTGGTTCAGGCCTTTTCACCATTCCCCATTAGGTTGATAAAAAAGAGTTACTGGAAAATCGGTTATCAAAATTGAATCTAAAATATAACCCTTTTCTGGTTTTAAAATTAAACAAAAATAGATTAATTAAACATGATTAAAATAAAACATTGGACAAACTTTAAAACAAATATTTAAAGGACAATTTAAAAAGAATAAAAGTATACTAAAAATACTAAAAAAAAATTTTTTGATTTCTTCTTTTCATCTTTTACATATTAACTAAAAACGTACAATTAACCAAAAAACCTTTTATTTAAAGAACTTCATTTTTTTCAGAGGTTTCATTTTCGGTAACCTCTTTTTATTCTTTCCGTTAAAATCTTTTGGGCTAAACATGATTGTGTTTTGTCCAAAACCGGGAATTTTAAAAATTTTTATAAAAATATTTGTACAATTGTAATTTATCTTATTAAATAGTTTGTTATTATTTCAATTATCTGTTTATAATAAAAGCCGGCTTTCTCCTTAAATAAGTGTTAAATAACTTAAACCCGAATTTTTACGATACGTTTGTATTATATCTCAGGTTTTAAAGTTAACCCCCGTTTGCTATTGTTGATATCCTGCCAAGGCCTCCCCTAACCCCCTTTCCATTGGGGGTTTGGACCCCCCCACCTTCCTGCGGGTTGGTGGGTGGACCGAACTGCCTCCGACCATGGATCATCTTACTTTAACAACTGGGTGTCGGCCCAAATTCCCTAAAAAAACCAATGAAATTTTTGCGTCCCGTGGAACCCGACCTCCGTTTCGCACCGTCCATACCCACCAAGGACCCGCGGTTTACCAATAAATTGCCTGATTTTTAATTTTTCGTGCTTATCAAAGTAACCACAACAATTGATTCCATCTTCCCCCGCGTTTTTGCGTTTTACTTCTTTCTTTGTCCCTGCGCTAAAAATTTGGTCCCCGCCAAACCCGATATTATCTAAATAAAGTCTTTAAAAAAATATTTTCCATTGTTTCTTTGAATATCTTATACCTTCGCCACTGCAAAACTGCGGAATCCCCAACTTTTTGGATGGTTTTTTTAAAAATCGGGTGGGTAAGATTTGTTTACAACAAAGGTTTTGGATTGATATTTTTTATATCATCTTGGGTGAGGACTCTGAATCGGCCTCCGATGAAAATTTAATCTTAAATTAACTTAATTTTTTCAATTCTTCTCAGTTAGGTTGTTCCCATCGGTATCACATTTCCTTTAAAAAGATTAATTTTATCCTCGACTCCTGTCAGTATTCCCCAGGTCCATTTAAACTGCGTCTCGATGTGATTTGACAAATCTGACCCGCACACCCTGGACGTGACCGGCCCTTCGGAACCCTGCCCTCCCAGATTTGAAAAGTGCTCCAGGGGTGGATGTGGGGCCGCCACGATTCTCTCAAAGAGTTTTCTCACATCGTCCAACAACATGATCGGCCTATAGGCAGAGGGGAATCCGCAGGATGCACCTCCTTTTGGATGAGGACGAGTCTGCCTGTCTTCCACCTCTGTGGTATT
Organism: Lamproptera curius; assembly: GCA_029286875.1. Taxonomy (NCBI): domain Eukaryota; kingdom Metazoa; phylum Arthropoda; class Insecta; order Lepidoptera; family Papilionidae; genus Lamproptera; species Lamproptera curius. The sequence continues at coordinate 102,890 of JAGSMT010000367.1, read as the reverse complement.
AAGGCTAAAGCCAGACAGGCAGAAAACATCATCCTCACTCTGGGCTCCAGGGCGTCCCCTAGGGCCAGCGCCAGCGCGCGTCCCGGAATGCCATCGGGTCCCGGGGCGGTGCGTTTGCATCTCATTTTGAGAAGGGCTGCACCGAACTCTCCCGGGCTGACTTCTGGCGCTTCCGGGACTGGGTCGACCTCATCCGTGCCATTTGCGACCATCGAAGGTGCCGTGTGCTCCTCTCGCTGTGGGAATAAAGCCTCGGCGATCGCCGCTACTAACTGCGGCGCCAGACTCTTGGTAAATGGGGGGGCCTAAGGACGAAGCCTTTTCATATCCATTTCGCTGGACAGTGATCCGTGGCGGCGGCCCTACAGCCGCCCTGCAGGACCGCCCCCACGGATCACTGTCCAGCGCCGCCAACAACTCCTCTCTAGCCGCGGTGATCGCCTCGGCTATTGCCACTTTGAGAGCCATCCTTATGCTGCTAAAAGAGGCGAGCGATTCGGCCTCCAGGGCCGGGTATCTGCGCCGTCGACCTCGACAACGGGTGTACTGGCGCCGCGCCGCGATGCGCTCTCTGCGAATTGCGGCGATTTCTGGTTTTCACCAGTACACCCAGCGTTTAGGAGGGAGACGTTTGGTCCGAGACATCGACGCGTCACACACCTGCGACATTGCGTCCCGGAGCCATTGTGCCTCCCCCTCCACATCAAATGTTGGGCGCAGAAACCCACGACTGCACTACTGCCGCCTCCTTCAGCAGCTCTCGGTCCAGTCTTTCGAGGCGCCACCTGGGGCCGTCGTCGCTCGGGGTCCGGCCAGGGCCGGATAGGTGTCTAGGGAGGGCGGAGACCTTGAATCAGATGTAACAACGATCCGACAGGGTCTCAAGCCGTCAACACCTTCCAGCCTGTATTCGGCGAGCCAGGGCGGGGCTGCGAACGATACGTTGACGATCGACCGCCCTGGGCTCAGACTCACATGTTTACCGAACCCCTGTTTAAGACAGACAGCCGACCTCTAGGAGCCACTCCTCCAGTTTCGTTCCCCACGCGTCTGCCACTGGTGAACCCCAAGCCGGTGATTTGGCGTTGAGGTCCCCCGCGACCAGCATAGGGAAGGGTCCGTAAGAACCAATCAGTGACCCCAGTCGGTCTAGGTAGCCCTCGAAGTCGGCGAGAGATCTGTTGGGAGAAAAGTACGCTGAAACGACTACAATATCTCCCAACAGAGCGCCGACGAAACCTGGACCTTTCTTCACATCTCTCGGTTGAGGGGACCCCGCAGCAGTCCCACAGGCCACCGACACTGCGGTCGGACAGGTCCCCGGCCCAGTTATTTCCGGGGGGAACGTAGTACGGTTCCAACACTCGGCCACCTGAATCGACCACTGCGCCATGCTCTGAAACAACAGATCCTGAGCTCTGGCGCAGTGGTTTAGATTTGTCTGCAGGATGCTCAGCGTGGCCATATTTATTCGACGGCCATTTTAGTCCCCTCAACCGAAGGTTCGGGCACCTGGCTTCCAAGCCTCATCTTACTCCTCCGCCTCCTGTCGGGTTTGGTAGTGCAGGCTGCACTGCCCAATTTGTGGCCAGCCGGTTTATTAGCCACGTCGCACAGGATGCAGTGCGGCGCGGCCTCGCAGCCTCTGCTCTGGTGGCCCAGCTGGACACAGCGGTAACAGGCACTGCTGCGGTCGACGTCCGTATGACACTGCTCCGCTACGTGCCCTATTTCGAGGCACCGGAAGCAGCGCATCGGGCGCGCCGGGCAGTTTCACCTGCACCGAGCAGCACCCGATTAGAAGGCGCCCACCACCAATTACTTTATTGGTATTTCAACTATTTTTTGGTGGCTGCAATAGGGCAGCTCACCACTACTCCACCGAGACCGGACCGGTCCCTCAGCCACCTCCGTCTTGTCAACGGAATCATCCAGGCCCGAGATGCGAAGATCCGCGCACTTTTCGCGCCTGGATATTGTTGCCACCTCTGGGCCAACCAATTGGCGAAGCTTTTCTGCCAATTGGTTGGCCTTTTTGCCGCTGTCGGCCCCCGGAACCTGAAGAATACGGGCCCCCATTGCCGCATGGCGGAACCGGAGGCCATCAATGCCGATATCCTCCAGTTTATACTTTTTCTTGGCATCCTGGAGGATGTCAGAATAAGTGACCCCTTTATCAGCTGCGCCCGGCTGCAGCTTGATGACTACAGCCGACGAGCTAGGGGCCTTTAATTTCCGCATCCTTCTTGTTGCCGTCGTCGGTTTGTGGCCAGCGCCAAGCTTGGCCGTTTTACGGCGCGTCACCAGCGTCCACCCATCCGTGGACTGCCTTGGTGCCGCCATTGCTGCCACTTGCGTGGCGCTGGTCGCACCCTGGCCTGGGTTGGTCCGGGGGCCCTGCTTCGCATTCTTCTTCCCCTTCTTGCCCTTCTCTTTTTGGGGAAGGTTTGAAGCGGAATCCTCCATCGCCTTGGGGGCGCTTTTTTCCGCGCTCCCGCCATTGTTGCTGCACGCAGTGGGACAGCAGGGGGAGCAGAGGCAGCAGCAGGCCTCACCACTGCCGCAACCATCACTGGCTGCCCGTTTATCGGCGGCCAGCGGTGGACGAAGCCGCTTCTCAGGAAGGAGGCGGTCCGCTATATCGTCGCGGTGTGCCTGAAACATGAGGCCCACCATGTCCACGGTGAGGCGCTGCAGGATTTCCTCCAAATCGTCGTATAATGAGTACGAGACGGTCTGGCACGCCGAGCTTATATAACTTGTATACGACGACGGGCTTCGTCGTGCCATACTTGTTGAACGCCTTCGCCACGTCGAGGAAAAGTGCTCCTGTGTGTTGGCACCGTAACATGCGGGATTTAATGTGCTCCTTGATGCGGTGCACCTGTTTGTGCATGAATGTTTGGCCCGAAAGCCGAATTGGACTGGATTGGGAAGCCCTTTAGACTGCATGAAGTCTAGTAAACGGGTCAAAACTAATCTTTCGTAGATTTTCCCAAAGCCTTTGAGGAGGCTAATGGGACGATAGGAGGTTGGTTGGTTGGGAGGTTTGCCCGGTTTGAGGAAGCCTATAACTTCAGCGTACTTCCAAGTGTTTGGAAAAATACTCTTTGAAAGAGCTGCGTTATAGATTAGGACAAGGAGGTTTATGAGGTGAGTCGGAAGAATCTTGATGACGCGGTTTGATATGCCATCGGTGCCCGGGGCTTTCCGTGGTCTAAGTTTTTTGACAATCGACTTGACTTCGCTTTCCGTTACGGGTGTGAGTACGTCGCGTGGTGGTAGGTGTGTCAACCGGTCAACCTCGCTCTCTACCTTGCGGAGATGAGCGGCGCTCACCGGTTGTGAGCTGGGCGAGCATTGAGCCTCGAGACTGTCGGGCAGACATTCGGCTTTTTCCTCATCGAGAAACGCTGTGGGCTTGTCGGGTTGGGTGAGTGGCCGCATTGGTGGATGGCTGCCGCCGCCTTTGAGGCTTTTAGGAATGCGCCAGAAGGCCACATGGGAAGGATGTAGGTTGCTAAGATCGTTATCCTACCGATCGTTCCTGAATTCAGCTATGCGCGACTTGGACTGATGTTCAAGGGCGCGTAGCTGCCTTCGGTTCCGCTCGGTTGGATACCAATCGTGGGCGCGAATTGCAGCTCTCTTGCGTTGCAAGAGGTCCTTGATGTCGTTTGGCAAGGCCCAGCGGGGGTTTTCCTCCACCGGGACTTGCCTCGAGGAGGCCTCGACGACACTTTGGACTTGTCACGTGAACGCATGAGCAGCGAGATTCACATCGTAAGCGGAATTTAGGATATTTGGAATGGTGTCTAAGTGGGGTGAGCTAGTAGAGTCTAGTTGTGACTTTAGCTTATGCCAGTCGACTTTACTTTTAAGAACTGTATTTGAGTGGTTGGGAGGCCCTAGCTTTAAGAGCACAGGACGGTGGTCTGAGGTTAGGTCGTTGATGACCTCTATGCTTCTAAGTGCAAGATTGACATTTTTTAGGAGTGCAATATCAAGCAAATCCGGTCTGTGGCCCACCACGTGTGGGAAGTGTGTCTGCATTATCGGAGCAGCCACACTGAAATTTAATAAATCTGATAATTCGTCTAGTGCTAGACCTCGCGCGTTATTTGTTATAGAATTCCACCGGTTATGCTTGCTATTGAGATCGCCGGCCAAAATGACGGCGCCTCCTAGGGAGAATAACATCTCGAAGTGGGATTGTTCGATGCGTGAGGTGTCTCTACATCATGTAACAAGATGCGTCGGACAGCTATGCCAAAAATTACAGTGCACAAAATCTAGATGTAAATTGCATATATTTTTGGTGTAAGATACCACTTCACATACAAGTCAGCATTATTTAATCTAACTATACTTACGGTAAACTTTTCAACCGACTCTCTTTTATAAGTAAAACTTTATGTAAAATTATATGATTTTTGGATATTAAATAAAATTTTCAGACACATTCTCGCTCGCGTTATTACGTGTCAAAATTTTCTTCAGTGTGAAATTGAATAACTTTGGAAACTTTAATACAGAGAATTTACTTTGCAGATCTGTATTTTTTTCAATAAATGAAAGTCATAACCGATTTTTCAATTTCCATTCAATTAGAATATATTTTAGTAAAAATAAAAAAATTGGATATTACCCGGAATATCTTACAGAACATAATGTACTCCTCATTATGCTCTATAAGATATTATTAGCGCCAATCAAAGAGGCAAACCGCCTCCGTCGTCCAGCGGTATTGGCCCTTGCTTTATGAACTGAAGGTCGTGGGTTCGAATCCCGCGGCGGGAAGCAACATCGTATCGTTGTTTTCTGGTTATTGCTGTTGTTCTATGGTCTGAAGAGAGATTATCTATGCGTCAGACGTGCATGTAAAAGTCGGTCTACTTACCAACCCGCATTGGACGAGCGTGGTGGGATACAGTCCGAAAAACTCCCTAATGGAGAAGGAGTACATTGGGGAAGACGTATGTCCAGCGGTGGATTAACACATGCTGACGATGGTGACGATGATGAAAGAAGCAATAAGTGAAAATAAATTACTCATCGCGTCGTTTGTCTTTTAAGCATACTAACTTTCATCCATTTCAATCTAACGTAATAATATATTGTTTAGAGTACTAACACTATTTATATTAATACTATAAAAATATGGAGGTTAATGTTGTGCTTATATTCTTTATATATGCTTATATATAACACATAGGTCATGTCATCATGACATAAATCAAGAATAAAATTTCATTTTATACGTACAATTATTCTAGATGTTAGTTAATTTTAAACAAACCAAATGTATGATATGATGCATATATATTTTGGATTTTCAGTAAAAAATTACTGGGGAAAGAAACTTATTTCAATATACGTAATAAGTAATATGTCTACTACGTTAATAGATCCTATTAAATACCAAATCATTTACAGCCTATAGCGTGATCCCTTGAAGCCCACGGTTTTAATAACGTTTCATTAATTTACATTAAACACGTCGATCGGTTCAGATAGGTTTTCTGAGCAATTTTAAATGTTATTGTCCCATTTGACTAATACTTTACTGTGACAGGTTTAGTGATAATAAAACTTTCTAGCCTTTCATTTTAAAGTAACTGTAATATCTACAATAACTTTAAGACGACAAATATTCTATACTCAATTTACTTGAAACAATTATTGCGACAATAAGGAAAACTCCAAACCGATGAATTAAAGTTACAAGTACGTGTGCTATGTGTGTGTAACGTATATATTCTTAACACTGCAGCCATAATACCTTAAATAATATAAATTTTAAAACTAGCTGCGTGAGTTATCGAACATAAACAGGTAGAATCATTTAGTAATAATTCTGATTGGCCAAACTATTAACTATCACTATTATAACGTGTTTTATTGAAATGTCTCATAATCTAGTTCATCATCAGCCTGCGATAGTCCACTGCTCCACTAATACACCCCTATCCATTTAAGGGTTTTCTACTTAATTATCTACTTATTATAAACAAATTAATTGGGACCACATTACTAGTACTATCTACCAAATAAAATTCATAATTAAAACCGGAACGCTAAACGCGGAGCAACCAGGTGTATATATATATAAAATTAAGCTCCATACTGAGATTCACCTTAACTCGATCAATAAACATACAATTATTATTTAGATGCATACATACATTCTCTTTGTTTGCACTGGATACTATTGCGTATGTAAAAAAGCAATTGCTGTATTGGTCCAAGTTAGCTTTAAAAATACCTAAGTTGTTTTATATTAATTTTGTGTAGGAAAAACGACAATATTAACTTGAGCAAATTCTTTGTTAAGCGGTTTCAATGTGTGTTGGAGGAGGTTCATCTTTTGAAGGACGATTAAGCTCTGATAATTTCATGGGCACAGTATCAAATTTTTTAATCTTAATGCGAGTAAATAGTGAGTTTAAGCTAATTAATGATTGCTATAAACCTCAGAATCACAATTGAATGAGAAAAGCCATTTTTTGTGTGAACAGTAATATCGGTTTATTTATTTAACGATCTTGAGTGATAATTGAGCTGAAATAGAAATAATATAATGTGGAAGCCGTTTAAAAGACAACGCTGGAACAAATGAGCAATGAACAACGAGATATCTTAGACCCTGTAAAGCGATCTCCTAAATTTAGTCAGTCAAAAGTCAAAGTCAAATATCTTTATTCAATATGGTAGCATTACACTTTCTTATTGATTGTTAAATTAACTACCACCGGTTCGGAAATGGAAGCCTCTAACCTGAGAAGAACCAGCGTAAGGAACTCAGCGGGCCTTTTTTTCCTTCTTTCATTAAGTTTTACCAAATTTTTGCAATAAACATCACATTTTAATAGTTTAAAATAGCCTGGAGCGAACATTGCATTACCGGGTGTGTTATCTATTAAGTAGTCATTGTTCTTCGGAGCCTAGTTTTTGGAAGAACAAAATTATGCTTATTCCTAGTATTTATATCGTTTGTCACAATGTCTTACAAATAAATTTTATGTTTATGAACATACATAATATTTCCAAATATGTATTGAGAAAAAACAGTCATTACATTGATTTTAGTAAACATTTTTGTCAGCGATTCTGTGGGGCCTAGGTTATAGACTGCTCGAATCGCTCTCTTTTCAATTACGAAAATAGTGTTTATATCAGCCGCGTTTCCCCGCAGTAGAATGCCATAAGACATTATACTGTGAAAATAACTAAATTTACTAAACGGGCTGCCTCAACATCGATTAGTTGTTTTTGACTGCATATGCCGCTGAGCTAAGCTTACTCGCCAGCCTATTGATATGAGGACCCAATTGCAGTTTAAATCTATTGTGATGCCAAGAAATACAGTGGAATCCACATGGTCCAGCGTTTCTCCATCTAGACCACATCGCAGCAGCTTGAGGAACATTAGGGTCTAAACCTATACATTTAGTTTTATTTTGTCTTAACATTAAATTATTTGCACTAAACCGAGTATCCTACTTTCGGAGGCGTAGTATTTACTTGTCATTAAGCAATTTATGTCGTTTATTCTAAATAGTAATGAAAGTGTCATCAGCAAATAATGTCACAATCTCGTTTTTACTCAACCTGGTGTGGTGGTCATTAATAGACTAGAAAAGAAAAGAGCTCAAAATAGATCCTGTAAGGGACCCCATACCTACAGGAGCCCGATGAAGATCTCTTGCCGTTCGTCAACTCTCGAGTTCGATGGCTCAGTGACAGAAGTCAGAAAGTCAGAATGCGAGCATTTTGATACCGTAGTGGATTAATTTCCGACCGAATATCACTGCTGTACACAGTCAGTGTACTGGTTTGTAGGAATCCACCTTTACAGGAGACACGTCTGGGTCAGAATACCTACCACGGTGTCATTTTCTGCCGTAAATAGCACTAGGGTGAAAACACTACTGTTGTTCCAGGTTTGAGCATACCATGTAGCCAGCATATTTACTAGGTAAACAGGAGTCTCATACTATCATACTATGTCTCACGGAAAGCAGCCGTTGGTGATTACCACTGGTATGCCAATGTCTATGGGCGACGTGACCACTTTCCATCAGGTCCTGACTGCCTTTTCCTGCGTTTGCCTAATGCAAAGAAGTCAAATGCTTTGGTTAAGTCACAGAACACATCTAACAGTCGTGTGACCTTCCATCCTAAAATACAGTTTTAACAAGATCTGGCCTGAACAGGTCGTTCTAATGCGAGACTCAATACGGTTTTAATAAACCATACTGCTAGTTATTAAATATACTAATAATTAAAATGTTATCAAGTAATTGGTTAAGAATTATTTTCAAAAATTTTGCTAAGCATCAGGCAGTATAGAAATAAGACTTAAGTTATTGATTTAGTAGTACTGCCTGATTTAAATACCAGAATAGACTATTAGTGTTTCCTAAGGTCAGAAAATTTACCACATGTATACATTCTTAAAATCAGCTTCCAGGCAAGGTGAGATAACATCAATAATAAATGAATATATCACATTAACAGAGATCACCATGTACAGTTTTTTAATGTCAGGATTTAAAAGCGGAACAATATCTTCATCGCTTACATTACTGAAATAGAAATGATTCATTCTTTATTATTTTCTTTAAATATCACTCAACAACTTCTGTTTCACAGAAATTATTTTCCAGGTCATTGTTATTTTGTCAAATGACCTTGATTTTGTTTTATCATCATATATCACATATATCGTGCACAAAGGATTGATTGTGGTTGTAGGTCTTTTCACTATATAGTTCATATAATCTTCGTCTGCTCTTATATATTCCAGCTGTTGCCCGTTCACTGAGCTGCAGATCTTTTGGTTTGACTTTTTAAAGTAAATATCTCTAAAATTCGTTATTTTAATTAAAATAATTTCTATACAGTATATCCGGCATGTTATTATAATGCATATAATTTTATTTATTACTTCTTAACTTTTCAATATGTTTTCTATACATAGGAATAAAAATTTTTTTTGCACAATATTTTGTGAGATCTGTTATCAGAGTCAAAAGAAGCTAAATATCCCAATGATGCATTTATTTACAGGTATACAATTTATTAATTTGTAATCGATACATGTTGCCGAGAAGGCAGTAATTTTTGTTGGTTCAAAAAATTTATTTAAAAGGTTATGTAAATTTAACAATGATCAGCCCCCATATGGAAAGGCGTGCATTAGGTGGGAGGCCTATGTCAGCAGTAGAACTAACACAAGCTGATGTATTTATCTCTTCTTACCTCCAGTCATTATAGCGTTAGTTATAGATATTTTTTTCCTATATATATGTTTTTATATTTATATACACACATAGAAATATACATTTTAACCTAGTTTAATTGATTTTTCCTATAAACTGAACTAAATTGTACTGTCTTACGTTTTCAAAGTTATGCTAGACCTGTGTCTGTGTGAAGCTTCATCTATTACTGAGTTCGAAGGAATGCGAGATCCCCCAAACTTGGTGACCAAAACTTTAAAGAAATGGCCACACGCATTTGGGATGCGTGGGATGATTTTAAAGAAGGATCATCGACGTTCGGTATACGGACCGAGGCGCCGATGTTCGGTCGACTGTCTAATCGATTGCTGGGGGCGGTGAGAACCGCCCTGGAACGCGGGTGTATCTCGTGTACGCGGTGTGTTGGTCTCGCCGTGCTCTTGAGCGCGGTAGACCTAAAAGTGTGTGTGTGTTATCCCTACTTGTGTGTGTAGTATCGTGTGGCGGAATCCTTGGAGGGTCCAGAATTCCTAAACCCCTTCTTCATCTGGGTCTAAGAGTTACGGGGACAACGTTTCCTACCAGAGGCATCTGGGTCTGCGTGATAATTTGCAGCGCTTACCATCAGAGAGTTATTTTGCGTTTCTATTCTTTCATAGAATTTTTTGATAATGTTTTTAAAATGAGCGCGTAATGTCGGCATCTTGCAATCGCTGTGTAAGTCGACATTTCTTTGATAAGACTCTGCTCCAGTGGAACGTAGTAAGAATGTATTTTGCACCTATTGATTGGAGTTTACTGGTGATAAGGGATGGTGAGGAAGAAGAGTAATGGAGGGCGGTGTCGTCTGCAAAAGCGCAAGGTTAACATTAGAACTTGTAGGAATATCGCTAGTACATATCTTGAATAACAAAGTTAACATTAGAGCTTTTAGGGATTATCGCTAGTGCACAGAGGAGAAAGAACGGAGCCCTGTGGCACGCCCGCTAGCAGGGAGCATCTGGTTGAGAGGAGCCTTCTACTCGATATTGAAAACAGCGATTCAAAAGGTAGGCTTGTACCGATGTGCACAAGCCTGTCAGGCACATAGAAAGAGTACAACTTGTAGAGTAAGCCGTTGTGCCAGACTTTATCGAATGCCTTTGCAACATTGAATAGAACAGCCCCCGTGTACGCCGTGTGCCAGTAGTGTTGGTATTTAATCGAATTTAAGTACAAAATATAACTAGAGTTACAATACTTTTGTTCAGTGATGGAACAGTATCTAGAAATCTTTACTAATAGTTTTTACGAGAATCATAGGATTCAACCGTTTCCTTTTAATAATACATGTCTTTTAAATAAAACAGTTTAATAGCAATTTGCAATTTATTACTTCTTTCTTGCAACAGGTCGTTTGAAAAGTTTGCAAAAAGCGTGAAACTTCACAGACGTTCAAAGAAACAAGGTAAACTTTTCACTTCCTGTAAAAGTTCATCTTCTTTACTAAGAGTTACAATACTTTTGTTCAATGATGGAACAGTCTCAGAAATCTTTACATCAGTTTTGAGAATCATAGAATTCAACCGTTTCCTTTTAACAATACATGTCTTTTAATAAAACAGTTTAATAGCAATTTGCAATTTATTACTTCTTTCTTGCAACAGGTCGTTTGAAAAGTTTGCAAAAAGCGTGAAACTTCACAGACGTTCAAAGAAACAAGGATAAACTTTTCACTTCCTGTAAAGAGTTCATCTTCTTTTACTCAAGAGCTGCGCTTCGCTTCGGGTAACATCTTGCTGTACTTTAATGACGTGAAAGAAAATTCATGTAAGATTGAAAGTCTTACTTTAAACAAGTACAAAATCAAATATACCAGATTCTTAATACCTTGATCTGCTCTCTAATTTATCCCTTTGAGATGTTTTATATTTTATTATCAGGTGTCTTGGGCACAAACATAAAAATCCGATAGAATTATCTTTAGTACTAGGTATTGCCCGTGACTACGTCTGCGTGGTTATGTAAAAAAATATCTTTTACTACTTGTAAGACAAAACTAACTAGACTTTTTTTGTCTTTGCTTAAAATTAGTTAGTCTAAGTTACTCCAGTTTGCATGAGCTATATTCTAGTGAAAATCCCGTCAATATCTTACCAGCCATTTCAGATATTAGCCGGAACAAACATTCAGACAGGCTCATTAAACAAAAAATGTTTTACTATATGATACATGTATTACATATCTTAATTTAATAATCTGAAAACGGTAATTTTAATGTCACAAACACACATTTTATTCATTTGAATAGATTGTGCAATTAATAGCATACGATTTAGAATCTCAAAATATTGAAATTTACGAAAGCAGTTGAGCAAGCTGTACTTACGTTTGTTACACTTACAATTTTGGAGTAGGCAATATTTCTTTTTACTAAGATTATGCTTCTTTACATTACTAATAACATCTATATTTAAATTGTTAATGATTTTAATGGATACGTTGTTCTGCGACATTATCTTAGTGATATATTTAGACCATTTAATAATAAATATGATATTTTTTTAAGTTTTATCTGAAACTATTCATTATGATAATTTATAAAAAATATGATTACACGATAGACAATGCCATTAGAGTACGAAAATAATTGTTGATATTGGTCCGCAAGTTGTCGGAAGGAAATATATATTTAAAGTAATTATATTTTTCTATGTAATGAATTTCAGACATTACAAGCGAAATTTTAATCAGAAGAATATGACCGAGTTCAAACAGTACAGAACCAGAAATTACGCAATACAAGCGGGTAACAAAGTGAAATCGCCCCGTGATTTCATTTAATCAAAATGGTCGTGTATGACATGTTTTATGCTAATAGAATGAAGATGTTTTTAAATGTATTAACTTTTATACGAACTCACACATAATTACCTTAAATGAGCTGCAAACATGCCATTGCATGCACATTGCATTTTTTTTAATTCCATTCAAAAGGTTATTGTGCGTTATTCTTATAACATAGAATGCGCTCAAAGACTTTATTGTAGACTTCCAAAAGAAGGGAGTACTCGATTTGCGTATATATATTTTTTTTATTAATGCCACCTCGTTGCGCCGCTCCTAGTGCTCCTATTTTGTGTATTCATTTTTTTTGTAGGTATTAGCAGTCGTTTGATCTCATTTTTTTGTGATTAGTACTTTAATAGATATTTAAAAAACGCAAAAACTTGCAGCACCAAAAATCCCAACCTCGTTTGATTAAATTGCAAACGCTGCAAAAACCGTAAAAGATAGAGTTAAAATATGTTCACGTAATTGTACTTCTTGAAATATCCTACAATAAAATTCGCGAGAACATATATTTATGTTTTAAGAATAATCTACAATAAGAAGCAGAATGCACCGTATTGTGCACGTAGCGCCTTGTTACCCGATTATAGTGCGTAAAATGGTTATATACTTTGTGAGGTTGGCCATATATTTTGTTAAAATATCACTTGTTAATGTTATAATCATTATAAAGGTCATTTTTCTAAGATAAAATTTTATAAGGTTAATTACCAAACCATCAATACGTTTACAATGTTTCCTAAACCAAACCCGTAATTCTGTTCCTACTCCCAGCAGTCTAATGAGGGTCGTCTCAAAGGCATTTTATTTGCAACTAGATTTCTGCCGACTACCCTCATATAAATTTCGGTCATTTGTACTCCCATGGGTATATTTTGCGTTTCTTACTTGCGTTTGTACTGAACTTTATTGGCATCCTGTATTGAAACATTAACGAATTTTCTGTACGAATACAATTTTTGGAATTGCAAAAATTAAAAAAGGTTTGGTGTACTATAAAAATAGTTTGCTTAAGCGAAACCTACCAAAAGCGTGTTCTTTTTAATTTGTATATAATTTAGTAGTAGTATAATAAGCATTTTATATTATTATATACAAGCATTTTTTGAATGCGACAAAATTTATATAACTTTTGTTAGTCTAACTATTTATTTTATTTACCTAATTACTAAATGTTGTCAATCCATATTTTCGCAAATAGTTTTCAATCAAAATAAAATTTTAATCGAACTTTCCATCTCAAAATAGTTAAAAATATCGAGGATCAAATGAATCTTGTGGATAATCTGTTCAAATAAAATTTACTAATTTTTGCATGTTAAATAATTTTAAAGGTATTTGACATGTGATGATATTTTTAGTAGATCTCGTTAAATACCTGAAAAAACGTCATTATGTTATTATACAAATTATAATTTAAACAATTTTTTTCCGTAAGTAGCGGGACAATTCTACAGGTATTTTAACGCTATACCACACTTAAATTGTGATCGATAAGCCTTTTATTCATTGCGACCTAGACTTAATGGGTCTCTATTCCAATTTAAGCTATACGACAAAAAATAATATTATAATACTGTAAGGGCAATTTTTTTCATTTCTGCCCTTCTAATTGTAACATGATTATTTAACCACAGAAAACTTCATGGTTTGGTGCCGTCAAAAATATATTAACCATAATAAAATCCAAACCAAACCATAAATCAGTAAAATCATAAGTAAAACATTGCTCAACTTCTAAATCAAGTCCCATCTCAGTTCGTGCATGCCGCCTTGTCGTACGGGCTAATACCCCTGGACCATGGAGGTGGAATAAGCATTTAAATTTTTAGTAATATTTGATCAAACGGATCACATAGAATTAGTGCTTGCAAGGATTAATTTAAGTTACTGAAATAAGTTTTTTTTAAACATAATATTTTTAAGTGTACCGACTATGAAACCGCGACCGACCCTATTGCACCAAAATCAGACTAACAGCATTACCGTGTTCCAGTTCAAATTCAAATTCAAATATCTTTATTCAATATAGAAGTGTAACACTCGCTTATTGATTGTCAAGGACGCTACCACCGGTTCGGAATAGGACGCCTCCGACCTGAGAAGAACCGGCGAAAGAAACTCAGCGGGCCTATTTTGTCATCTTTTAAAATAATCAAATATACACATATAAATTTTCTTATGAGCTACATACAGTACTATCATACGTATATTATACTTGAAAAAGCCTGGAGCGAGCATTCCATTACCAGGCTGTGTTATCATTTATAAATTCATTTATATCATAATAACCTTTAACACATAAACGTTCCTTTACTACTTTTTTAAATTTATTAACAGTTAAATTCTGAACGTTTACTGGGATTTTGTTGTAAAAGCGTATACATTGTCCCATAAAAGATTTACTTATTCTTCGCAGTCTAGTTGCTGGAAGAATTAAATTATGTTTGTTTCTAGTATTATATGTTATGTGCATCACAATGTCTAAAAAATTATTTCTATTTTTTGCACATACATTAGGTTTTCGAAAATGTATTGAGAAGAAACGGTTGAGTGATTTTAATCTCTGAGGAACAATTTTCTCAAGGGTTCGTATCGCCGCACTTCCCACAATAGAATGCCATAAGACATTACACTGTGGAAATAGCTAAAGTATACTAACCGGCCGTCTCTACGTCAGTTAATTGTCTGATTTTCTTGACAGCATATCCTGCAGAGCTGAGTTTATTCGACAGTCTATTAATATGAGGCCCCATGCAATCTGGTATCTATTGTTATTCCCAGAAACACGGTTGACTCAACAACGTCGTCTCTTCCTCCTCTATAAACACTTCACATTTACTCAGTCTTACATTCAGAGTCATAAATTTAATACATTTTGTCTTCTTCTGGTTTAGTAGCAAATTATTGACACTAAACCAGTGCGCCACTCTAGAGAGAGTATTATTTACATCGTCATTTATTGATGTATGTCGTTTAACTTTAAAAATTAAGGAAGTATCATCAGCAAATAATACTATCTCTTCGTTTTTATTAATAACATATGGTAAATCATTTATATAGATGAGAAAGAGAAAAGGCCTAAGAATAGACCCTTGTGGGACACCCATATTTACCGGGGCCCCGGGAGATCTTTTACCATTCACGTCAACCCTCTGAGTTCGGTGGCTCAAGTACGAAGACAGAAGATTGAGTGCGGCATTTCTTACACCATAGTGACGTAATTTCTGACCAGAGTTTCATGCTGTACGCAATCAAAAGCTTTTGAGATCGCAAAAATGCCTAAGGCATTCTGCGACATTTCCCAAGCCTCAAAGATGCTCTTAACGATCATAACGCCATCATCAATAATGGAGCGACCCCTAGTAAAACCGTTCAGTTCTGTTTCATATTAATAAGACAGTTACTGTTTAAATGTTTCATTAATCGATTTAATAATAGTTTTCAAACATTTTACTAAAGTAGAGGCAAAATAGATATAGGTCTAAAATTATTTGGGTCCATATTACACCCTGCTTTAAAACCGGTATAACTCTACTGTGCTTCATAAGGTCAGGAAACTCGCCTCTCTGGATGCTTACATTAAATATTGTTGCTAGATGTGGTGATATTACCTCAATAATCGAATTTATCACCTTAACAGAGATTCCCCAAGGTCTGCGGTTTTTTAATATCTAATTGTTCTACATGCACTAATAATGTCCTTGTTACATACATCATTAAAATTAAACATTTTGTACATTCAATAACATTATCTTTTAATAGTGATTCAGCAACTGTTGGAGAAGACAAAATTGACTTGGTAGTCAAAACCGGAATGTCGAAAAATCTCTCGAAATAGGTAGCAACATCTATGTCAGCTAATTGTATGGTTATCAACATTTAAAGTTATTTTAGAGCTGCTCCTTGCGGCCCTTCCGGTTTCGCTATTATAATATTCCAAGTAATTTTCACTTTATCTGATGAATTTTTAATTTTATTTTTTAAAGTATAAACATTTAGCCAGATAACACACTTTTAAATATTTTAGAATAAGGCGCTACCATGTGCAACAAAGTTATTGTTATGAGTTATATGTTCTTTGACTATAAGCTCATATAATCTCCGCCTGCTTTTATGGATTCCGACTGTTGCCCACTCACTATCATACACTGCAGAACCTTTTAGATTTAACCGTTTTAGAAGTAAATATAGCTATTAAATTCTTTTCTTATTAAAGTGAATAATACTAAAAAGTACATTGGATTTTCATATAATGTAAATAATTAACTTTTTGTAATATATTACTTCTGAACTTCTCAATACTTTTTATACATAGGAACAAACATTCTTTCTTGCGAACTTTTGTTATATATCATTTTATCTATTTGAAAGAGGCAATTGACCACAATGTCAGAAGTTAACATTATAATTGACTTATTTAATGGTTGACAATTACTATATATATTATCTATACATGTTGCAGAAGTCTCAGTAATTCTTGTTGGTTCAATAAATAAATTTAAAGGTTATATGAACTTAACAATGATCTGAATCTAAGTGTGGTGTTGCAATTATCGAATAAATTAATGTTAATGTCACCACAAATTATAATATACTTATTAGATTCAGATAGTTTTACCAATATTTCTTCTAGAACAACTTCAAAAGGTTCATATAACGCTGTGGGAGGTCTGTACACATACAACAATGAAGTGCTCAAGCTCTGCACAGGCTATCTCAATAGTCCGTTCAACAGAGAGGCTCACAATATCTTTACGATTTTTAACTTTTAAAGTACTATTAATAATTATTAAAGAGCCACCGCGTATAGCTTTATCTCTACTGAACAGGCTAGCAACCTGGTGACATCCAAGATTTAACATTAACTGATATTCTTCTCTTAAAGGAAGTCGACGCTGGTGCATTTTTTAAACCTAAATGTAATATGTCGAAACGCTTATATATATTTACAACGTTCCGATTGTCAAAAATGTGCATAACAATATTCAATTTAGTTTTGTTATTGAAATATAAATATTTAGATTTGTGATATTCAATAACAAAACTGAATAAACTGTAATGGCAATATTGCAATGGAGCTTATTTCATAAGGCTTTTTTAAAAAAAAGATTTTCTTCATTATTCTCTGTCTTGACAAGTTTAAAATTATAATTTATAGCCATCATATAGTAATGAACATATTATATATGAAAAAATAGTACATAAATATCAGATATTAATAGAAAACAAAACATATTCTGTTTTAGTACCTACTAGAAAATTTTATATTATTCAATATTACTTTTAGTACCAGTTAAAATTAAAAAAGTGTATGTTAGTTAATATCAAATATCACTCCCCAGCCGTCACATAGTTTTCTTTAGAAAGTTTACTAATTTAGGGAACGTGTTGAAAGATATTGTCAAACTTGAGAACGTATATTACCCGAGGGAAAAGTAGTATGTGGTGAACACGTCGTTGACAGATTTGCCCCATTGCATTAAGCCATTTTGAGTTACAGATAAAATATTATAATGTAATAGAGAAACTAGTATTTATTTAATAAAGTTAATAGAGTGGTAGCTCAATTACAGAACAAATAAAAGAATCAAATATTTCGTAAAGCTGTGACTTTATTGTGTATAATGTGACAATTCAAATAACAAAGGAAATGAAAAATTCATAAGATAGTTTATAATGGAAAATGTATTAATTAGTAACCATTATTTTATAGTCAAAGTAAAAGTCAAATATCTTAATTCAATATGGAAGCATTACACTTTCTTATTGATTGTCAAATAAACTACCACCGGTTCGGAAATGAAAGCCTCGGACCTGAGAAGAACCGGCGTAAGAAACTCAGCGGAACTTTTTTTTAGTTTAGTTTTAAGTGATTGTTGATATTAATAATTTAAATCTACCCACGCTCGTCCAGACGAGGGAAGGACGGGTTATATCCAATTCGCACCGACTAAAACCACCACGTTGCTCCGTCGTGGCAATGGAGTCTATTTTTTTATTTAAATGTTTTGTTAACATGGCATTTTGTAACGAATAAGTCTCTTGTTAATTTTAGCATATCCCATATTTTTTTCTTAGGCACTTACTATTCAATGATTTTATAGATACATAATTCTCGGACTCAAAAATAACCTCAAGTAGTTAAAGTTTATGTAGTTCTTATTACATATTAAAAATTAAATCGTAATAAAAATTAAATTAAATAATGTATCTTTATTGAAAAGTTATCATCGTGATCAATCTTCGACACATCTATCTTTCTAGGGGTGGCAATTAAAGAATGATTAAGTTCAGTTTATACCACGTCTGTCTCTGTCAGCTAGAATTGACGTTCACGTTTTAAATTACTTGAGATCGAAAGTTTGTTTTTTTAATTGGGAAAAGTATATATAATAATCAATAAATTTAGTTTATTTTTTCAGATATGATAAATTTTATTATTACTTATTTCATAATAGACGATGTCAAATTACATTTTTCGTAACAAGTCTACATCATAAGCCTGTGATAGTCCATTGCTGGACATAGGCCTCCCCTAATACACCCCTATCCATTATGGGGTTTTTGGACCGTATCCCACCACGCTGGTCCAATGCGGGTCGGTACGTGGACTGACTTTTTATATGCCCATCCGACGCATGGATCATCTCACTTTTCTGACAATTGGGTGATCGGCCCAATTTGTCCTAACCAACTAGAAAACAACAATGAAAATTTGTTGAGTCCCCGCAGGATTCGAGACCCACGACCTCCGCTTTTCTAAAGCATACGGCCATACTACTACATCCATCTTCCTACTATTACATCCAGATTCTTTCAGCATTGATGCTTAAAAAAGTCCAAAACGTTGGGAATAAAATATAAAGAATATAAGTAGATTTAATATGTAATAATAATATCCTAAAATCATTATTTAAATGATAACGAATTTAAACAAAATCCTGTTTAGTAAATAGGGAGATATTATAAAAGTGCTCTAATATTGTGCTCAAAAGGTCTCGCAACATTAATCAGCCCACATGTGGTTGGCAGATGCAAGAAATTTGGCGAAGTACTTGTCGCAGAAAGTTCGTTCAGTCAAAGTTGAGCATAAAACTCGTCCCATAAGACGCGTCACTTTTTTAGAGTTTGTTAAGTAAAAATATTACATCTCTTAAGAAAATTAAAATTCTTAAAAACGACTGTTTAAAATGTTCTTATAAGAACTGACGATAATATATAAAGTATTGCAATATAAGATTATATACAGAGCTCATTATCAATATATATTTTTTAAATCTTTAAGATTTCAAATTGCTTAAAGTAACGTAGATAACATGAATGAAACTGTAATCTCAAGATTTTTAACGCAATATGTATACTAAGTTGTAAAAATAAACCTTTATCAAAACGCTCAATGGAAAACCATTCTATGAAGAATTGCTATGACTTTGTGTGGAACTTTAGATAGCATACGTTGCATTTGTTAACGGAAATGTATGTATTCCCTCATTGTGTACAATAAATTATATTATACTTGCACATATACATTTCCTAAGAAATCTATAAATTTCTTAAATAGCAATCGGATATGAAAAACATTTAAGATATTATTTTACAAGGTTTATACAGTGTTCAATTGTGCTTTTTTTAATAAATAAAAATTATGCTAAAAAAAAGGATAAAACATGGTATCTTAGACATGTAAATAAAATTATAACAAATATACACGACCGTCTTCCAAAACCAAACAGTGTGTAACTATTTTGCGGAAAATTAGCGGTTACAATAACCACTTTTTTTCATAAAATTTTACCCTACTAACTTTTCCACAATCATCATTCCCTACGTAACTTTAGTAATTGCATTATTATTATGATTTTTGCAAAAATAACGCTTCAGGGATTTATAACCCGTATGTTTAATTTTACACTCTATGCATAAAGTCAAAGTCAAAATCATTTATTCAATTTAGGCTCTACTGAGCACTTATGAACGTCAAAATTATCCATTTACCACCGGTTCACAAACTCAGACCGTCCAGAGAAGAACGGCAAGAAACTCTCGCCTTTTTTTTTAAATATTAGTATTTACAAAATTTGTCCAATACATTTTTTTAAAGTTACCAGGAGTTTGCAATGCAGCGCAGAATATAAACTATTTCCACACATCTTGGTCCTCAATATAATTTATTACAGAATAGTAGGCTTTTTCTAAAAGCGTTGTTTTGACAACTTTACAAGCTCGAATCATTGCAAGTTAGCGTTTGCAGGCATTTGTAATTTATTATACATTCTTATACTACTTATAATGAAGATTTTTTTGGTTAAAAGTCAGTTGAATCTGGGTAGCTATTCTAGGGCTCAATTTGACCCTACGCGGCCCTAATATCTTTACAAACTTATGATATTTTGACGCGCGACCATAATATTCTGTCAAATATGTATAAAATTTCAGTTTATTAAAAACTTACGTTAAGATTCCTCGTAGACCCAGATTGTTGGAGATTGCCCTACTTGCCTGTTTACCTGCTGTATAAAAATCTGTGTTCAAACCGCTGCAGATCCCATCAATAATAAATCCAAGGACAAAGGCTGTGAAATACGCGTAATAAACTAGTTTTACGTTGCCTCGTCAGTTATGACCTAATCTTGCGTTTGGCAAGATTGCTGTACCTTGCTTCTTAGAGTTTGTCAATATGGCTTCCTCATCTTGGAATCAATAGAAAGATCCAAGAAATTGTGTAGAGCTTACGTAGGAATGACCCATTGTCAACTTTAATATTTTGAAAATCTGGCAACTACAAAAGGTCAAAACCGTGAACATTTAGTTTGTGTTGCTTAAGTACTAATGTTATGGTGTGACAAAAACCAGTTTGACACAATATCAATTCCTATTTTGCTATCTCAACTTATGGTCATGTCTTTTTACCCTAAGGCAATGAAAGTGTCATCTGCAAAGGATCAACTTCGGACAGTCCTCCTCACCTACCAGAGGCAAGTCATTTATATAGACCAGGAACAGAAAAGTCCCAAATTGATCCTTAGAGGAACATTCCCATCCGCAAAGGGGTCAGATGACAGATGTGTCATTTACGATTCATATTAGTTTTCTATTGCTGAGGTAAGAAGATGAAAATCAAGACCAAACTCCGTTACACTGTAATATTTAATTTTAACTTATCTCAGATTAATATGTCATGGTCCACTAAGTCAAAGGCCTTGGAAAGATCACTGAAGATTCCAATAGAATCCGTATCCTCCATGCCCTGTAGAACAGAGACCAACTTTATCCAGCATTTACTTTGACCTACCTCTGGTAAAGCTCAAATTGGTGATCACTTAAAAATCATGTTTCAGAAAATGTACTAAAAGTTGTTCTAAAATATTTCTTCAAAGTTTTACTAAGTGCTTGGCAGTATAGAATTGGTCTATAATTTTCAATATAACTGTACAACCTGGATTTAAAGACTAGGTACTATTTTACTGAATTTCATTAACTGTGGAATCTACAGGTACTTATAGATACATTATATATTATGGCCAATATGGGAGATATATCTTGAATTATTAAATTTATTGCCCATGTCGATAAACCCCAAAGTCTTCTGTTTTCTTTTTATTTATTTTATTAAACGCTTCACTATATCTATAGGGCTAACATTACAAAAATTAAAATCAGGAAACATTGTCTATCCATTAGTTTTAGGTGTGAAAAGGCTAAGTGAAGTAATACGACGCGCGTAGCCAAGACTCACTGTAATCTTGGCAGTTAAACATAATATACGAAGCCTATATCGTAAGACCGTGGAGATGTTCTAGTTAACCGGCTTTTTGTATTTATGTTTAGAAGTCAAGTGTAGGCGATAAAGTAAGCTTAAAGTTATTTTTACGGGGTAATTCTAATTAATTAGTCGTTCTTTTAAAGGCTTTGTGGTATTCTTTCTTAAAAGGCTTTTATTATTTAGGTACTTTTCTTTACGTAGCATTTTAATGTACAGTTTAACATACAGTTAAGAGTTTCTGCTTAAAATTCGTTTAACATATATTAGGAAGGGACCAGGAATTAGTTCTGCAAATTTTTTACACTATACTGCGTTTTCGATAGCCTAACTAAATAATAAAAATTTCGTTATGCTTGATAAAAAAAATATCTTTGTTAATTATTGACTCTGCCACGTTGCTGCGGCTAAGATTTACTTATTTTACATGTGAGAAACAATTTAAGGGCTTAGATAAACTAGTCATGAGGACCGCATGAGTTTATCAGATAAATGTCAATTAATTATTTCTTTTATTTACGCGATTATTATACATATCCACGAATTTTCCACTTCTTCTTCTTTCCAGCTTTTCTTCTTTCCAGATTCTTTCCAGCATCCATGATCACGGGTAGACTAAGTTGGTATATGTCTGTATCTCAATGTTTTGGAATAACCGTCAGAGTTTTATTTAAAAATTGACATATCATTCGCTTTCTTAATTTTGAACATTGGTTTGACAGAAAGTACTTATGTTGTTCTTCGGTTTTTACTACTAAACAAACTTTTTTTATTAAACAGCGCCATCTATTGACACACAGCGCAATCATTAGATATTGCTAACTGTCACAATCGTTTAGTAGCAAACATTTTTGCATGAAATAATAATAGAAAAATAAATCGCAATAAAACAATATTGCGACTATAAATTAAGATCTAAACTTTTTAACTTTCAAGTTGGATTAAACTGCGACATGGTTCAACATTAATTTAAAATCGCTAAAATAGTTTAGTAGTCCATCGCGGACAAACATCGTTACACGAGATTCATATATTAAGATTATGAATCACATGTCCTTTGATTTTATATGCTACAAATATAATGATATTAGGTAAAAATTTAATAAAAAGCTATTATAAATATTTTTTTATTTTGTACATTCTATTAAATGCCATTGTATGAAATTTTAAATTTATTAATATTTATTCGTCTCTAAATATTTTTTTAAATTAAAAACAACCGCCAAGTATAAATAAGGTATTGGTTGGTTTTAATAATTTATCGCTGTTACTTGAATTAATTTTCATGCTTTATTTCATAATGGTTTAGCTTGCAGTAACTATGTTTTGTTGCTTTGCAATAACAACTTTATATATTGACTACGTATAGAAGTTAAAGAGAAAAATATAACGTGATTAATGTAGCTGTGTCATCAAAATTTACGACGGGAATTGCATTTCGTTTCCGGTTAAATGTGTAAATTTAATATTAATATCAACGGCTTAACTTTAGTGACAGGGAGGTTGCACAGAAATAGTTTAATCACATGATCGAACTTTGAAACTAAAGGGTTGAAATACTATCTCAATTCTGTAAGAATCTGGAGGTCGTGGATTCCAATCCTGTGGGGACTCAACAAATTTTGATTGTTGTTTTCTAGTTGGCTAGGGCAATCTGGGCTGATCACCTAATTGTCTGAAAAGTAAGATGATGCATGCGTTGGATGGGCATGTAAAAAGTCGGTCCTGCGCCTTACTCGGTTATCCGTCCCATTGGGCTTGGAGAGTATAAAGGAGCAGAGAGTGCACCTGTGTTTGCGCGTACACTTGAGCACTATAATATCTCCTGCGTAATTGGATGATCTCTAATATAGATCGGCCGCCATAGTCGTAATCGACTGGAGAACATAATTATTATTATAATATATAAACATTTGATGTATACATCTTTACTGAAAGTTGTAATCCACCCGCAATTTTTTCATTTTAACAAAATTATTACACTTTACTAAACGCATATTGTAGTATTTTGTACATTACGTAAAGTATGTTATAATGTGGAACGTAAATAGTTTAGGATTAGGTTTTTTATATAAAATAGCATACTACTAATAACAATTACTTAAATAATTTGAAGTACGTCCTTACATTTTGCTGAAATATGGATGCATGACTGTTAAAAATTGCACTTGTATCGCTATCAAAGAAAGCGGTATCCCGTAAATACATACGATGTTTCAGTAACAGATTTGTCCCGCGGTTTCACTCTCGTGCTTACACATTATTATATCTTTATAAGCGCAAAATATATAATAACAACTGCCATGTATGTAAAAAAAGCCGACTGCAGATTTTTCTACATACTCTATAAACGTATACGGCATAACGAATTTGAAGGTGCCATTTTAACTAAAAAAAGATATATAAGCTATAGTAAAGTTTCATAAGAATCCATCAAGTAGTTCTTAAGTGAAAGAGTACATACATACATTCATACTAACAAACTACCGCATTTATAATAATATTAGGATTTGACAAAAGTAATAAGTATCTAATCGTGCACATTGAAATCTGATTTATTATATAAGATTCTGTCACTTGTCAATTTTCAATCAGTATAAAAGTAAAAATAAATCGGGCTTCTCAATTATAACTGTATCATATATTTCTGTTAATTTCTTTATTTATAACATGTTGTTATTATTTAAATACGGTACGGATTATAATAACTATTTAGTTAATTTTAGCTATTTTTGAAGCGCGCTCGTACAAGTCAGTTTTTTTTACTTTATCACAATATGCTTGATCCAGTTTGTTTTAGACCTGTGTCAAATGATAAGCGAAGATTGCGTATGATAATTTCATGCCTGCTTAAAGTTCTTCAGATTATTTAATTTAGTCTTTGGCAACAATAGTGATGAACGTTATGTAGTTTTTTTCGTTATAATCAACAAAATTCTCTAAAGGATTCAGTCAATTTGAGAAGTTGTAATGTTAATCATTAAATTACAGTAAGGTTTTCAGTTTATTTATGTGTAATTTTATTCTGTTGACAAAAATATATAATATTTTGATATCCTGCTAACCAAACCTTGAGGGAAATGAAGCGTTGAATTGAACTTGACGATCTTCGCTCGACACGGTAGCCGTAATTTAATAACAACACATTTTTGAATTTCCTTATCACCTATTTGATAAATAAATATTGGGTAAGGGGATGAAATATATTGTAGTGGAAATTAATTTATATGTCAATGATTTTAGTTATTTTTTTCAGATTTACAATTTAAAGACAGAAAAAGTAAAATATTAAATTATTTTAATGCATCAATTATTTAATTATTACTAAAATACTTACATTATTAAATAAGTAATATGGAAAAAAAATATGAAACATTTTTCTTTTCCATTTTACTTAATTTTCACTTGTCACGGACGTTATTTGGTTATTAGGAAATGGCTTTCTTGTATTGCAAAATGATGCGGGCCTTTTTTTTTATGTCAGACACGCTTATTAGGTTATGTGAAAATAACGAATTAAGGGATGAAAGTCTTATCAAATGTGATAAGAATCATTTATTTATTATGATCATCATCAACCCGTGTTAGTCGACTGTGGGACATTGGCCTCCCCTAATACACGTCTTTTCCATTAGGGGGTTTTTCCACCTTATAATATTACACTATTCCAAAGCGGGTTGGTTGATAGACCGACTTTTTACATGCCCATCCAACGCATTATCATCATCATCAGCCTTTGATATTTGTGCGGGTCGGATGGACCGACTTTTTGCATACCGATCTGTCGCATGGATCAAATTTCTTTTCAGACAATTGTGTGGATGATCAGCACAAATTGTACTAAGTAGAAAACAACGATAACACAAAATTGTTTCCCCGGGGGATTCGATCCACGGCCGCCGGTTCGTAAAGCAAGAACCATGGAGGTGGTTACATTACATTCAGGAACGGTGTATTTGTAAGTTATTAAAAGTAACTAAGGGAAAGTATTGGTATTTATTTATTGAGTACAGAAACCCAAAAAGATTTGAAATTTTTTTATCGCAGAAGTAATAAATGCATCAATACATTTTCGCAAAACGAAACGGTGCATAGTTTAATGAAATTGAAAACAAAGTAACTGCATCAAAGTCAAATGAGCCTTTGAAGCTGCTATGTACTTTAAACCACTACTACTTTATTAAATAAAATGACTTTACGGATTTTATCGGTCACGGGGTAGACCACGGGCGCTGGAAAGTTCGAAACGTCGGGAATTTAAAAATGTGAAATAAACGTGATAAAATCCGTAAAGTCGTTTTATTTAATAATGTATAATATTCGCGTAAACAATAGAAACAATTATACCACTACTATTTCATGATTTGTTTACGGTACAAATATTCTAATATATTTTACAATCGTTACTTAAAAAAAATGTGTGCGTGTACTAGCGTACACTCGTAAGTAGTGAAACTTCATTATGTCGTTATTTAAAAAAAAATAATATATATATATATGGTAAGGTGCTCTTATAGAAGTCGATGCAATCGCCACCTGGATTTCAAAAATGTAAGTTTCAATGCAATAGAATGTCTAAATAGATGCTTAATGCGTCCTCTAGGTGGCGCTGTCGTAAAATGCTTTTAAAAATTTGTATGAATATGTTAATAACGCGCTCCAAAAATGCCTAAAATAAAATTAATTTGTTACTGAAATGTTAACTAAGCTATAAATATAAACAATTCATAACCCTATATTCAAAAAAAAGGTGGCGCGTAACGGAAAAAAAGATGGCGCGTAACAAAAAAATGTTACACTATTTTTTTTCCCAACCCCAATAAAGAAGTTTTACTTCAATTAAACGAAGCTTTAATCGAACAATTTTAGCAAAACTGAAAAATGTCAAAACAAATGATTTACGCATCAAAATCAATTTTATAACAAACTCAAAAGGCAGACCTACAACACTTAAGTTTAATGTATATTGTACTGATATTGAAGAAATTTATCGAAACAAACGGATTTTAAAGGCCCAAAATAACGCCCTAAATAGTATACACTAATAACTGTACATTTTTCAGGTTACAATTTAACGTAAATCGTATTGATTACTGAATTATTTGTGATGCTTCCTATGTTTTCTATATTATTTGGAATTAAATCTTTAGTAAACATTAGATCCATCGTAGTGCAATGTTAAATAACTTATAAGCAGAAAAGTAAATTAACTATTTTATCTCATCATTGTATTATAAAAATAAAATCACTTATGATTAAAAGAATTTAGAACAAAAATCAGACAAACAATGTAGTACATTCCTTTTGATCTTAATGATTTGATTTGAATTGTTTGGGATCCTCAATTATTAAACAATTTCCATGTAAGATACGATTACCCTTTTACATAAAGTCTATATATCCGAAAATGATTTGCACTTATTGAATATACTTAATAATATATCATTTATTAGAGATAATACTGGCCATAATATTCATAGTTGAATCCAACGACTTTAATTTCGCAGGCGAGAAATACACTTTAAGCTGCATTTTTCGCCTTTGTGAAAGGCTTTGCACGAGAAATCTTTTATCGACTTCAAAGCTTTAACTCAATAGATTTACATTTAAAAGTGCAAAGGTATACTCGATCCATTTACCCGTTACATTAAATGTATTTTAAATATTTTACCCATTAATAATGAGTAATTTCAATGGTGAAAAATAAAACAAGTATTCCAATATGTAATATTGAAGCGTATAAAATATTTAAGTAATATTTTTAAATACCGTCGTTTTGTTTAATGGGAGAAGTGCGTGATTTTAAATAGTGGCCATCTTTTACATAGACTTGTTATATTTTTACTTGCAATAATTTTTTGAAGAACGCCTTTGTATTTGTTTATATTGTACGATTTTAAGCCATAAAGACCAACTGAACATAATTTTATGTTATTAACATATTAATAGATGCTAGTGCTATAAAGAAAAGTTCTGTCTCTGACTTGTCATTTGGATATATTACATAACTTTAACCTCATAGAAATATTTAACAATATATGCAATACCGGTAATAACCAAATTATCGGAAGTTAAAAGCATGAAAACAGAAAATTGGCTAAGTTCCATAATCTAGCCTTATAAATAATAATTAATCTGTGTATTTACTGCAACTGTAATAAATATTATTTTATTTACGCTGTAAATATTTTTCTAGAAATATATTCCACGAACAGCTGAAAAAGTCAAGTTATAGTTAGAAAAATAATACTATTTATTCTACAGTTGCATCACGTAGAAAGCAACCAGTTGGAAGACAGTTATTGCGACACAAATATTACTAAATTCACAAGGTTATCCAATATTGTATTTAATTTGGCATCCCTTAAGGAAGTTTTTTAAGTAATATAGAAATAAGACAACTGTTTATCTGATGCAGCGTATTTACTAAACTCATTTATAGAATTAATTGTTAACCAAGTCAAAACATTAAAAGCTTTGTGTGCATGAAATAAAACTTAGAAAAGACACGACGGTCAGTGTCTGGCTTCAGTGCAGTGTGGCGTCTACAATCGTGGATTCGATTCAAACTTTGGATAAAATATTTCTGAATATTAATAATAACAAAGGTTTTGTTTTCGGCTAAGTTTCCAATGACGTTAACAAAACGATTGAATTTCATTTTCTTGATCTAACACGCTTCAGTGTATTTAATTAAGGTTCACGAATCCCACATTCATTCATTCACTACTAGACGAACAATGCTAGTGAATAGGGTATAAGGTAGAATACTAATTTTAGTCTCGGGATACTACGTTAGACCTTAAATAACAGGTTTTACAGGTAGGTAAATAAACTTATTTTCGAGAAAAAGCAAATCTACAATTTTCTTACGCAAAGTAATTTAAGTTTAAAAATCACGGTATGTATAATTTTAACGCTATAATAAGATAGACATTACTATTCCTAATATAATAATTAATAGTCAACTGTTTTATATACTATCGTTCATATACTAGTAATAGTAATGAATGCATAAGTTTATCGCAATGGATATATGTTTGTTACTCTTTGAAGCAAAAAGTAATCTATTGAATTTAAATATACTTTACAAAACCTATCTTGTACAACATACTTAATAGAGATGAAAAAAAAGTTAAGCAAGTTCGCTACAATTCTTTAAATATAAATAAAGTATTATTTCTTATTACACAGGCTAAATTTAAAATAAATAATTAAATTTTTAACTTGGCTTTATCTGTATAAAATCGAATATATTTTTCGTCGCTGAATCATTAGTAAACTCTGTTTGGGAAAAGGATAAATGACGCTACATTCAGTAAAGTACATCTCCATAAGTTACAATTTAGATGTATCGGACTTTCTACTACTATTTCTCAATAGAGAAATTCACGCCTTAGATTTATTCGATTTTTATTGCGAAGGTCTAGCAGTTAGGAGGTTATAATTTATTTGCGTGACCTTGACGTTATATTTATGTTCGTTATATATATCATAAATATTTGCTGATTTTATTCATAGCAGAAAGAAAAACATCAAATGTGTGGGAACTTACGGTTATTTTATATTTCTGAAAAATGTATGTTTCTATTAATTAAAAAAACGCTTAGAATGTTCAAATAAAAATTATAAAATATTTACTCAGACGAATAATACGATGCATCTTTAAATTACACGTACATACATCACAAACCAGTGTTAGGCCTCCTCTATTGCAAGCCTTCTCCATTTCCGGTTTGTGGTTTTGTACGCTGGTCCAATGCGGGTTGGTAGGTGGACCGACTTTTTATTTGTCCATCCGACACATGGATCATCTTACTTTTCAGACAGTTGGGTGATCAGCCCAAATTTTCTAACCGACCAGAGAACAACGATAACTCAAAGTTGTTTCCCCGCAGAATTCGAACCCACGACCTTCGGTTTATAAATCAAAGGCCAATACCGCTAGACCAAGGAGTTGGTCATAATACGTAAATATATAAAAATATTATACATAAATAAAGACTACAAATATAATTTCAACATTATTTATATATTATTATACTTTTATTTATCGAAATTAATTACGGTCGTTCCATGGTTACTTTTTATTTCTTTTCAGTTACGTTGTTATGTAAGATATATGCAGTCAAACTTAAAGCTTTGTGTTTAGTGTAGAGTTGTTCAGTAAAACAAAACAATATTCAGATTTTATATCGTTCAAATACTTTATATTGATTTAATACACTCATTATTTCAAACTCTTCTGTTTACTCTGTTTTCAAATATTCCAAAAAAATGTTCGTTGCTTAAAATTCAATTTGTTAGCTCAACTCACATGAACCATCAATAACGTGGACTGTCAACTTTTAAATATCCTATTCTAAAAGCCGAACAAAAAGGTTTGATCGATTTAAGCTCACAAACTTTAAAACAAGAAAAGGCTAACATAAATGCTTTAATCTTATAGTAGAGAAAGTTTTTCACAATTTAGAATTTTCGACCTTATTTTTAATGTTTCGATATTTCTATTTTATTAAAAATAATGATATGACTATATTTTAATGAGATTATTAATTTTAACAAGAATATGGACAAATCTTTTAAATCAATTTAGATTACATTTTTACTTTTATGAATTCGATAAAATTCATATTGTCGGCGCCAAAAAATTATCGAACGCTCTCAACTCAAGTATTCTTTCGAAAAAAAACTCTCTTGTTGAACTTACATTATATTAAATCGAGTTTTGGCTTCTAAATTTAATGCATGCTATGAAAAAATGCTTAAAGAATAAGAATTAAAGTGCGCTTACTGCCAGTAGAAATATTATTATCTTGCCTTAATTTAAATGGCACCAACGTTAAAAAGATGAAAATTAAATAAAAAGATATTCCTTTATCATCCATACCTCCCAACTAGTAAGTCCTCGGAGAAGAAATCAGATAATTCAAATACACCAATAAATTCAAATATAATCAATTCACCTGAACCTCCGAAACATAAATCTTCACTGAATAACACTCCCTTTTCTCGGGCCCATACTTCATTACAAGAAAAACCTAATAAATGAAACAGAATGTTCAGGTCTGCCGGAACGTACCGTTTACTGAGAAGATTCATTATGTGATATAAGGTGCGCACAATCTAAACAAGAACAATGGACACGCCAACAAAATATTGAAGTATTCGCCGTACCTAAACTTCAAAATAAATCTCCTGCGGATATTATCATAAAAATCAAAAACATGTAGGAGTTGAACTACAACATTTAAGCATACTTACAACATTTAAGGGGCCCCGGTAAATATGGGTGTCCCACAAGAGTCTATTCTTGGGCCTTTTCTCTTTCTCTTCTATATAAATGATTTTACATATGTTATTAGAAAAACGAAGAGATAGTATTATTGCTGATGCTACTTCCTTAATTTTTAAAGTTAAACGACACACATCAATAAATGACTATGTAAATAATACTCTCTCTAGAGTGGCGCACTGGTTTAGTGTCAATAATTTGCTACTAAACCAGAAGAAGACAAAATGTATTAAATTTATGACTCCAAATGTAAGACCGAGTAAATGTGAAGTGTTTATAGGTGAGGAAGAGATAAACGTTGAGTCAACCGTGTTTCTGGGAATAGCAATAGATACCAGATTGCAGTGGGGCCCTCATATACCTCATATAGACTGTCGAATAAACTCAGCTCTGCAGAATATGATGTCAAAAAAATCAGACAATTTACTGACATGGAGACGGCCCGGTATACTTTAGCTATTTCCACAGTGTAATGTCTTATGGCATTCTACTGTGGGGAAGAATGTTTGTCCTCCAAAAACGAGCTATTCGAGCGGTTTATAACCTAAGCCCCAAAGAATCCTTGAGAAAATTGTTCACAGTGATTAAAATACTAACCGTTACTTCTTAATACATATTCGAAAACCTAATGTATGTGTAAAAAAATAGAAATGATTTTCGCAGACATTGTGTTGCACATAACATAAATACTAGAAGCCAACATAATTTAATTCTTCCAGCAACTAGACTGCGAACAATAAGTAAATGTTTTATGGGACAATGTATACGCTTTGACAACAAAATCCCAGTAAACGTTCAGAATTTAACTGTTAATAAATTTAAAAAAGGAGTAAAGGAACGTTTGTGTGTTAAAGGCTATTATAACAAAAATTAATTTATAAATGATAACAGCCTGGTAATGGAATGCTCGCTCCAGCCTTTTTCAAGTACAATATACGTATGATAGAACTGTATTTAGCTCATAAGAAAATTTATGTGCATATGTTTGATTATTTTAAAAGATGACAAAATAGGCCCACTGAGTTTCTTTCCCTGGTTCTTCTCAGGTTGGAGGCGTCCTATTTCGAACCGGTGGTAGCGTTCTTGACAATCAATAAGCGAGTGTTACACTTCTTTATTGAATAAAGATATTTGAATTGAATTGAATTGAATATGTCCCGCAAAGGACATACATAGACTAATGAAGTTGGTGATGATGATATTTTTAATTTATTTTCACTTTAACATTACATTTAATATTACACAACTCATTTACCCTACATTAATCACATTCATTCACAGGCTTGCATGCGATCTACTTATGTTTTCTGGAAAAAATTCACTATTTGCACTACCATCTCACCACTAGGTTATAAGTAACATGGAATATACCTCTAGCCCGTTTACGAAAAAAAATTTGGATTCATGTAATTTCATCAACATTATACATATGTGAGATAATAAAACGATTGTGCATTTTTCTCTGTTATAGTTTAAGGATAATAAAGTTCGACTTTATTATGAAATTGTTCGTGGTTTACGGACTGAGACAAATGAATTTTGGCAAAATATACTTTCGAAGACCATGATATCCTTTTAATTACGGAGTATTGGTTAAATGCAAGCTTTATTTCTGAAGAACCATACAACAAGAGATACGAAATATTTAGGCATGACACACACAAAGCACTGGGTGGGGGCTTTTTGATTTGTGGCAAAAATTACAAAACTCAAGTAAGCACTGAATTTTCAAGAAGCGGTGTTGAATTAAGGTAGGTCACGATTGGAGCTAGACTTCTTCATAAAAATCGATACAATTTATATCGATGTGGATTATGTGTCAGGTGACACACAATATGAGCATATAATGTCGTTCGTTCGCGACTCACTAGTAGCCGTTTCTAAGACATACCCGGACGATTACAATATATAAGCAGGCGATTTCAACGTGGGAGCTATATGACATATATGTCACAGTATTATTACATATCATATATATAGTACATATCAGTCTATAAACAAGACTCACTAACCAAGGCCAACAACTTAAGCAGAGTCGTGAACTGTTAGATATGATGTTTCTGCACTCGTTGTTGTATGGCAGACTTGACGCACCAGGTCTAGTAGCTATAATATCTTTAATCACTCAAATGCAACGCACTCGTCACACATGCCCGCATTTGTTTCGTATACCACTTTCTCCCCTTTTTGCATCAAATTCGATTATCAATCGTATAACACGTTTATAGAACGCGAAATACTCACATCTAGACCCTTTTTTAATGTCTCGTACCTCATTTAAAAAGTCAATTACGGAAAGCTCCAGGCAAAGATTACTGAACATACAGAACACACACACGCACTTCTGTACTTACTCATTTTTAATTCTACTCTGATTTAGTACATTTTTATAATTATAGGTTTTTAACTTTATCTTATCCTGATTTCTTACCAAGTAGAAATTTCAGTGACTTAATTGGAAAACTGTAATTGGCTTTAATGTAATTTATGAAACTCAATGTAATTTCTATTTAAGCTCTTTTTTTTCCCAATAATTACAAAATAAACTACTGTCTTCCGAACCAACGTTTTAAAAAAGGAGAATTAACTAAATTTTGCCTAAAAGAAGTACATAAACAGTTTTTTTTCATGAAACTGTTTTTAAAAGTTGAGATTAATAAAATTATATAAATAAACGGTTGTAATAAATTTTCACCTTCAAAACACAAATGCAATACAGAATTAAATTATCAATGTGTTGTATCAAGAATTTTAAATTAGATCCTTGTCCTCATAAAATATAAAAAACCTTAAAAAGTATTATATTTGGTACTAATTCAGTATATTAATTTAAGTTGTGCTGATATAATATACACTGTTTCTCTTCTTCTTGTTCTTCTTCAAAGATTGGTTTATGTTCGTCAGTAAACATACTACGCGATCAGTGTTTCTTAAAATTCAAGGAAACGAGATACGATAAAAGCTGATATCTCTATTTCATGTCTAATCAAAACCATCCGTGGCGATGACATTTTTATCCTTCAAATTCTATAAGAACTTATCAGTCCCTTCTACGTATTGTACAGTTTCTGATATACTGCAAACACAACGCTAACACTTTTTAATCATATATGATACATATCTCATATTGAAAATTGGTATAGAAATATTTTATATTGTTAAAAGTAATGTTACTTAAGCATAGACTGGAGATTTTTTTATTCATCACGAGGTATGAAACTCCCTTTTCTTTAAGAAAGGCTTATTTATTATAATTTATACAGGTCCTGTTCTAATTTTTTCTAACTTACATTATACATTTAGTGCTTTAAAATTTCGAATTTCACTTTAAACGCTTTTGACAAAATTTAGAAATAAATAATTATTCAATTGAATAATTTCTAATTTTCTAGCTTTGTTAAAGCTTTTTTTTAATGAGCAGAATTGGAAAGTCTAACGAACCTCAATTTAATTCAGGCGCTTTATATTAAACAAATTATTTGATACAGAAATTGATTCTTTGTTTGTTAAATTGCTGAATATTTAAAATACATAATGTACTCGCAATGTTCACACGTTGAACTAAATAAATAAGTTTTTATTAATCGACTTTAATTACATCTGTAACTGAATGATAATATTTTTATAGTGCTCCTAATAGATTAACTTTTCATAAAATAAGTATCTCGTAGTAAAAACATGACATGGTTTATAAATCATAATCATGTTGGATAACATTTTATTTCATCGTCATCATCAGCCTGTGTTAGTCCACTGCTGAACATAGGCCTCCCCTAATACACCTCTATCCATTAGGGGGTTTTGAACCGTTTCCCACCACGCAGGTCCAATGCGGGTTGGTGGATGGACCGACTTTTTACATGCCCATCCGACTCATGGATCATCTTACTTTTCAGACAATTGGGCGATCGGCCCAATTTGCCCCAACCAACTAGGAAACAACAAATAAAATTTGTTGAGTCCCCGAAGGATTCGAACCCACGACCTCCGGTTTCTAAAGCACACGCCCTTACCACTAGGCTACGGAGGCCAAACAAAGCGAACAATAAGAACCCGCGTCAAGGAACATATAGCTGACATTATACATAAAAGACCCAACAAGTCGGCAGTGTGTGACCATACTTCACCCAAACCATTACATCAGATTTGATCGACCACAAATCCTCGCTAAAGAACACCGATTCCTATGAAGGATGATCCGTGAGGCTACTGAGATTAGAAAACATCAAATTTCAATAAGAAGATGGTTGGGTTCTACCACCCTGCTTGCGACCCATAATTAATAAATCAAAATTTAAACCTAAGCATAATACCACTGCTGGCTGAAATGATAAAACCAGTTCATTTTGCATAGGTCGAATACAGACTAAAATTATTAATTACAATTAAGATCCGGAAACCTCCTTCCTTAATGGCAACAAGACGCACGACATCTCAGTCTACCCCGTTACCACGGTGAACGCTGGAAAGTGTTCGAAACGTCGGGAATTTAAAAATGTAAAATAAACGCGATAAAATTCGTTAAGTCATTTTATTTAATTATCTTATAAAACATATAATATCCATAAAATTTTAAAGTTAATCTTTGAAACTATATATCCAAGGGGCATTGTTGTTAACACAGTTTTGGGAAGCATTAAATTTTCATTATGGATAGGTATTTCACTTTTGCGAAAGAAATTACATGAAGTATATTCTAATGCAAATTGGCGCTAAAAATCTGGGCACTCTTATAGCTTAAACTTAATGTGGGCATTGAATATTACTAAAAACAGGCAAAATGTAAAAAGTAGGAGAGATCCGCCGTGGTACATATTTTATCGCTAATAACATACCATCACTTCATTAAAGAGATAACAAGAAATTTTTTTACAGTATTATTGAAGCAATAAACATGCAAAGCCCGTGAAATGCTAAGTTTTTGAAATTAAGAGCCAACTTTGGCAGTAATAATTCATTTCTATTAGCATTACAATTTATGCAGAGACGACTGAACTTTTGTCTGGCTAAAAGATTCGTTTCAGAATGTGCTCAACAAACAAAAGTTTTCAACTTTGTCTAGCTAAGTTTGAAGAGGCCAATATAAATGTCATTCTCAGTGTAAAGTGAAATAGGCAGGATTAGAAATAATTAAAGTATGACTACTATTATCACAAACTTTCATTGCGCTGTTAAAGCTGTAGGGCAGAATAGAGTAAAATAAAAATAATAGTCCTCGTCTTCTACGATCTCCTCAGGTATCGAAAGCTTATGCCTAATCTGGCATGATAGCATAATTCTCTGTGTTGTTTCACTTTAAGGCATTCGAACTATCGATTTAGAAATTTCAATTATTCTGCCTAATATTTAAAAACTTTTGTTGTTTTATAAATTTAAGTTATTGCGTAAGTAGCTCGATTACTATTAATTTATAATTTTCTATTACACGATTTATAAAATTAGCCGTGGCACTTATTGCCAATAAAGACAAATCATAAACAAACTTGAAACTGATTAGAATTTAAATTGTTATTCATAAAACGAGGAAAACACACTTCATGCATATTTTTTAAAAAATATTTTGATAGTAGTTACTTTCAAAGTTTGCGTTAAATAGATACATATAAGTTACAACAATGTAGACCTGTTCAAAATAAATGTATTATCACCATCATACATTCTGAATTAATTTTATAAGTTAACAGCAAATTAGTCTTCATTATTAACATGGATAAAAGGTTAACTTTACCTAATTCGAAAAATAAATTAGGATGGGATTCCACCATCCTTACAAAAACATGTAAAATCTACTAAAGAGAAATGCCTTAAAAAGCAATTACAATAAATCTGTAGACCCATCTTTTTTCACTCCATTTAATGATTCGTTCTATTAAAAATTAATCTATCGGAATACGTAGGTCGGCAGAATGTCGCAACATTGTATAAAAAAACATATTTTTCCAAATTTTCTCGGCCACTATGATGGCCGATTTTATATAGAATGAATTAGGATAAATGAATTTTAAGCATTAATACTAATGAAATTTAAATTTTTAATATGATTATTTTACTGAATCTAATTTATACTAAACTTTAAAAGCACAATTAAGCTTTAAATCCATAATAACTCTTTTTATAATAATAAACAATTACAATTTAGCTACACAAACGAATATTGTAAAGATTCTATTCATTAAAATGTGGACAATAAGTGGTCACCGATGCCCATGGACATCGGCAATACCAGGGTTACCGTTAAAAAATGGGGCTACAGGTCACAGGAACGCTTTTGTGGTCTACTGCGACGCCACCAGCACTGGCCGCCGAAACAACCCTATCACGGGCCTAGTGCGCAGCCACGCTTACGTTTAACGAGGTATCCCTCATCCACGATCCACACTCTATCAATTCAAATTCAAATATCACTATTCAACATGGGAGCGATATAGTCACTTATTGACTGTCAAAAACCTACCACCGGTTTGGAAAAGGACGCCTCTAACTTGAGAAGAACCAGCGAAAGAAACTCAGCGGGACTTACTTTTTTTGTCATCTTTTACTATATAATTGAAACAATAAACAAACAAATAAAAGCATAAAATTATGGTATTATTGAAAAAAGTCTAGAGCGAGCATTCCATTACCAGAATGTGTTTACCTTTAAAAAACTTATTTAGATTGTAATAACCTTTAACACACAAACATTCCTTGAGAACTTTTTTAAATTTATTAATGGATAAATCTTGAACGTTTTCTGGGATTTTGTTGCAAAAGCATTGACCCATTAAAGATTTAGATATTCTTCGAGTCTAGTTGTCGAAGAACTAATCTACCTTGTTCCTAGCATTTTTTAAAGTGCATTACGATGCCGTAAAAATCACTTTTGTTTTCTGCACATGCATTAAATTTTTTAAATATTTTAAGGACAACAACTTCCCGAGTGATATTTTAGAGCCCAGGCTATCTACTGCACGAATAGCTCTTTTTGAAGGACAAAGATTGTATTAATATCGGCCGCGTTTCCTCACAGTAGAATGCCATAAGACATTATACTGGTATCAACCTTGCGACCCAGTCGAGTCGCGGAATATAAGGCAAGCGACCTATGGAACACTGACACTCCTCTTCCCCGCGACTCGACTTAGCTGCAAAGGAAAAGAAATGCACCACATCTAACGTTTTCCACTTGTCCCCCGCACCCTTCAGGTTAGCTCAATGTGAACAACATCAAAGATGTCGTAATATATATCATACCTTAATGTGTGTAGCGGGAGCTACATAAATATGAAAGTACGATATATATTATGATATCCTTGATATTGATTTTCTTACAGAATCTTAAAAATTGAATTCTCGTACTAATAATCTAGTATAGTTTAATTATTTGTAATGGGAATGACAGTGATAATAGAATGGGAATTTCTTATACGATTTTAAATCTAATTTCCAGTTATTGAACAACTTGTAACTTCATTATTTATGTACACTTTACAAACAAAAAAATATTTCTTAAGTGTAAAATAATTTTACACTAAACACACTACAAGTGTAAGGCATAAAATAAACCTTGCTTCTTAAAGAACATCTCATATTTTCTTCAGAGGAATACATTTTCACGAGTAACCTCTTTATATTCATAATTCCGTTCTAAGGTTCTTATTAGCATTAAACATGATTAACGTGTTTTGTCCAAAAACTTTTGACAAGACTTTGGGAACATTTTTATAAAATAATGAATTGCACGGATTGTAATTTATCTTATTAAATAGTTTCATCGTAGGTATTTCAATTATCGGTTTATAATAATGACCCAAAGCTTTCACCTTAAAATAAGTGTTATAAAGTAATGTTTCAGGTATACATTTTTACCTTTATATACCTTTTAACTAAGTAAACTTTTAAATAATGTCAATAATCCAATAGAGTTACGATTTTATGTTACGACTTTATCATGAAGTTAATTTCTATGGTGGTGCCAATTTATAGGTTAATTTATTATAAGGTACATCGATGGCTAAGGCTCGCCGTTGATCATGAATGTCAACGTCTAAAAGATTGATTAGGAGTAATAAACGACCAGCAAGTGTGGTGGAAAAATTTTACAAAGAGAGATATTCACATACATAAGAGAGAGATTAGTAAATTAAATTCGAGATGAAGACTAAAAATGCCAACAATATTACAGGATGTTTTTTTTTTAAGTAAAATAATCATTCTGCGAAAATATTTTGTCTCATATACATGTAATAAAATTTACATTGTACACACAGACGGCTTTTATAAAATTGCATTAAACATTTTATTGAATAATACTTTAAAAATTAAAGATGCGATGAACTTTTTGCATATTACTTGTGTGCAATAAAATAAAATTTAGTTTACATCCACCTTTACATTATTTTTATCATATGATTCAATAGGAAAACCAAAACCTTCCGATTTTTAGTATTCTGTATATTGAAATTAATTGAAGTGGAACTTCTTTATCGGGGTTGGAAAAAAATTTTGTGTAACATTTTTCGTTACGCGCCATCTTTTTGTGTAAAATTAAGATTTAATGCCATCTATATAAATTTTGTATTGTGTATGGTTCATATTGTTGTTTCATTTTGTAACTAGATGGCAGTGTTTTTAAAATTAGAAATAGGAAAATTATAATAGCAAAATACTTAATTTTTCATAATTAATGCATTAACTTCATGCGTTATCAGAGTACAGTAAACGTAAAAATGGTTTCTTTGAAATGTTAGCATTGTTAAAAATACGAATAATTGAAGTGAAACTTCTTTATCGGG
This sequence comes from Lamproptera curius, assembly GCA_029286875.1. Classification (NCBI taxonomy): domain Eukaryota; kingdom Metazoa; phylum Arthropoda; class Insecta; order Lepidoptera; family Papilionidae; genus Lamproptera; species Lamproptera curius. Next base: position 62,981 of record JAGSMT010000367.1, on the reverse strand, counting down.
GTTGGAAAAAAATTTTGTGTAACATTTTTTCGTTACGCATCACATTTTTCCATTACGCGCCATCTTTTTTTATCCCTACCACGCGTGATTCGAAGAATACCATCCATGATGTATTTATTATTATTACGACATCAATGATAGTAATAATAAGCTAAAATAAAATTATTGTAGAATTTGTATTTATGTCTATGATAATAAAAGCCTTTTATTAAACTTTATCTAATTTAACTTTATTTTACTAATTTTTGTAAAATTGCATTTAGTTAATTATTTTTTGAAAAATAACGTCATAAAGAAGTTTCAATTCTTACGAGTGTACGCTAGTACACGCACACATTTTTTTTTAAATAAACCTTTATCAATCAATGCTCAGTGCCGTTTAACTAATATGCTTGGGCTCGACTAAGTCGAGCACTGCACTCGTCGCAATCACTGTTCTGCACATAAACTTAGATAAGTATGTAACAGAAACCAAGTTCATTAGAAAGCTATATAATTTAATACTATGTATAAACAAACTTAAAAGAAATTAATATCACTGAGGGGAACAATTATGCAATGGTATTTTTAAGGCATTACTATAAAATATCAAGTTGTGTATTTTATATTCACCTTATTCTGCTTCGTAGTTGGTTAGGACAATTTGGGCCTATCACCCAATCGTCTGAAAAGTAAGATGGATCATCTTACTTTTATGCGTCGGACGGCTATGCTAAAAGTCACAGTGCACAAAATTAATATGTAAATTGCATTTATTTTTAGTGTTGGATACCACTTCACATACAAGTCAACATTATTTAATCTAACCATACTTACGGTAAACTTTTCAACCGACTATATTTTATAAGTAAAACTTAATGCAAAATTATATTATATTTGGATATTAAATAAAATTCTCGCTCTGGTTCTCACGTGTAAAAATTTCTTCAGTGCGAAATTGAATAACTTAGGAACCTTTAATACTAAGAATTTACTTTGCAGATCTGTTATTTTTATTAAATGATTACCATAACCCATTTTAATAAAAATAGAAAAATTTAATGTATTCCAGAATATATTATAAAACATAATGTAATTCTCATTATGTTCTATAAGATATTATTAGCGTTAGTTAAAGAGGCAACCCACTTCCGTCGTGCGGCGGTATTGACCCTTGCTTTATGAACTGGAGGTAGTGGGTTCGAATCCGGCGGGAAGCAACTTTGTGTTATCGTTGTTTTCTGGTTGGTTTGGACAATTTGGGCCAATTACCCTATGGTCTGAAAAGAGATTAACTATGCGTCAGACGTGCATTTAAAAGTCGGTGCACTTACCAACCCGCATTTGACGAGCGTGGTGGGATGTAGTCCGAAAAACCCTCTAATGTAGAAGGCGTGCATTAAGGAAGACGTATGTCCAGCGGTGGATTAACACGTGCTGATGATGGTGATGACGATAATAGAAGCAATAAGTGAAAATAAATCACTCATCTCGTCGTTCGTCTTTTAAGCATACTTACTTTTACCCATTTCATCTAACGTGATAATATATTGTTTAGAGTACTAAAACTTTTTATATTAATACTAATAAAATATAGAGCTTATTATTGTGCTTATATATTTGGACCTATATGTCATCATGACATAAATGAGGTATAAAAACTTCACTTTATACGTACAATTATTCTAGATATTAGTGAATTTTAAACAAACCAAATGTATGATGCGATGCATATATATTTTGGATTTTCAATCAAAAATTACTGGAAAAATGCCTTATTTTAATATACGTTACTTTAACGTTATTACGTTACATATTTATACGTTACTTTTACGTTATTTTAATATACGTTAAAAAATAACTGCCTCCGTAGCCTAGTGGTATAGGCGTGTGACTTAGAAACCGGAGGTCGTGGGTTCGAATCCTGCGGGGACTCAACAAATTTTCATTGTTGTTTCCTAGTTGGTTAGGGCAAGTTGGGCCGATCACCCAATTGTCTGAAAAGAAAAGATGATCCATGCGTCGGATGGGCATGTAAAAAGTCGGTCCACCCACCAACCCGCATTGGACCAGCGTGGTGGGATACGGTCCAAAAACCCTCCAATGGATAGGAGTTTATTAGGGGAGGCCTATGTCCAGCAGAGGACTATCACAGGCTGATGATGATGAAATACCAAATCATTTACAGCCTATAGCGTAATCCCTTGACCCCCACAGTTTAAATGAAGTTTCATTAATTTATATTAAACACGTTGATGCTCTTCAGATGGGTTTTCTGAGCAATTTTAAACGTCATTATCTCACGTGACTAATACTTTACTGTAACAGGTTAAGTGAAAATAAAACTTTCTAGCGCTTCTACTTTAAAGTAACTGAAATATCTAGAATAACTGCAAAACGCGAGAATTAGATAAATTCAAACCCGATTGATCAATGTTACAAGTACCTGTGCTACTTTATAAAAAAACTTTTACTAACCGTTCAACTCTATTGGCTTTGACTCGTGCGTTGAGCGTGTATACTGTGATTAACTTATTTTTAGTAAAACAAAATATTTTTTTATTTTCAGTTATTTTCAGTCTTTATATATGATTTTATACCGTCTGTTGTTTACAAAAAGCGTTAAGGAACACAATTTTTATTTACTATTATTATATTTTTTTGGAATTTTGGTTATATAAATAAACTTCTACACAACTACACAACTATTAACCATGGAGAAACGTAAAATTCTTAACATAGCAGCCAAATTATCTGAAATAATATAAATTTCAAAACAAGCTACGTGTGTTATTGAACATTTCTTTTTCACAAAGAGATGGAATCATTTCGTGATGATTCTGGTTGCCGGAACTATTAACTATCACTTTCCTTACGTGTTTTTTTCAAAAATGTGATAATTAATCCTAAAGGAATAAATTAGAACCCCATGACTACTTCTATCTACAAAATAAAAAAAATATCAAAATCGTTACCACGGACGCGGAGCAACGAAGTAGTATATATGTATATATAAAAAATCTGAAGCTCCATATTGAGATCCACCTTTTCTCGATCAATAAACAAAAAATAGCATGGCATTATTTCAGATATTAGTTGCGTAAATAAAACATTGACTGTATTGCTCCAAATTAGTTTTAAAAGTACCTAAACTTTTTTATTAATTTTGTGTAATAAAACCGATCATATTTACTTGAACAAATTCTTTGTTAAGCGTTTTGAATATGTATTAGAGGTGTTCATCATAATATATATAAATCTCGTGTCACGATGTTTGTCCGCGATGGAATCCTAAACTATTTAATTGTATGATTTTTACAGAGTAAAATTAAATAAAAATAAAGGTATAAAAGGAAATATTTTATGACATATTCAACGGCGGATATCATTGAAGGTGCTTTAAATATTCGTTATTTATTATTTCATATGATACTTGATTTCCTTATGCTTGCGATGAATGTAATTAACTTTTGTTTTTTGTTTTTTAATAACTATGCAACTAAAAAGTTAAAATTATGTTTTTGATGGTAGTGCTCCATATCCATACAAATTATATCATTTTTAATAGAAAAGTAAGAATTAACAAACAATATATTTTTTATAGAATTTTGCATGATATCAACAGAAGGATCATTTTAATTAATCGTCTTAAGCCTGTCAACTTTATATACCAATCCAATCGATTTTTATCCCAGTGTAATTTTTCCATTGCTTTCAGGTGTAACGGTTGCATCCTTGAGGTCACTGTTTTTTTCAAATTACATTTATCTAATAAATCTTGACGGAGCTCATGGCTGATATTCTCTTCCCGTTTATCTAAGCCCTTAAAATGTTTATTACAATATAAAATAAGTAAATTTTAGACGCAGCAACGCGTCGCAGGGTCTGCTAGTATTTTATAAGGAAGATTAAGCTCTGATCATTTTATGGCACAGTATCAAATCTCTTTATCTCAATACGATTAAAGAGTAAGTTGAAGTAAATTAATGATGGCAATAAACCTCAGTATAACAGTGAGAAGGGCCATTTTTTATGAGCTAACAGTAATAACTATATAACGATCTTGAGTGATATTTTGTTATTTTTTAGCTTAAATTTGACACTCGTAAGCTAAAATTCAAATGATAAAATGTGGAGGCTGTTCAAAGGACAACGCTGTAAGAAATAAGCTAGATATCTTAGACCCTGTAAAGTGATCTCCAGAATTAAAAAAAAAGAGATTGTTGGACTATCGGCAGTACAAAAAAGCAATGGATTGGAATTTGATTACGCTTAGGACTATACATATTGTATTAAAAATCAAGAAGGCTGACTCAGAAAATAATAATTTAGTATTAAGATGTAGAAGATCGACATAATTAAAAAGATACCATTTTCTTTATTTAGGTGACTGTAGAAGCCAGCTTTGAAAGAGCTCTGCTCTTTAAAGGAGATTATTTAACATCAAGAAATATGCTAGACACTATCATTATTAACATTATATTACTGTTTCATTTAATTCCTGATGAAGGATTCATGGTTGCATTTATTAATTTACCAAGTGCTGAAATTAAGCGCCTAGCTCATTATGTAAAAGTTTAAATAGCGTTCATTAGGTGGCAATAAACTCAATGTAGATGACATGATCCTATTTTTTACCTTTACTTAGTAGCGCGAATAATAATCATGACTGTTTTATACGGGTCTTAAATTTTATATTACCTAACAATGTAACCACCACCGTGGATTAGCGGTTGGTCCTCTGGTCCTTGCTTTATAAACCGGGTGTCGTAGGTTCAAACCCCAATAGCAAAAAACTTTTCGTTATCGTTGTTTTCTGGCTGGTTAGGACAATTTGGGTCGATCACTCAATTGTTTAAAAAGTAAGATGATTCATGCGCCGCACCCTTGGTTGGATACAGTCCTAAACACATTAATGAAGAAGACGTGCATAAGGAGGGGGGAGGGCTATGTTTAGCAGTGGACTAACACCAACCGATGACGATAACATTGTGAGATGGTTCAGAGAACATTATGTATTTATCGTGCGTAGGAATATATATTTTAAACTACTTGAACTGACTTGTTCTATAAACTAAACTAAATTATGCGACCTGTTTATGTGTATGTGTGTGTTATGTGTTGGATAAGTAGTCTTTAGAAATGATTACATATAGTTTTTGCGAGAATCTTAGGCTTAAACCGTTTCCTTGTAGCAATACATGTCTATTAATAATACAGTTTAATCGCAATTTCTAATTTATTTCTTCTTTCTTGCAACAGGTCGTTTGAAAAAGTTGCATTAAGCGTGAGCAAACTTTACAAACGTTCGAAGAGATAAGAACAAACTTTTCGCTTCCTATAGCGAGTTCATCTTCTTTCACTCAAGAAATCGTATAAGCCTGTAAGTGTTACTTCAAACAAGTACAAAAACAAATGTACCAGAACCTTAATACCATGAACCTTAATATCATTATTATCGTTGACACAAACATAAAAATCCGATAGAATTATCATTAATACTAGGTATTGCGCGTGACTACGTCTGCGAGGTTATGTAAAAAAAATATCTAATACTACTTGTAAGACTATATTAACTACATTTTTTTTGCCTTTCGTTAAAATTAGTTAGTCTAAGTCACTCCCGTTCGCATGAGCTATATTCTAGTGAAAATCCCGTCAATACCTTACCAGCTATTTCAGATATTAGCGGAACAAACATTTAGACAGGCTCAATCATTTAAAAAATGTTTCATTATATGATACATATATTATATATCTTATTTTAATAATTTGAAAACGGTTATTTTAATGTCACAAACACACATTTTATTACTTTAAATGAATTGTGCAATTTACGAAAGCAGATGAGCAAGCCGAACTTACGTTTGCTACACTACAATTTTGTAAGTGTAGCAAACGTAACTTGATTCTCTTCTTTACATTACTAATAACATCTATATCTAAAATGATTTCAATGGATACGTTGTTTTGCGACATTATCTTAGTGATGTATTTAAGTTTTGTCTGAAACTATTCATTATGATAATTAAAAAAAAATGTGACCACACGAATAACAGTGTCATTTAAGTACGAATATATTTGTTGATATTGGTCCGCTAGCACTCGGAAGGGAACAATATATTGAAAGTCATTAAATTTACTATATAATGAATTTTATACAATAGAAGTGAAATTTTAACCGGGAAAAATATGACCGACTTCAAACAGTACAGAACCATTTAACGCAATCCCCTTGTATTGCGTTAACAGAAATAAATTTCACCGTGATTTCTGCCCCCGCATTTTAAATATCTTCTAAGATATTCATTTAATCAAAATGTCGGGTATAACATGTTTATGCTAATATAATGAAATGTTTTTAAATGTATTAACTTTTATGTGAACTTACACTATATTACCTTAAATGAGCTTTAAACATGCCTGATCATTTCAAAGTTGAAGTTCAACAATATAGTTTGCGAGAGCATTAATCTATGTTTTAGGAAGAACCCACAATAATCATTTTAATAAAAACAAATTTAAAAAATGCAATTAGGCTAATTAAAAGCTCGTTTAAGGTATAACTAATAAATACAGTGTAACGTTACAAATAAATTACTGCATTTAATTTTATTTTTATTCTATGAGCATGAAATATGTCATAGACAACATGAAATAAACAAGGAATGAATATCTTAAAAAAATTAAAATGCACTGGCAGAAATCACGGGCAGTATTGCGCACAGTGCTCGTTGTGACCCGCTTATTTTGCGCAAAATGGTTATATACTGTGTGAAGTTAGTCACATTTTTTGTTAAAATGTCACCTGTTAATATTATAATCATTACAACGGTATTTTTTCTAAAATAAACTTATTTTATTACGTATTACCAAACCATCAATACGTTTGCAATGTTTCCGAAACCAAATCTGCTAAACCATCAATACGTTTACAATGTCTCCGAAACCAAATCTCTAAACCATCAATACGTTTACAATGTCTCCGAAACCAAATCTGTAATTCTGTTCCTACTCACAGCAGTCTAATGAGGTTCACCTCAAAGACAATTTATTTACAACTAGATTGCTGCCGACTACCCTTATATAAATTTCGGTCATGTGTACTCCCATGGGTGCATTTCGCGTTTCTTACTTGCTTTGTACTGAATTTTATTGGCATCCTGTATTGAAATATTGACGCTATATTTTTTATATAAAAACAATTTTCGGAATCCCAAAAATTAAAAGGGCTTGGTGAAATATAAAAATATTCCTTAAGTGAAAATAGGATAAGCGTATTTATTTTATTCGTTTGTATATAATTTATTTAGATTATAATATTTTATATTTTTATATAATTTTATATACAACTTTTTTAATGCGATAAAATTAAAAACTTTTTTAGTATAACTATTTCTTTTATTTACATTTTGTTTCTTTTAAACGAATTTTTTTTTTTTTCAAACGATTTTGGATAATCTTTTTAAATAAAATTTTGACTTTTTCATGTTAAATAAGCTTAAAGGTTAGGAAATGATGATATATTTAGTAGATCTCTAAATTTTCCAAAAGTCATTATGTTATTATAAAATTACAAGGGAGTTCCAAACCCCTCCTGATTTATTCTTACATTTCTAAAAGACTTATATTTTTCCATAAGTCGGGAAATTCTTCAGTTCGGTATTTTTAACCTATACCACCTTGTTGTGATCGATCAGCTTTATATTCATTGCGACCTAGCGAGGGTCTCTATCCTTTGAAGATAATTACGATCAAAATAATGTTACAGTATTGTAAGGACATTTTTTTTAATTTCTACCTTTCTCCTAATTGTTACAGAATTGTCTAAACATCAGAAAATTTTAATGGCGTCAAAATATATTAACCATTATAACTTCGGTATAATCATAAGTAAAACATTGCTCAACTTCCCATCTCAGCTCATCTACGCCGCTTTATCGTACAAAGGTGAAAACGAAAATCATAAATTGCATGTATTTATCTTAATTTAAAATTTTTAATCACCCTATTTTTTTAAGCCCCAATTTAATTTTTTTACCCTACGTTATGTAGCATGTAGAAGAATGGATAAATATACAAAAAAGGTTAACAATTTATAATTAAAATAGTTTTTGCTTTTATTTTTCAATAAAAAATATCTTTCTATTTTTAATGAATCCTATCTAAATCAATTAAAAATTATTCAAAATAAAAGGCGAATTCACCCCGTTAAATAGTAATAAAAAGATATGTATTCAAAACTGAGCTGCTTTAATAACGAAGAATGAGTTCCAAAAAAGAAACCTATTACTGAATGGATTAAAAAACAAAAGCTGTAAAATTAAAAAAAACTTTGACTTTAATTTAAAAAAATAGTTTTTTTTTGTTTAAAAAAATTTTCTTTTTTTTTAAAAAAAAAAGAATGTAATTTTTTTTTTTAAAAAAAACTCTTTTTTAATAAAAAAAATTAATTTTTTTTATTAACAAATGAGTTATCTTCAATTTGTTGATTTATATTGGTGAATGGAACAGTGCCATTAGACTTGTTAAAAACACAGGGCCCATTTTACACGGCAACTTTTTCCGCTGTAGTGACGTTTTATTGCTTTTTCCCTTCTAATTTCTATAATGAAATATATTTCAGTGTTGACCTTTTCTAACTTTCATTGTTTTTAGCTATAGGTTTAAGCTGTTCAACGGATATTGCCAATGGGCGATCTCATTTTGTTATTATTTTTATTGGTAACAAATCAAATCAACAATTAATACTTAAAGACCTATTAAGGTTTTCTACAAAACATCCTTTCCTAGTAACTTTATTACTTATATTACTAACTTTCTTCCTTCTAATGATCTCTCATTACTAATATGAGCAACCATGGGGATTACATTGTCCCTGCCAACAGGAAATTGCAAAAAACATTTTAAACATATAAAAGTGAATTTTTTTCGAAAGAAATGAATAACGTTTAAACATTAAAACTATGAAAAACCACTAAATTCAAAAAAATCTTTATTAAATTAAGCTCATAAGGATACAAAAGGCAATATTAAATAATTTTCCCTTTTTGGCCATTAATATATGGATCCAAAATTTTTTTTTAATCAATGTTGCATTTACTACATTTCGGAAAAGTAAGTGTTTTTACTTTTTAATAAATTTTTCTAAACAAGAGGTTTCCCTGGGGATAAGCTGGTTAATTGAAATTAAACATTTCCCACGGAACTTTTAACAACAAAAAATATATAAAACAAACAAACACGTACAGAGTACACATGTATTACTTTAATAACGAATATATTCTGCCGAAATTGTAGTAAGTAACAATTACAGAATTATTAGTATTTAGAGAGAGAGTTTTTCTTTGTTCTTTGTTTATAAATTGCACATTTTAACAACAAAAAACATATTATGATTCGTTCGACCTATCAAGTTTGGGGAAAAAAAATAACTTTTTAAAATCTACAATTAAATTTTATTCTGGCTCCAATTTCGTCTGGACGATCTTAAACAAACTTAGACTAAATTAATAAAGTTTGCAGGTGAGACGTGGGTGAGCCCGTGGACCGCCACGGTGGAAATCAAACCCAAAATGCATCATTTCAATGAAAGTTAAGTTCATTGTCAAATGTTTTAATGAATAATTAAATTATACCCGATTGGTTTAAAGGGATTGGAACAAAACTATTTTCAATAAAATAATATTTAATTTAATTTGTGAGTTGGAAAAAATCTAACACATGAGGAAACTTTTCCTTTTTTTCTTTTGTACAAATAATTAAAATTTTTTGTTGTTATTTTAACAGAAAATTCGGGTTGAAAAATCATAATTGGGATGGAATATAAAAACAATTTTATTTTAATTTTCTGTTTTCTATCTGTTTGTTTTAAATCTGGCAATAGGGTTTGAAAGGTAATCAGATTATTTAAAAAGATGACAATGAAAAAAAATTTGATTTAAAATATTGGATTAACCCTTTATTTGCAAACTTTATTTACATTTTTCCCAAACTTTACCGTGCACATTTCCAATAACTGTCTAGTAGCGCCGTGACCACGCGTTTGATTCTGAAATTTGGGCAACAAAAGCCGGGCTAGAATCGGATATGAGGGCAAAAAATCTCAAGTGAGGGTACTCGAATATTATGTATTACTATTAAACTGGGCCGGTGGTTTGAAGGTGCCAATAAATTTCAAAATCTTTTGAACTATTTTACCCAAAAACCACTTCGAACAAAAGCCATTTTATTTTTATTATGGGTTTTGTATAAATGGTTTTGTGGGTTTCTTTTGGCCCTATTAACGCAATAATAGTACATTATTTTTTATTTATCTCGGGGTTTCAGCCCCTTTTTGCAATATAAAAAAATGTGTTTTAGTTAAGACATCCTGAGATCTTTAAAATTATTACTGGCCACAATCTTTGCATTATAATACATATAAACCATCGTCTTGAAATTCTATCTATAATAGAATATCCTTAATAATTCGTTTTGTAGTTTTTTAAGGTTTAACAACATGGGAAGGCGAGGAAACGACTTTGTTTCTATACTATTAAATTATAGAATAAAAGACAATTAAATTAAAACACAAAGTATTTTTATATCTGTCATTTGAAATATTTCTATGAGTTAGTACCTATAGACCAGGTAGAAATGTTAACTTGTGACTATACATATTAATTTGTGTTCAAACCAACATTTGACATAAAGATGCTGGAATAATTTTTATAAAAACTAACCTAAACACAACTTTGTAAAATTTACGAAGAAAAGCCTTGCGTTTTTTCGTAAAATATTCCAATTCCGACAGGTTGGATAATGGTGGTTTACAGAGAACATTTAGTTTTTCTACATTCACCACTGGCACAAAACCCAGATTCGTCAAAGTATGAAAAGGTCTTTATTAAATTCAAAATTAGTAAAGTTTGAATCTAAAAATTTAAAGAAACCAAATTTACGTTCAAAAAGGAAAAAACACTTTATATCTTTTACAATTACATCGTATCTAATGGAGTCCAAATATTTATCTTACGCTTGATTTTGGGTTCCGACCTACACCTAACCAAAATTAAAAAAAATGTTGTTATATATTAAAATGTAATTATTTTAAACGGTTATTTTTATCTTACATATTTAAACACTCAAATTTTATTTATTTGTATGTATATGTATATGTACAAATAATAATCGATAGCAATAGTGCATTTGGTTAAGAGAAAATCTAAGAATGCTTATAACCATTGCTTTCTATCTTGACAAATTAAAGTTGTAACTTACAGTCATCAGTCGATATTAACAGAAAACGTATCATATTATGTTTCTAAATTTACTTACCAGGATGGTACCTACTTGAAAATTTTATATCACATAAAATTACTATTATCACCGTCCAGAATTATAAAAAAATATGTATTACCAAGTATCAAATAGCAATCCCCAGCCGTTACATAGTTTTCTTTAGAAAGTTTACAAAATTTAGGGAAGGCGTTGAAAGATATTCAAATTTGAGAACTGTGCCACCGAGGAACCGAAAAGTAGTATGTAGTGAATAAATGTTGACATTTGTCTTATCGCTTAAACCATTTTCAGTTATAATAATTTGGTGATGCAATGTGAATCTGTATTTATTAATAAGGACATTACAGTGGTAGTGTGGTTTAAAATGAAAAAATGTATTTTTGTTGTAACATTATTTTTTGTTTAATATAACAATTAAAACAATGAGGCTAATGAATTTTGTATAATTTTTGATTGAAAGTATTTATAAATAACCATTGTTTCATGGTTTAAAACATTTTGATATTATACTTTAAAAACCACCATGCTTATCCCCGCGAAAGCAAAGGGGCCCTGTTTGTCCGCGGCAATAGTCTTTTTGTTAAAATGTAAACGACGTTTTAGAAAAAAACTCCCGCTGATTTAACGCCTAAGTTTATTGATTAAATAGCTGGTACCAATAATTTTCGAAAAAGATTCACAATCATAGATTTTAACTTTTAAATTTTAAAATTATTATAATAAAAGATGTAAAAAATTTCAAAATGTATCTAATAAAATCATCAACTTATCATCGTTTCTTTGACACAATTGTCCTTCTAGGGAGGCCATTAAAGAATATTAAGTTCAGTTAATAGGGCTGTCTCTTGCAGAACTTAAATCACTTCCGTTTCAAAATTTTGGGAAAATACTTTTTTTTAATCGGTAAAGTAAACAAAAGGTTTTTTTGTTTACAAATTGTAAAAATTTTTTTCAATTAAACAATAAGAAAAGTTTTATAAATATAGTTTACTTTTCAGTTATAAAAAATTAATATCTCTGTTTATAATGCATGATTTCAAATTACATTCTTGGTTCAAGTCCTATTCTAATATTGTTGTTCATTTGACCTTTTGATAAAGGTTTATGGTTTATAGAACCAATTTAGTATACATTTTATGATTATTACTCACAATTTCAAAGCTAATGATAAATAATGTAAAATACATTTACACGGATTATACAGCGTTCAATAGCGTTTTTTTTTATAAATTAATTTTTTTAGATGTGTAAATAGAATTTTAACAAATAACCGACCAACTTCCGAAACCTAACAGTGTGTAACTATTTTGCGAAAAATAAGCGGTTAACAATAATCCCCGCTTTTCATTAAATTTTGCTGTCCAACCGACAATTCATTACCTTAACTTTAATTCTTATTATTATGATTTTTTACGTATATTACCGCCCATTTTTCCTTTTAAATGGGTAGCAAAGTTACGCGCGGGGCCAAGGCAACCAGGAAATTGCCAGTTGCGTAATTTAAAAGTCTATATCGAGGGGAAGCTCTGTTCCCGGTTCCATTTGTGTTTAGAAGTCAAGTGGAGGCGGTAAATCAATCTTAAAGTTATTTTTGCGGGGTAATACTTATTAAATAGTCGTTATTTTTAACATTTATTTTTACCACAAACTGTTAAAAATAACGAGTTATTTCTTAAGGGCCTTTACTTTTGAGGTACTTTTCCTTATGTAGCATTTTTATTTATAGTTAAACATATAGTTTAGAGTTTCTGCTTAGAATTGGTATAACATACATTAGAAAAGGACCAGTTCTGCACTTCTTTTGCACTCTACTGCGATAGCCTAGTTAAATTAAATAGATAGCTCAATAAAATAACAGCAACAAATTAAAAGGAATACCTTTATTAATTAATTTGTAAACTGTATTTTTAAAGGTAAAAATAAGCAAATGTACATTACAATCTATCAAAAGCAAATAGGAATGGCATTATTAATTAAAATTTATATGTTAGTTACACAAACGATTATAATTTTATAATTATATTATGAATCACATGTCGTTTGCTTTTTTAATGCTACAAAAATATTGTTATTTGGTGAAATTTAATAAAAAAGTAACTATTACAATTTTAAGATTTTTATTTTATGCATTGTATTAAATGCCATTACACAATTTTTTTTAAATTATACGTCTCTAAATATCTCTTTTAATTAAAAACAACCGCCAAGTATAAAGTAAGGTATTGGTTGGTTTTAATCATTTATCGTTATTAAATTAATTAATTTTCGTGCTCTATTTCATAATGGTTTAGATTGCGGTAAATATATATTGTTGCTTTATCATCATAAACGTAAAGTATATAATAAAACTATCATGTATGCATAAAAAGCCGACTGCAAATTTTTCTACATACTCTTAAACGTAACTGATACGGCACAACGTATTAGTTATTCTAATATTTAAGCTCCACCATGTTACTCGAGCCATTTTAACTTAAAGAAGAAAAAGAAGACATAAAAGCTATATTACTGTAAAGTTTCATTAGAAACCATCAAGAAGTTTTAGAGTGAACGAGTAAGATACATCCATCCTAACAAATTTCTGCATTTATAATATAAGTAGGACATATAAGTTGACATAGATAATAAGTATCTAATCGAGCAAATCTGATTTATTAAATAATTTTTTTGGCTGGTCAATTTTCAATCTTTAAATAAGTAAAAATAAATTGGCATTCTGAATACCTGTGTCATATATTTCTCTTAATCGCTTAATTAATAATATTATTTGTTGTTATTATTTTAATACGGTATGAATTTATCATTTAATAACATTTAATTTAATTATAGCTATTTTTCAAGTGGGCTGTAATGTAATGACAAGAATTTTTTTTTTAAAAATATATGTCTAATCTAATCTAATAAAATCTAATAGCGTCCAGTTGGTTTTAGACCTGTGCCGACTGATAAGCGAAGATTGCGTTAGGATAATTTCACGCCTGCTTGAGGTTCTTTAGATTATTTAATTATTATCTTTGGCAATACTAATGATGAACGTTATGTAGTTCTGTTCGTTAAATTCAACAATATGCTCTAAAGGAGTCAGTCAGTTTAAAAATAATTATGTTATTCATTAAATTACAGTTAGCATTCTGGTTTATGTATGTTTCATTATATTCTGTTCACAAAAATGTAATATTCTAATATTCTTCTAACCAACCTTGAGGGAATGAAGCGTTAAATTGTACTTGACAAGCTTCCTGACACGTTGGTTTTAATAAAACGTTTTCAACCATGTACCTTTTTATTAAATAATGGTAAGGGCAAATATTTTGTAGTGGAAAATTTGTTTTTGAAATGAAACTTTTCGTTTTGAAAATATAAGTGACGCGATATTTTTTTTGCAATTTTTATTAACAGATATAAAATATGAAGAGAATATAATTTATGATATATTTTCACATGTCACGGACGACAACGACGTTTTCGAGGAAATATTTTTCTTGTATTGCAATGATACGGATCTTATTTCCTTTTATGTCGGACACGTTTCTTAGGATATGAGAAAATAACAAAATAAGGGACAAAAGTATTATCAAATAATAAGAATCATACATTTGTCATAATCTACATCACCAGACTGTGTTAGTCCACTGCTGGACAGAGGCCTCCCCTAATGAACATGCCTTTTCTATTTGGGGGTTTTTGAACCTTATCCCACGACACTGGTCCAATACGGGTTGGTGGGTGGACCGACTTTTTACATGCCCGTCCGACGCATGGATCATCTTATTTTTCTGACAATTGGGTGATCGGCCCAAATTGTCCTAACCAACCACAAAACAACGATGACACAAAGTTGTTTTCCAGCGAGATTTGAACACGACCTCCGGGTTATAAAGCAAGGGCCAATACCGTTAGACCATGGAGGCGGTTACATTACATACAAAAACGGTGTATTTGTAAGCTATTAAAAGTAATTAAGGGGAAAGTATTGTTATTTATTTATTGAGACTTATACATTTTGAGTACGCATAAGTTATAAATGCATCGGAATGTATCAATCTAGTGGACGTTTATTATATGTTTCATGTACCTCTTTGTAAATAAAGACTCGATTTTAGTTTTCTTTGAATATTTTTATGCCTTATTACAAAAATATATCCAAAGAAAACTGAAACTGTAAACGGTCCATAGCTTAATAAAATTGAAAACAAAATAACCGCATCTAAGTTAAATGAAGTCTTTGAGGCTACTATATACATTAAAGCACTACAATCAAATGATTGAGGCGCTATAAATATTAAACCACTACTACTTCTTGCCTGGTTTACGGTAAAAATATTCCAATTTATCTTTCGATCGTTAATTAAATAAATAAAAAGAAGCTTTAATCTAACTATTTTAACAAAACAAATGATCTACGCATTAAAATCTAATACCTATCCTTTAAAGTATAACAAACGCAAAGGGCTTAATGATACATTATCGAAAGGACATAACGGATTTTAAAGCGAAATAACGCCCTTAAATAGTTTTAATAATGTACATTAATAGCTGTGTATTTTCAGGTTACACTCGTAAATAAAAAAAAAGTAAATCGTTTCGATTACTGAATTATTTATGAGTCTCTCTATGTTTTCTATATTATTTGGAACTAAATCTTTGTCTAGATCCTTTTGTTCAATGTTTTGTTAAAAGAATTTAGAATCAAAATTATACTAACACTGTATTTGTTTTTTTTTTAATTACGTTGTCATATATTTGATTTCAGTTGTTTGCGATCCTCAATTTTTAAAGAATTTCCATGCATGATACATAAATTATTACAGTTTAGTAACGTTTTCGATTACACTTTTAAAAAGTCTTTATATTCGAAAATTATTTGTACTTATTAAACATAATTCATACAATAGTAAACAATTTTATTTGCTAACAATATAATAATATAACTATAATATAATCTATATAACTAATATTATTCAAAATGAAATCCAAAGTCTTTAACTTCGCATTCTAGAATAACACTTTAAGCTGCATTTTTCGCCTTTGTGAAACGCTTTGCACAAGGAATCTTTTGTCGACTTCAAAGCTTCAGCAGTATTGATTTGCATTTGAAAGTGCAAAAGTGTTCTTGATCCATTCACGCGTACTATTAAATGGATTTGAAATCTTCTACGATTTAATTTTAAATAATTTATATCTGAGATGTATGAAACAATATCTTATGCATAATATTTCGACTTATAATCTACTAATTATCATTATAAGGTAAGCGGAACTCCATGAAAAAATGAATAAGTCTAAAATTTTTTAACTATGTGCCTAACTATCACGCCAATCGTATTAGAAAAGAATGTATTATTAAATAAAAATTACTTTACGGTTTTATCGTTATTTTTTACATTTAAATTCCCAAGTTTCGAACCTTTCCAGCGGCCCGTGGTCCGGGGGTGACTGAGATATCATGGTCTTTTTGCCAGGGAAGGGTGTTTTAGACCTTAATTTAATTAATTATTTTTGTCTGTTCCGACCTATGCAAAATGAACTTTTTTTCTTTAAAGCCAGTGGTATTATGCTTAGGTTTAAATTTTTTTTATTGATTATGGACCCAACGGGTGAACCCAACCATCTTTCTATTGAAAATTGGATGTTTTCTTATCTAATACCTCCGTATCATCTTTGGTAGGAATCGGTGTTCTTTAGACAAACCAATTAAATAAATCAATAAATGTAAAATAAAGATAAAATCCGTAAATGTCTTTTATTTAATAATGTTTTTTAAACAAAAAGAAATAATTATGATGGATATTGTTTGTGTGTATTATCTGCGTTAGGAATTTTTGTGTTCTACGTCGCTAGTAGAAACATAAACAAAAGATATTGATGATAAATGCAAAAAAAAACAACAAAAAACTACATAACTAGAACCTTATAAAAATATTCAACAAAATATGCTATACCGGCAATATCCGAAATCTCTACAGTTAAATGCTTCACGTTGTAAAATTGGCTAAGCTTCATCGCATTATTAACTATAAGCAATCCGTGTGTTTATTTACATGGTATATTTTCCAAAACTGCAATAAATATTATTTTTATTGATGCTGAAAATATTTTTCCAGCAATGTATTTCACGTATATAATACCTAAGTGTGCAACCCAGTGTCAAAAATAAAATATACAAATCCTAATGTTAAATTATTTTTAACTCTCACTCTATCTCTATAAACTTGAATATATTTGTTAATGCTGATTCTATAAAAGACACTGTTTGAAAAGGAGATAAATGGCGCTAAAGTAAAAGTTACAATTCAGATGTATGTGATTTTCCATTACGATTTTTCGTCAGGGAAATTTACGCGAAACATTAATTCGATTTTTATTGCGAAGGAAAAGGAGTTCGGAAAATCTTGAAGTTTTGCGTGAAGCGACAATATATTTATTTTTACACAGCATATCACAAATATTATCTGCTTTTATTCATAGCAGTCAGAGAAACATCAATCAAATGTGTATGAATTTCATACGGTCTTATTGTATTTAAGGAAAAAATATAATGATTATAAATTTCTACTCATTAAAACAACGCTTATAATGTTCAACCAATAGAAACTACCTCACAATTAATATTTCCTCAGACTAATAATACGATGCATCTTTATATTACATGTAATAAATGAAAAAAATGCAAACATAATTGTCAACACATTATCTAAATAACATATTTTAAATTTATTTATCGAATCTAATAACTGTCTCTACATGATTGCTTTTTGAACGACTTCCAAAAACAAGGAGGTAATATATATATATATATATATATGTATATATATATATATATATATATAAATAAATATATAGTTTATATGTAGTAGTTGAATAGATATTTGGGAAATATTAAAATTAATACATTCAAGCAAAAAACGGTCGGTCATATTTTGTTTTGCAATTTTTATTAGTTTCCGTTTCATAGATATGTGTAATTATAGTGAAAAAATGTTTAGTGTAAAGTAAAATTAGTAAAACAAAAATTTTCCAGATTTAATATCGTTCAAACACTTCATATTGACATAGTACCCTTTTTTTTAACAGTTGTTACCTAAAATTTCATTTAAAAATCTAAAGGCCAAAATAAATGGTTCAATCTTTATTGCTTTGTCCTATACAATTTTCTATATTTGTTTTTAGGGAAAATAATTTTTTTTGGAAATTAAACAAAAATCATTTGTAAAAAAAATCCTTTGATTTTTAAGTTGAAACCCAATGACCACGCAAAATTTATTTTCATTAAAAGGTTTAAATAAATTTCGACCCTTATATTTTTCCAAAAGAATAAAATTGATTTTGCTGCAAATATTTTTCTTGAATAATTCACAACAAATTTGAAAATCGTTTTTTAAAAAATAATACTATTTCTTTTCAGTTGAACAACTTGGTATACAAATCAAACAAAAAATTTTAAGCATGGTTTGGCAATATTTTTTTCACCCTTTCTAATTTATTAAAGAAAAAAAATTAGAAATTTTTCTCTCAAAAAAATTTATAAAACATTTACAAAAAATTAAACCCAAAATATTATAATATGACATTTAAATAAAAATTTTTTTAATAAAAAAGTAAAGTCTACAAAAGGTTAATTTTTATTGTTTGAAATAATAATGTTAAAAAGGTTTGTTATGTTTACGGAAGAAGAACAAAAAATGTTGAATTTTCGTTTAAACTATATTTTTTCATTACTTCTTTTATTTTGTTTAAAAAAAACAAAAATGTTAAAATTTTATACGGTCGGTTTTTAAAAAACTAACCATTAAAAATGTAAATTAATTCTAATAATGTCATAAACTAAAAAAATATCAAACATAATGACATTTAATAAAACATTTATTTATAAAAAAAAGGCCCCAGAAGCTTTAAATTTTTTTAATTTTAAATTCCTGTTAAAATTTGGTTTAATGTATTTAATAAAAAAAATATAACATTGAATTTAACTAATTATTTTTTTACATTTAACTGTTTATTCTGGTTTCAAAAAAAAAAAAGGCCATAAATTCAATTTATAGTCAAAACCGGTGAACCGGGAAGGTTACAAAAATCAACTATATTTTATGTTAATGCTTCATTCATTAATATATATCGTAATGATAACTTCTTCTAATTAGATTCCTTCTACTGCCTCTAATTAATACTATTCTAATTTATTCAGGTTAACCGAAATAATTTTCATGCAGAGCTTACATAAACAAGCATAAAAGAGTTAACAAGTAAACCAAAAACAAAGCCTACAGGAAAGAATGGCGTTTCAACAAGTTTTTCTAATTTACTACAACTGCTTCACAACTTGTTAAAAATTTAGAGATTGTATGTGGAAATATTCTTTTTATATAAATATAAGTATAGCTATTTTGTATTGTCATAAAGCTCAGGAAGTTTAGACATAAAGATATACCTCACATGTTTTACACGATAGCACATCATGTGTATAATATGTCGTTTGCAAGTTTACCGAAACAAAATAAGGCCAGAGATATTTATAATACACGTATGACGTCAGAAGGGGTAAGTGTATTTTTCTTCGTTAATGCATTTCACCAAAATAATAGAAAAGATGTAGAATATTAAATAATGGTGATATTGTGACCTTAACAGAACTACTATTACTTGGTTTAAACCGTTTCTGTTAAGTAATGAAATATGTGTCACGTAAAAAAACTTGAAAGCTCACACTATGTGTTATATTATGAGTATCTCAATCTTAATTATAAAAAATCTGGTGTTAGTTTTATTTACAGCAACGTATATGCGTATTTGATTGCTTTTTATGTTATCACCGTTAAAATTATACATTTGAACATTAAATTTCTACTAACTATGCCGTAACTATACTAAAACAGGATAAAGTGGAAATAAAGCTGTATCTGGTTAAAACTGAACTTATTCTTTTTTGGACATACTATAATTATATCCAATGTTTAAATTAAGGGCATACTGTTTAATTTTTAACTGAGATGGATGCTAGATGTATGACTTTATGTACATTTAGTGCGAGTCTGATTTGGCAAAACTTTGTATCACATTAAGATTTTATTATTAATTAGTGAAAATTTGACATAAATGTCTTTATGCGTAATATACACATTGCACGATAGGGTTAAAGAGTTTAATCGATTGGTTAACCACTTGGTTGATATGGGTTCGCTTAAGGGTCACTTAAACAACCTAGAGGCTCCCGAATAATTTATTTATGTGAATTGAAAATACACTTGGTTTCTTTTGACGGAGTACTGGTATTTGTATCGAGTTTGATAAAAACAATAGATTTTCAAAATTTAATTTTACTGAGTATGTAGATGTGATGATTAATTTTAGACTTTATGTCTATTGTCTTGTTATATATTACCAACCAGACTTTTTCTTAAAAATAAAAATAAACTAATATAAATAAATTTTCAAGATTTGTTCTTACCAAAAGATTACACCATAAAAACATAAAGAAAGCATAAACACGAAGAAGTGACAGCGCAGCAAAAACTATCAACATACATCTTGGGATCTTTTATTTCCCAAATCTGCAATAATTATTTTGTTATTGTCAACCTCAATACTTTTAGCTTCAAACTTTTTAACGAGGTACAAGACAGACAAATTTAATGTAGATGTTCCTCTGAGAATCGTATCAGAAATTTAGTTTCAGTTTTAGTGCTAGTATAATATAGTACCTATTAATTATTAAATGACTAGCACTTTAAACGGTTTAAAGATTTTTTTGGAGGTTGTGGATTCGAATCCTGCGGAAGAACGTCAACCAAAAAACCTTTGCGTTATTGCTGTATTTCTGGTGGTTTAGAGCCAAATGTGTTAACAATCCTATTTCGTTGATAAGAAAGGCGACACACGTGTCGTATAGACATGATAAATTCAGTCCAGTTGTCAAGACCATCTTTGTAATTCCTGCTTCAAATTTATTGACATAAACTCAAGAGTTCATGGAGTGTGAAAGTCAACTCCACGATGCTGCTAAAATTATTAAATTAGCTTTAAAAAAAATTTTTTACATTTATTTTCAAGTTAATTAATAAGTTTGAAAGTTATTAATTACATCGTCAGCCTTTGTTAGTCCACTCTAGGACATAGGCCTCCCCTAATACACCCCTTATCCATTAGAGGGTTTGGACCAGTATCCTCACCACGTGGTCCAAGTGCGAGGTTGGTGGGTGGACGATTCTTTTACATGCCCATCCGACGCATGGATCATCTATTTTCAGACAATTGGGGATCGGCCCAAATTGCCTAACCAACTATGGAAACAACAATGAAAATTTGTTGAGTCCTCGCAGGATTCGGAACCCAGGCTCCGGTTTCGTAATTCACGCTCCATACCACTAGGTACAGGAGGCAGTTATAATTAACTTGAAAATAAATGTAAAAAAGTTTAAAGCAATTTTAAAAGGTCAAATTAAAATATTATATAAAAAGTATACTAAAAAAAATTAAAATTATTTATTGCAAGATTTTATTATAATTTTGAGTTTAATAATCTTAACAGTCTTTAAGTTTGATAGTCCTTGTAGAATTTTCCAAAGCAATTTTTAAAACGTATTTCAGTTTGTGAAATTGTAAAAATTCAATTCTTAAGTACTAAATTTTTAGTTACTCTTTGCCTAGCGTAAAAAATCCATTAAGAGTTAGTAATTGATTCACCTATACCATCATTCCAGCAAAAATATTAAAATCTTGTTCATTGCCCTAAAGGCAACCAAATTGGTTTTTGAATTACTTTACATCTGGATTTAGAAGATCTTCATTTTATACGTAATTTATTAACTTCAGGATTCAGTTCTCTGTATAGCTACTACTGCATATGGCTTTGTAATGATATATTGGTTTTTCTAAATATCAGTATAACTTTCTAATAATTGCTCTGATTCAAAAATAATATAAAATCTAATTTGATAATGAAACAGTAATTTTTATATTTCTTTATAACATTTTATCTTCTAATTTAAAATGTAATCAATTGTATTGTATTCAATACTAGATACGATTCGACGTCGTGATTGTGATTTGTGATAATACATTAGGTAGGTATGTAAGTATAAGCCAAAAGGTATTCCCTATTAGTCCTGATAACAGATTTTTTACACAAACAGATATATACACACAGAGATATAAGATATTATTATATTGTTAAGTTTCTTTAAATTCCATCAATTAGTGTTTTATTAAAAAAGTAACAAACGTTCAGATTCACAAATATTAGTATTGTAATAATAAAATTTGTATAGTAGGATAGTAAAATACAAAAACCTCTTCAGATCTAAGAAAAATTGGGTGATAAAAATATCTCTTTTCCGGAAAACTGATCAATTTTTGGCGCAAGAGATAGGTTAGAAGTTATTTAAGTTTCTGTCTCAGTGCTACGGAGATTAAGACTTGCCCTGGCAACTTTCATGTCGTGTAGCTTAAGAAACCTCATTATAAGTTTTTGGGTGCTTGGGAGTAGATTGTTGAAAATATATCACAAATAACAATTTTAATTAAAATACATATTAGACACTTTTTATAAGAACAGTGACAAAAATTATAAGTAAATACATCTGAAACTCCTTGTTGACAATGATATTCTGCTTAATATTTTGTTTATCTAGTACAATTTTTATTTATAAATAGATTATTTTTGTTTCCTTTTACGCTTTATTCAACTTTGTAGTATGCCCGAAGATTTATTGCTTTGCAACGTCCATTATAACAAGGCAAACTGAGGTTCTTACGTTATCTTAGGTTTCTAGAAACTTTAATTTGTATATAATTTGATCACAAGCAAGAGGTGATTTCCAACCATCGTCTCGCGGTTCGACGGGTATACTCGGTACTGCTATGAAATCATTTTCTAAGAAGCCCATTATTTACGTATATATGTTCAGAATAACTCACATTATCCTTTAAATCCCCACAAAATATTTTTTAATATCTCAATAAGATTAAATAGGTTTTCTTTAATCTTTCTTCTATCTTTGTATCGATGACAACGAGGTTCTTTTCCTTGCGGTGAAAGGATCGGCCAGTCAGCGTCGGGAGTCCCAGCGTGTTGCCTAGGTTGCGCCTGACGTATGGGGTCTTTTATCACGTCACATACTAGTGGTGGGTCCTTTTTATTAAATACCAGCTGTTTCCGTGACTTCGTCCGCGTGGAATAGGAGAAATGCCCGCAAGGTATATTAAACTATAGTATAATATAAATAAGGTATTTTTCTTGTATGTGTCTATTCCTTGTGTAAATGGATTTTGCGTCACGATGACAAATTCCATATGAATTTATATCCCCATTTCAAGCCGTAGTTAGGTAGAAAAACACTACTTACTTTAATTATTAATTATTGATGGTTTACCCGAAAGTTTATTTATTAAGACTAGACTTAACATTAATGATATTTTTTTAATTATTTTGCACGTAGAACAGAGATAGTCTCTATATAAATTTTCATTTCCTATTTTAACCTATTAAAACCACGTTTATCAAAATATTTACTAGCCTATATCCTTTCTTGGAACGTATTCTAAGTGTGTACCAAATTTTATCGATATCGTTTTAATGGTTTAGATCAGTGATTCCCAAAGTGGTCTATATCGACCCCTAGGGGTCTATTCCCAACTGCAAGGGGTCTACGTAAGCGAAAAAAAAATTGGGGGTCCATGAAACGTAACTGGGGGCCCACGATAGTGGATCTCATCATATACAATCAAAGTAAAACATGGCAAGGGGTCCACGATACAAAAAAGTTAGGGGAACTATGGTTAAGATGTTAAACACGAACAGACGGTCAGAGTTACTTTTGGTATTTATAATATTATTATCCTAATAGCCTCCGTAGCCTAGTTACTGCCTCCGTAACCTAGTGGGCTGGATAGGCGTGTGCTTTAGAAACCGGAGGTCGTGGGTTCGAATACTGCGGGGACTCAACAAATTTCATTGTTGTTTCCAGATGGTTAGGGCAATTTGGGCTGATCACCTAATTGTCTGAAAAGTAAGATGATCCATGCGGGCAGATAAAAAGTCGGTCCACCCACCAACCCGCATGGTGGAATACGCTCCAAAACGGGTATTAGGGGAGGCCTATGTCCAGCGGTGGACTATAACAGGCTGATGATGAATGAAAATGAATGAATATTATTATGTATAAAAGTTAAAAGCTACTTTAGATCAGTACATTGTGAGTCCTTGTACAAATAAAAACATTTAGACAATTCTCCATTCAATTAAAATAATAAGTGAACCGCTTGAAAATGCTTTATATTAATAAAATATAAAACAATAGTGACTTAAAGCCGGCAGAATTTAATGAAAGAAATGTACAAAATTTCTATCTTAGGGAGCTATAGTATTTTTTTAATAATAAGTTTCTGACTAGATAAAATAAATTAAATTAACCATTCCATAGTTACGACTTAGATTTATGGGGTTTTACGCAAACCATTGTACGTTAAAGATCTTTTCACTTTAAGTATATTAAGTATTTCAATTAACTGTTTATTCCAATGACCAGAAGCTTTCTTTTATTAAGTTATGTTTTAGATTTACATGTTTTACCTTTACATACGTTTTAACTGATATCCGAATTAAATATTTGTGTACAACTATTTGTTAAAATATCAAAAAGTCAACAAGTCTAATCAGTTGACTTGATTTATTCATGTGTCAAAAGTCCGTAATGAATAAATAAAAGTAGGAACAATTCAAGTTTTCTTCTTCTTGAAAGAAATGATATTTTCTCCGACTTAAGTGGCTTAAACTTTTTTTCGTACTAAAATGTATTCAAACAAAACATTGTTCGCTTCGGAACAAGTGGCGTTTAAAAAAAGGTACTTTTGTTTGCGTCAGGATTTAATGATAATCTATTTTTTTATTAAATTTATGTTTAAATTAATACTATTTTTATGACCATGGCCAAATTTAATAAACATTAATTATTTAATAAAACACAACTCTTCAGCTGATTCAAAACTTACCTATTTATAGTATCAGTATAGTATAATTCAAAATCGATTTTAGTATCACTACATAGTATAAAACAAAGTCGCTTTTCCTTTAACTATGTCCCTGTGTACATCTACTTAAATATTTAAAACTACGCAACGGATTTTAATGTGAAAGTGATTTCGCCGCACGGATACAGATAAAGTACTGTATCCGTGCGGAGCCGGGACGGATCGCAATTAATAAAACTCTTATGAGGCCTTAGTAATTATAATGAACTATGAAATTGTAAAAACATAAATAAGTAACAAGAGTATGGTATAGATGTTTGAAAACGTAACACTTTTTAAATAGCACTATGCTATACAAATTAAATCTTTGAAGTTGTAATAACATAGTAACAGAATGTAAGGTATAAATATCGTGAACGAAACATAAAACAGAAGGCTGTTGGTAAAAACATTGTGCGTATGACAATAAAGAAAACAAAGGGTAGGTACTAATCCCGTAAATGGGAAAGGGTCAGGGATATGGTCATTAATTCAGTGTTGTTCATTATTGACGTCAACTCTTTTGGGACCAATTTTGGGAGATCTCTAGGGACATCGAAAATAATAGATCACTTTAGACCCCGTTACATTCTAATGTTAAACTGTCGTATACTCAAAGTCTATAATATAAACCTCATAATATGTATGTTGCATATGTTTTTTGTGTAAGATCCCACTTTACTTACAAGTCAAAATAAATAAAATTAAAATATTCACATTGCCATTTTACTCACGGGTAAACTTTTCTATCAACCCCCTTCAAAGTGTAAAACTTTATGCAAAATTATATTAACTTCAAATGTTAAAAAAAACTCAGACACATTTTCGCTCATGTTATTAGGTTTTTAAAAATTATAATAATAACCTATTAACGACCCAAAAGGGGGAGTCCTACGTCCAGCGGTGGACTAACACAGACAAGCATCTAACCTCCGCAACCCAAAGGGTAAACTGCATTCTTAGAACAAATTAGTTGTCAGTAAATATGAAGGCTCTGACATCCTATAACGACTGCGAAAGATGGCCTTCACAGACTTAACCGGGACCTACTTTGTACATGCCCATCCGACGCAAGGATCATCTAACTTTTGGGACAGCTAGGTGATCGGACCCAATTATTCTAACCCACCAGAAAATAACAATAACCCAAAGTTGTTTAACAGCGGTATTCGAACCCGCGATCTCTGGTTTATAAAGCAAGGGAAAATACTACTAGCCCACGGAGACGGTATAGATCAAGTAATCCATAAAAATACATTGTAAAATATCACCGATGTCTATTACAAGATAACTTTTATTTAATTTTTGTCTGTCTGTCTATCTGTCAGTTTGATTTGGCTTATCTCTGTAATGGCTGCACCAATTTTGTCGAAATTTTCTCTAAAAAATAGCTGATATAATTTAAGTCGCATTTTTTCCTAATCATTTTTTTACATATCGCATACGAAGGCGTAGGCTACGACTAATACTAAATTAAACCACATGACAATTACTATCTACCAAATTTAAAAAATATATATTTCAATCGGAGCGCCAGACGCGATGCAACGAGGTAGTTAATTATAAAATATAATCAAAAAAAACTTACTCTCCAAATTGAGTTCCTACTTTTCTCAATCAGTAAAAAAAGTACATGTCGTTATTTTAGATACTTACATACATCCTCTTGCCTCTTACCCTGTACTTTTAAATCAGAGATTTATTTAAAGAATTTTATTTTGTGTACGTATTAAAAAATGTATTTAGTTTCTTTCTTTTTCTTTATCTTTTATAAGAATGATTAAGCTGTAATAATTTCATAGGCACAGTATCAAACCTCTTCATCAAAAGACGAATAAAGTGTGAGTTGAAGTAAATTAATGATAGCAATAAGCCTCAACATCACAATGAGAAGAGTCGTTTTTTTCTGAGCAGACAGTAATAACGGTTTATTTATATAACGATCTTAAATGATACTTTGTTATTTTTGGGCTTTCATAAACTTGATACCCTTGCCATTAAATGAATATAATACTAAACTACGTATTTCGACGCATCTATCTGGTTATCGTACTAATGTGAAAGTAAGCACATTTAAATAAAATGTTTAAAATTAAAAATCAAAATGAACATACATGACATTTATTCAAAACAAACCTTTTTCTTTTTAACTTTTTACCCTTTTATGCTTCGTAAACTTTTATCTTATTATATATTTACGGATTTTAGACACATTGCTTAATATGTCTAAAATCGGTGATCTGACTAAAATTGAGGACTGTTGTCGCTGTGCTGTGATAACTTTTAAATTGAGGCATATAAATGTGTAAAATCAAATCTCCCAACTTCAGGAACAGTGGGAGAAGAGAGTTCATGAGATTCTCAGACTCGTTCTTGATCTTTGGTGTCAGTTCAGGGCATGCTGTCACTCTACTGTCAATATTTGTTTTGATAAGAATCTGCCATCGATGCATTGGTCTTGACAAGTAAAAGTTTTTACTTACAGCTATCAGTAGATATTATTAGAAAACATAACATATTATCTTTCCAATTTCACTTTTCTATTTAATATTACTATTATTACCGGTTAAAATTTAAAAAAGTATATATAAGAAAGTTTCAAATATTACTCTTCAGCCGTAACGTGTTGAAAGATATTGACAAACTTGAATGCGTGTACAACTTGAAAAGTAGTATCTGGTGAACACGTCGTTGACAGATTTGCCCCATTGCATTAAGCCAT
Organism: Lamproptera curius; assembly: GCA_029286875.1. Taxonomy (NCBI): domain Eukaryota; kingdom Metazoa; phylum Arthropoda; class Insecta; order Lepidoptera; family Papilionidae; genus Lamproptera; species Lamproptera curius. Next base: position 34,993 of record JAGSMT010000367.1, on the reverse strand, counting down.
TTTGAGTTACTGATGAAATATTGTGATGTTATAGAGATACTATATTAATTTAATAAAGCTAATACAGTGGTAGTTCAGTTATAGATTAAATTAAAGAAAAGAAATATTTTGTAAAGCTGTGGCATTATTATGTATTATGAGACAATCGAAATAAGAAAGAAAATGAAATATTCATACAGTTTATAATTCATAATGTATTAATAAGAAACCATTATTTTATAGTTTAAAACCATATTGATATTCATAATTTTAACTAACAATGCTCGTCCACGAGCCAAGGACTGGTTATATCCAATTCGCACCGACTAAAACCACCGCGTTGTTCCGTCGTGGCAATGTAGTTTTTTTTATTTAAATGTTAACATGGCATTTTATAACGAATAAGTCTCCTGTTATTTTCAGCACATCCCGTATTTTTTGCTTAGGCACTTACTGTTCAATGATTTTATAGATACATAATTCTCGAGCTGAAAAATAACCACAAGCAGTTAAAGTTTATGTTGTTTTTATTTTATATTAAAATTTTAAATTATAATCAGATTAAATAATGTATCTTTAATGAAGTGTAATCAACGTGATCAATCTTCGACACTTTCCAGGGGTGGCGACTAAAGAATGATTAAGTTCAGTTTATACCACGTCTGTCTCTTTCAGCTAGAATTGGCGTTCACGTTTCAAATTACTTGAGATCGAAAATTTCATTTTAATTGTGTAAAGTAGGCGAATGTTTTTCAATTAATTAACAAAATTAATAAGTAAATTCAGTTGTAGTTCAGGTTATATGTTTTATTGAACACAAAGTAGTAAAGCTGTATTCTTATATTTTACCTGTTGTCAGCTAGATTAAAAAACTATTATTCACACTTATGTATTTATATAGACAGCATATATGCTGTCTAAAGTTCCACATAAAAGTCATAGCTATTCTTCGTAGTATGTATTTCTATTGAGCCTTTTGATAAAGGTTTGTTTTTACAACTTAGTATCCATATTGCGTTAAAAAAAATTTAAATGTTTTCAGTGGATTTTTAGAAGTATATTCTTAAGAGACGTAATATTTTTACTAAACGAACTTTAAAGAAGTGACGCGACTTATGGGACAAGTTTTATGCTCAACTTTAACTTTACAAACTTTCTACGTACAAAGACTTCGCCAAACTTCTTGCATCTGCCAACCATATGTGGGCTGATTTATGTTGCGAGACCTTTTGCGTACAATGTTTAAACACTTTTAAATTATCTTCTATTTATTAAACAGGTATTCGCTTAAATTCGTTATACATGATCATTTTACAGTATCACATTATGTATTAAACCCACTTTTACGCATTTTCGCGTTTATCCGGCTAAGATTTTATTTACTAGTAAGTGTCCATTAGTGCATTAAAATTTCTTCTAAGATTGTTAAATTCTTTAACACTTTAATAATAGATCGTGTTAAATTTTCTCTTTACCAAGGAGTTTATCAACTGTTCAGATATTCAAGCGTGGTTAAATAAACTAGTTAAAAAACAAAATAGCGTTTAAAAATTCTAAATTTGTTTCATATCAAATTAATAAGGCATACATTTCTTTTAATATATCCTGTGTTTTGTTTTTATATTTTATTGTGTTTAAAATAAACTATCGATTTATCAGTAGTAACTTATTTTTTAGATTAATTAATTTTATTTTGTTCGGTATATTCAAATTCAAATATCTTTATTCAATATCGAAGTTTACACTTGCTACTACTACCACCGGTTCGGAAAAGGACGCCTCAGACCCGGCGAAAGAAATTCAGCGGGCTATTTTTTATGTCATCTTTTAAAAATAACAAACAATTTGATAATTCGACATTACATATTATGCAATTTTGAAACAGGACCTGGAGCGAGCATTCCATTACCAGGCTGTGTTATCATTTAAAATTCATTGATATCGTAATAACCTTTTAACACATAAACGTTCCTTGACTACCTTATTAAATTTATTAATAGTTAAATTCCGAACGTTTACTGGGATTTTGTTAAAACGCATACATTGTCCCATAAAGACTTACTTATTCTTCGCAGTCTAGTTGCTGGAAGAATTAAATTATGTTTGTTCCTTTGTATCTCATCTTATGTGCATCATAATGTCTTAGGAAATCATCTCTATTTTTTTGCACATACATTAAATTTTCAAATATGTATTGAGAACTAACGGTCATTATTTTTATTTCAGTGAACAACTTTCTTAATAATTCTTTGGGGCCCAGGTTATAAAATGCACGAATTAAGCGTTTTTGGAGGACAAAGATCGTATTAGCATCTGCCGTATTTCCCCACAGTAGAATGCCATAAGACATAATACTCTGAAAATAGCTAAAATATACTAAACGAGCTGTCTCCACATCGGTTAATAATCTTATTCTTTTCACAGCGTAAGCTGCAGAGCTTAGTTTACTTGCTAGCCTATTAATATGGGGGCCCCATTGTAGTTTTGAATCTACAGTTATTCCTAGAAATACAGTTGATTCAACTACGTTTAACGCCTCCCATTTATAACCACTTCAAATTTACCATGCTTCACATTAGGAGTCATGAATCTAATACATTTTGTTTTCCTTTGGTTTAATAGCAGTTATTAACACTAAACCAATCGCTACTCTAGAGAGAGTATTATTTACATCGTCATTTATTGACGTATGTGTTTAATTTTAAAAATCAGGAGGTATCATCTGCAAACAATACTATCTCTTCGCTATTATTTATCACACATGGTAAGTCGTTTATATAAATGAGGAAGAGAAAAGGCCCTAGAATGGATCCTTGGGGACTCCATATTTACCAGGGCCCTGGAGATTCTTACCATTCACGTCAACCCTCTAAATTGATGGCTCAAGTATGAAGACAGAAGGTTGAGTGCGGTATTTTATGCCATAGTGACGTAATTTCTGACCAGGGTCTCATGGTGTACACAATCAAAAGCCTTTTTGAGATCACAGAATATGCCTAAAGCATCCTGTGATGCTTCCCAAGCCTCAAAAATGCTTTTGACTAGTTTGATGCCTCGGTCGGTTGTTGAGCGACCCTAGTGAATCCATACTGCTTAGCTATTTAAAAGGCAATTACGATTGAAATAGTTTAACTAATTGATTTAGTAAGAGTTTTTCAAATAATTTACTAAGAGTAGGCAGTATAGATATTGGTCTGAAGTTATTAGGGTCCGTATTACATCCTGATTTAAATATCGGAATAATTTTGCTACGCTTCATTAGGTCAGGAAACTCGCCCCTTCTGATACTTACATTGAAGTATAATAAACAAAATACGACTGTAACAATTCCTTTTGTATACTCGTGAAAAAGATATATTTAGGTATCCTTGGGGTTGCTAGTTATGGAACAGTATTTTATAAGTATATGGCACTGACCCTATCAATTATAATTCGTACTTTAGATAAAACCATTCGCGATTCAATGAAGAGACATTTTGTAGTTTCAAAACTGGAAGTAAATAATCAACTTTCTTTTTAGAAATCTATTTTAGATTTTACACCTGAAGTTAAATTTAAACATTTAAAAAGCCATGGTAAAGTAAAACTGAAGTTTATATACTCAAGTGTTGGTAAAATTTAAATACTATTTCGGACCACAAATTTGCTGATTAAACAAATATATTATCTTTAAAAAATATATAATTAGCAATGTCCTAACTATAGCCAATCTAAGGTTAAAACTTCTCTGTTACTTAGTATTTACAAAAATCAAAACAGCTAAGGTTAAATCATTAAATATTATATTTTGGGAATTGTATACTGTGTTGATATGGTACCAAATTAAATTTAAAATTAATTTAAATTGTAAACTAATGACAACTAATCCAAACAATATAAGGCAAAGTCGTTGTCTCCCAGTCCACCGTTAGTTGAGATAAAGAGATTACGAGTAGGTGCACATTCTTTTGATAGCAAAAATCTACAGTACAAACAAGAAAAAGAACATATATTAAAAAGGTACGTTAGATAGCTACATAAAGGTAAATATTAATTAAAATACATACACTACATCATATGCAATATACATACACATCATATAAACATGCGTACATACTCAATCTTACTTTGTAAATTAAGATTTTTATAAATATTCTGCTGCTTAAATTTAATCCAGTAGATGTTCACGATTTTAGCTTTTAATTAACAAGCAAGTATTGGCCACCTTGATTTTCAGCGTATATTTTGTTAGATTTTTAAATATAACATATACAATGGTTCAATAGTGTTAAATAATTAGAGTCAACATGTAAGCCTGTATCGTGAATAAAATTTCACACCAAATTAATACCACTACTTAATGAAGGAAATACATTTTAATAGCATATTCAAATGTGCCTGTAATTTAGGATCCAGTTAGTGAACTTCATTATACCTAATGTGATGGCAGCATTAACTTCGCAAACAAAGTTAATTAGGTATTACGGGCTCATTACAGATAAGCTGACCCAAAAGTTCAAAATTAAACGAGTCCAGTTTTAATGCCTGTGGTACATAGAAACCGGAAAATTAGTGTCCGACCGAACTTTCGGTTTTGGTTTCGGTTTGCCGAGTTTCGGCCAAAAATCGTTGTTATAGTCTTCGGTTTCGGCAAAATTGGCCAGAAACTTTGCCGAAACCGAAACTGGTTTCAGAAGTGTTTTCAATTTCAAAATAGTAGCGAAAGTTAAATGTATCATTGCTACAATCGAGCTTCAGATCAGTCGATTTTAGTTCAGACAAACATTCCAAGTTTGACAAAAAGAAATTGAGGACAAATAGTGAGTGAGATCAAATATATATTCAAATTCAACTAATCTTTATTCAATATTGAAGTTTACACTTGCTTATTGATTGTCAAAACACTACCACTCGGCTCGGAAAAGGACGCCTCAGACCTGAGGAAGAAACTCAGGAAAGAAACTCAGCAGGGCTATTTTTATGTCATCTTTTAAAAATAACAAACAATTTGATAATTCGGCATTACATATTATGCTATTTTGAAACGAGATCTGAACGAGCATTCCATTACCAGGCTGTGATATCATTTAAAAACTCATTAATATCATAATAACCTTTAACACATAAACGTTCCTTGACTACCTTTTTAAATTTATTAATAGTTAAATTCTGATCGTGTACTGGGATTTTGTTGTAAAAACCTGTAAAGATTTACTTATTCTTCGCAGTCTAGTTGCTGGAAGAATTAAATTATGTTATACTCCTTCGTAACCAAAAATAAATACAAATAATACTGGAAAGTGTAGCTCAGATATTTGTTAGTGTTAATAAAAAACCTTCTAGTCTCTTTACTTTTTTCTGAATGTAGTCATTTGTTTGCTTATGTGTGCGAAATGTTTCCGCAAAAAGAGAAACCAAGTGCGACCTTGTCATTAAAACCACTGTTATAAAAAGTTAATAACGTAAGAGATTTATTGCGGCTCAAAGGCAACTTGAGAAGAGACTGCTCTGTCATAATCAATTGTCGCAAAGTGGGCTTCTTAATTTCGAGTAGGAGAACGTACACGGAAGACGAACATGGTTTCAGACGTCCATCGAAGCCAGTAATCAACAAGAAACAACATGAATATGGTGCCATATTCGAAAAAAACTGTTTTAGCGATTAAAGAATTACCATTTGATACCTAATCCAAGAAACGAGAATTTCTATAGAGGTACTCAACGCATATTGACACAAATTTTGAATATGAGAAAAGTCTCCGCAAGATGGGTGCCAAGAATCGGAAACAAAATCGACTTCGAAAATATCGTTGGACAAGTTTTAAGAAGATTCTAAAACTTTAAATCTAGTTTTGTGGCAGTGGACGAAAACACGGGTTCATGCCTTGGCTGTGGTATATGGCCTGGCCTCAATATTTTGGGACCAGAAGTGATATTGTTGTTTGATTACCTGGAGCATGGAACCATCATTACAGATTATGCAGCTTTAATACCGAGGGTTGATAAATGCCGTCAACGATAAAAAAGAGGCAAACTTTGATCGGGAGGTATTTCATCTTGACAACGTACCGGACATAGGTTGGCATTAGCTGATGGTCACGTTCAGCATGCTAAGCGTACAATCGGTTGAGCATCCCTCTTTACCAGATCATGCCAAGCATTTTTCATCTTCTCTCCAAATTGATAAAATACTTAAGAGGAAACATGTTTGTAACTATATATAACAAGTAAACAATGCCGTGGTGACCTTTCTGCAGGACCAAGACAATCCTTTTTAAATTGAAGTATTGGAAACTTGAACGCTGTACTTGGTGTGTAGGTGGACCTCGAGATTGTGTAGAAAAGAATAATAGTTTATCATGAGTCATTATATTCTATCCTTATTTTACTTTTGATCCCTCGAACTAAACTACAAACCAAAGTATCAATAGTAAGATTTCAAAATACCAATACTTAGTCTCTTAATGCAACAGTCAAATTATTAATTTATCTATTAATAAACTATATTGTTAAGAAATTTATTTAAAAAAAATTGTAATATTTTTTAATATTTTGCCACATATAAATATTATTAGCAACTGATATAAACGCAAACTTTAATACTGTCTGTATCTCGATGACTAAAATAAAGCAAAATAATAGGATAAAAAGCTCCATATTTTAGTATTTTAAGAATTTTTATACTTGATCACGTGAGTTTCTGGTTTCGGTTTTCGTTTCGGCCGAAACTGAGCCACGGCCGAACTTTCGGTTTCGGTTTCCGGTTCTGGCCGAAAAACAGTTTCGGTCGGACTCTACGGAAAATATATGATTTTTAAATACATATATACAAACAAACGGAGATCTTATTGTAAGCATTAAATGAAAATTATCAAACCAAAATTAAACATCTTACTCAATTCTAATATTTCTTTTAAAAAGTAAATAATGCGTCTAAGAAACTTAAAATGGCGTATAATTAATTTTATAAGCAAACAAAACCTTTGCAGTAATTGTTATTACGGTAGTTCTACCCAAATTACCCAAACATACCGAATAAAATTATGTTCCTTTCATTTATCGTTTTTTTTTTCGAAAATTTTGCATGTTTCATGTTGTAACACATTGAATTGTATGAAATTGTTTGTATTCCAAATCAGTGGTGTTACACTGGCCTATTCATTTCTTACGATTAGAAGTCCTAATTGCCAAGGAATGAAGCCAGCTTTGTTTTTTAAAGTCAAAATCATCTAATAGGTAAACTGTATCGAAAAACTATGAGTACAAAATTTCTCCAAGATAAGACAACCATTATTAGCCGCGTCTCCGAGACTTACCGTCCAAAGCTCTGTAACGTACGTAGTGTATATTACCCTCGGAGTGAGTATGGGATTCGTCCTATCTTTAACGTCACTGAGACATTGAATTTAAATTTGGTTCACTTCTCTGTAAACCTACAAACCTCCTGGTGAAACAACCAAATACAAATATAACCTTTTTTGGTACATATTACACATTGGTATTATTCTTTATGGATGTCAATATTCGTTTGTTCATTGGGGCAACACAGAACAATTAATTATTTTTGAATTGCACGTAAATTGTAAAGCCAAGAGAAAATTAAACAAATTGCTACACGGATTATCGGTGTTTTTCAATGGGGCTTTTAATGAATAAAAATTATGTATAAAAAAGTATAAAATGTCGTATTTTAGAAGTGTAAATAGAATTATAACAAAAACCACGACCGACATCAAAACCAAACAGCATGTAAACTATTTTGTGGAAAATAAGCGGTTACAAAACTTCCCTTTTTTCATAAAATTTTGCTCTACTAACTTTTTAACGACCGTCATTCCCTTTTAGTTATTGCATTATTATTATGTTTTTTACATAAACAAGGGCAATTAAGCCCTGAAGCGTTATGTATGTAAATTAAATTAAGTAATACGACGCGCGGGAGCCAAGATTCAAGAACCTGGCAGTTGTTGAATTTAATCTTCCTTCCGACCGGAGATGCCTCTAGTTAACCGGCTTCCGTAGTGTAGGCGATAAAGTAAGCTTAAAGTTATTTTTGCGGGGTAATTCTAATTAATTAGTCTTTCTTTTGAACTTTGTGGTATTATTTCTTGAAAAGGCCTTTATTATTTAGATTCTTTTCTTTACGTAGCATTTTAATGTACAGTTTAACATACAGTTAAGAGTTTTGCCAAATTGTTTAATTTATATTAGGAAGGAATTAGGAATTAAGGTTCTAAAATTTTTACCCTTATTGGTTTTTTGATAGCCTAAACTAAAATAATAAAAATTTTGATTGTTTGAAAAGAACAGCAAAAATAGGAAAAAAGTTTACCTTTATTAGTTACTTTTTAATTTTTATGCTTTATTTTATTTTAGCTAGGGTAAAATAATATTGTTGTTTCAATAAAACTTATTTATTGGACTAGTTTTAAAGTTAAAGAAATTTGTAAAAACACCATAATGGATGGGTGTATTAGGGGAGGCCTGTGTCCGCAGTGGACCATCAAGGCTTGATTAGATGATGATGGAGAAATTAACATTTTATTGGTTATAAAATGTTAATTTCATCTTTCATCATCATTCATTTTAAATTTTAGCTATTTTTCGAGTGAGCTTTTACAAGGCAGTTTTTTTACTTTGAAACCATATGATGGATCCAGTTTGGTATTAACCGGTGTCGAGATCCGAAGTTTAATCGCTGGAAATTTTAATTCCGTTTGTTCTTGATTATTTAAATTTAACCTTTGCAACTTAAGATTTAAAAGCCAGGTAGTTCTTTTTCCGTTATATTAAAAACTGGCCATTTATTTAATTTGCGCCAAGTTTTTGGTTTAGGTTTTAATATTCTGCAATATTCTAATATCCTTTTAAAAAAAATCTTAGGAGAAATGAATGATTGTAATTTTGAAATTTTGCTTTCACAGCGAATGTAATTTAATAATAACATTAATTTTTATCAATTTTATAAAATGAAAAAAAAAGGGGGATGAAAATATATTATTGAAGTAGGAATATTTATTTATAGATTAAAAACTTTTTCGTTTTTATAATGCATTTTCAAACAATTTTTAAAGAATAATTTTGGAGAGTATCATTTATGAATAAAAATAAAATATGAAATAATTTTAATGCTTACATTATTGAATTATTACTAAAATACTTACATAATTAATATAAAATAGGTTTTTTCCTTTTCACTTATCACGGAAGCCTGTTCAGCCTATAACGTGTTCGAGGAAATAACTTTTGTATTGCAAAATGATACGGGCCGTTTTTTTTATTCTTTTATTGCTTGATTATTTGTGAGGCTCCCTATGTTTTCTATATTATTTGGAACTTTATTGCAAACATTGAATCCTTTCTTTTCGTTGTTAAATTTTTTGTTGTAAGAATTTAGAACTAAAATCAGACAAACACTGTATTGTATTGTATGCGATCCTAATTTTTTAAAGAATTTTCATGTAAGATACGTCAATTACTTAATGTTTAGTAACGTTTTCGATTACACTTTTATATAAAGTCTTTATATTCGAAAGTGATTTGTACTTATTAAACATAATTCATACGATAGTAAACGATTTTATTTACCGACTATACTACCGACCTATTATGAAGTCTTTTCGCCTTCGTGGTAAAATTGCTTTGGCACAAGAAATCTTTTGTCGACTTCAAAGCTTCAACAGTATTGATTTACATTTGAAAGTGCAAAAGTGTTGTTGATCCATTCACGCGTACCACTAAATGGATTTGGAATCTTTTACGATTTAATTTTAAATCATTTATATCTAACATATGAAACAATATCTTATTTATTAAGCATAAAATTTTGGATGTAGAATCTACTTTTAGTATTTTTTATTCCTGGTTAAGGACCTAAATTAATCTTAGTAGAGTGGGCCAAAAATACAATTGTTAGATTCCGGATTTCGTTGTTTGAAAAATCTAATTTAAGATACACAAGGAGCGCAGCACCGGCTAGGTCCTGAAACCTGGAACGTCCGATGACTTACAGGAGAGAAATGAAGATTTGAAGGACCTTTGCCCGAGACGTTTGACTGATCAGGATATAAAGCACCTGACCTTGAATACGTTTTCATTAGGCTTCCCACGCCTTTGGAACGGAGACATATGATTAGGCCTATTAGGGATTAATCCTCTTTTAATTAGAGTATCAATTGGAGGAGGAAAGAGAGTGGATACGTTGGAAACTGGTGCTGACTAGGAAAAAATTGGTGTAATGATTGATATTGTTTATATATATTTTGTGCATGTTGTGTGCGAACATTTTTGTGTTCTACTATCAAGATATATTAGTCAGACATAAACAAAAGACATACACAATCTTTTGTCCTGATTGGCAAGAGGATATGTGTTGTCTCATCAGCGCCTTCTAATGGGGACGAGTGCGTAATTTAAAATCTGGTAGCAATATTTCTTGTAGAAATTGACTCATAATATTTTTGCCTACAACAATATTTTGAAGAATGCTTGTTCATTCATTAATATTGTACTATTTTCAGCCATGGAGAGCCAAATAACCAAGAAATTAAAATTAATAGATGTAACAAGTAAAGTTCTATGTCTAACTTTATATTCAGATGACCTACATTAGTTTAAACTAAAAATTTTTAACAAATATATTTTGGCAAGGGAAACAGTTTTTACAGTTTCCATGTAAAAGCCCCTAGGTTGGTTGCAACTCCAGTGTCAAACATAAAATATACAAATCCTAATGTTAAATTATACACTTCCTCCTCATAGATATATAAATACATAAAACTAGATATACCTAGGTTTTTTTTCAAAATTTCAAAATGGAATTTTTAAAATCGAGGTTTAGTGCAGAGAGTATTAATGATGAAGAACTTAACGTAGAGGAGACGCTGACTTCTACGCCTACGCCCACGCGGGTACAACCGGGTAAGCAAGTTCGTTACTTCTTTGAATATAAGTTTGCGTATATTTAAATAACTTAACATTAATAAATTAATACTTAAGTAGTATTTTAATAATTCAAATCAATCATATTTTTAACTTCACCTATATTCCAAAACCAATATATTTCTGTTCCAAGCAATAAAAGTTTGAAAAAGGAGATAAATGTCTTTTTTACTAAAAAAAGGGGACATCTGTAACAAACAATTATTAGGGTACAAAAGTTACAAGGATTACAGTACTTTAATTAAATTTTTCGTTTGGGGAAATGCAGCGTTAGATTTTTCGATTTTTATTTGCACTATGGAAAGAAAATCGTTGATAGTTATGGCGTTTATTAACAATTTTTAATTTTTACACAGTTTCATATATATTATCCGTTTTATTCATAAGTGAGAGAAAACATGAAATGTATGAATTTTATAATGATCTTATTGATTTAAGGAAAAAATATAAATAATATAAATTTTTCTAATTAAAACAACCTTTCTAATGTTCGGAAACTACCTTCACAATTTTTTTTTGTAAAAAGAAAATGCTAACATAATTTTCAATTTACATTATTTCTTAAAGTTGAATCTGATAACCCCTTTATTGATAGATTTATGGAGGTACTCAATTCAATATATCGCAGGAAAACGTAGCCCAAAATTGAGAAAGGCGTTGTTTTAATTAGAAGAATTTATATTCATTATATTTTTATATTCATAATATTAAATATATATAACTGTTATTACTTGGTTGCCCACTTATAATTCCGATTTTTTCTTTCCTTTTTAAAATGATTGATATTAATTCCCATTGGTCCCATTGTATTTTAACAATTTTTGATAAGTAGTTTAATAGAAATTCGGGAAACATTAAAGTTAATATTTTAGCATTTAAGCAAAACACATTTCATATACGACATTTTGATTATATGTATTTAAAACATATGAGATATTGAAAATGCGGGGGTAGAAATTACAGGGCAACTACACTTTGTTAGCAGTTTGTATTGCTTTAAAACCGGTTTGGTTTGAAGGGTTTCATATTTTTGTTTGTTACAATTTTTATTAGTTTCTGTTTCATAGATATTTGTAATTATAGTGAAAAATATATGTTTAGTGTGAAGTAAAATTAGTAAAACATTTTTTTTTAGATTTAATATCAATTCAAATACTTTATATTGGTTACTTCGCACTTATTATTTCAAAAAAAGTTTTACCCAAAATTAAAAATAGGGCCTTAACTCCGGTGAACCATCAAAAGTGGAGTGTCAACTTTTCATATCCCAAAAAACCCAAAAAGCTTTTGATCGATTTAAGCCCTTACGGCGTTTCAAAGTCGGTGTATTTTAATACGTGTAAAGGCAAAAAAAAAGTTCAATCTTTTATTGTGTTTTTTCTTATAGGCGATCTTTCAATGGGGCGCAAAAGGGGAAATTTAAAATTCAGGATAATATTTTTGTATTAGATGGACCTCAATATTTTACCCGGCGGACAATATTTTAAGGAATGATGTTCATTTGTTTATAGTATTGAGATCAAAACAACTAAAAGTATAAAAAATAGATGCTTATAAAAAGTTCTTAATAACATGGTAAGGATGAATCACATAACTTTAACCTTTATGGAAATATTAAACAAAATATGCTTTACCGGACAAAACTGAATCTTCTGCACCTTAAATGCTTGACGTCGATTGGCCAAGTTTTTAAAAAAGGTTTAAATCAAAGCGATGTGTATATTTTCCAAAACTGTGATAAACATTATTTTTATTAATCGCGGAAAATATTTTTCGGTCATTTATATGCTAAAGTCAAGTTAGATGTAAAGAAAAATAATAATATTTGTTTTAAGTTGAATCAAGGAAAAGACCCAGTTGGTAGACAGTTATTACGAAGAAATATTATTGTTCACAAAGTTTAAAATTTTGCTTTATTTGGCACTTTTGAGTACTTTGTAAAATGAATAGGGAAATGAGGAATGTTTGGTTTTATCCAAAGGTATTTACCAAAATTGATTTAAGAAAAATTTACCTAGGAACATTATAAACCAAGTAAACCTCGTTTGGTTGGGAAATCATTTTTTCAAGTTGTTGGCCACAAAGGGGGTGCTTTAATTTTATAGTTATGTATTTTTGTAATGTAAAAAAATTGAGACTAACCAACTTCTGCAACTTCACGAAAACATAAAATATACAAACCAATGTTTCTTTACATTGAGATAAGGGAATGGAAAATGTAAAGTGGAAAAGGATTAAAGGTTTATAATTTTAAAAACCAAAAAAATATATATTTTATTTTTCAAATATTTCATATTGAATTAGAAAACAATTATTTTATAAAAAAAAAAAATGAATTTTAATTCAATTTTATTAAATTAACTGGGGTCCCATAAATTCCAATTGATATAATTTTGAAAGCCAAAAAAGCCTTTAACGTTTGCTGTTTTGGACCACATCTGTGTTTTCAAACAAAAAAGGAAAAAAAATCTTTATTGGTGTTAGCCTTACAAATTTGAAACCGTTATATTTAATGCTTTGAATTTGCTTTAAAAAACGGAATAAAAGGCTATTATGCCAATTTTTTAATAAGAAAATGGGTAATCTTTTTAAACCAAATCATATAACATTTTCTTTTGGAAAAAGGTATTTACTTAAATTAAAAAAAGAACAGTTTTTTTATTAAACAATTTTGAAAATTTTGATTTGAAAACATTTTTAACAAAACTGATTATTAAATTTTTACCTTCGGGGAAAGCAAATGGAAAAAATTAATTTACATTTTGTTCAAATTAAATTAATTTCTTGCCTTAAAAATTTTATTTTGTCCCGGTAAGTTAATTTCGGGCTGATATAATATTAACTTGCTTTTATTTCTATTTCGAAAAATTTGCTTTTTTAAAATGTGTATTTTTGTAAAAAAACAAATAAAATTCAATGTTTTAAAATTTAAGGAAAATGAGATAATAAAAAGTTAGCTCAATTTCATGTCTTAATTTCCAAAACCTCACGCCGCTTGCACTTTTACCCCGTTTCAAACTTTATGAGAACCATCAGTCCCTTCAAGGTATTGTACGAGTTTTGATATAAATTAAACACAAAAAGCTAATTGGGGCTGTATTAGTTAGTTTTATTGCTTTAAAATATATTTATACATTTCCATTGGAAACGTTATAGAAAATTTTTAATTGTTTGGGAAATGTTAAGGTAAGGAAACACAAGGACTTTTTTTTTGACTTCATCACGAGGAAGAAACTTCCCCGGAAAAATACCGGTCCTGTTCCTGATTGTTTTTATTCAATTTTAATTTAATTCTTTTAAAATTTTGATTTTACTTTAAAAGCTTTTGATAAAATATTAAATAAAATTTTATTAATTAAATAATTTTTAATTTAAATTTCGTCAAAAACTTTTTTTAAATGGCAAAACTTTATTTTCCTCCTTAGGTTTTAGGGAATTACCAACGAACCCTAATTTTATTGAGACGTTTTATAATTAAAAACAAAAATATTTTAGAAATTAATTTTTTGTTTGTCAATAAAAATTAGAGTCAAAACTTTTTATCCTAGCAAATGGGGCTTCGGTGGGCATGTTTAAAACCCTATAAATTTAATAATAACTTCAAAAATAATAAAAATTAAAGGATTACATTCTATTTAGCCTCCAAGGAAGCGGTGCTTTAGAAACTGGAGATCGGGTTCGAACTTGCGGGGACATAAAGCGGGTTCCCATAAGTAACATACAATGGTGGGAATAGGGTTAAAGAGTTTAACGAGGGTTATCCAGTTTTTGATAAGGGTTCGCTTAAGAGTCATTTAACAATATAGAAGCTCCTGAATGTTATTTATGTAAACAGAAAATTTTGTTACTTTTGACGGATTGGTAGCATTGTTATCGACTTTAAACTAAACAAAAGTTTTTGAAGAATAATTTTTAAATGTCAAATTTAAACAAAACCCCCATGCCCTAGTAAATGAGAAACAAAGCTAAGAAGATAATTTGATTAATTTTAACTTTAATTTAATTGTTTTTATTAAAACTTACCAACCAGACCTTTTCTTAAAGATGTTAAATATAAAACATTTAAAGGAACAACTTCCAAAAAGTTTATACCACAAAAACATAAAGAAAGCATCAACAGGAAGTTACAACGCAGCAAAAATTATCATCTTAAGTTTGGGAGGTCTTTTATTTTCCAAATCTGCGAAAAAATTTTTTATTTACGTTTAATACTTACCCCTTTAACAAAACAAGACAGTCAAGTTTTTAATTTAGATATTCCTCTGGAATCGGGCTTAGAAGTTTTAGTTCTAGTGCTAGTATAATAAATTTAAATACCATTGATGTACTAAACATTTCCTATTTATTTTTATAGGGGTTTTAAACCTTGGGGAAAAACGTCACCACTTTACCAAAAACCCTTTGCGTTATCATTTTATTTTTTTGTGGTTAGGAGCCAAATGTTTCCCATTCCCATTAGTTGAAAGGCAAGATGACGTTACTAAACCTTTTCCGTTACAAATTGGAAACCCAAAAATAACACCTTTCGCATTAGGGTTTAAAATTATACAAGGAATAGATTTACATTAAACATAGATTAAAAATAAAACATAGGGACAAACTTTAAAACAAATATTAAAGGACAATTTAAAATATTGTATAAATAAAAAAATAATAAAAAGGAATTTTTTTATTTTCTTTCTTTTCATATTTTAAAACTAAAACGTTACAATGTAAAAAACCCTTATTTTTTCCTTAAAAATACATTTTCACGAGTAACCTCTTTTATATTCATAATTTGTTCAAAGGTGCTTATTAAAAAAAATGATTAAGTGTTTTGTCCAAAAACCTTTTTAAACTTTAAATTTTTTATAAAAAAGAATGATTTTTGGGAATTGTTTTATCTTATTAAATAGGGTTTGATCGTAGTTATTTCAATTATCTGTTTTTAAAGACTGAAGTTTTTCCAAAACCATGTTCAATTTAAAACCCTGAATTTTTGGAGATAATTTGTATTATATCTAATTGAGTTTTAAGATTAACTCCCTGCAGTTTTATTCGAGATAAATTTCCGATTTAAATACGTGATTTATTAATCAATGAACGCCTAATACAATTGATAGTTTGCAGACATTACTTCCCAAGCGTTTTTGAATTTTCTACAATTATTTTACTTTGTCCCGCTAAAATTAAATTAATCCAAGCCAAAGCCATTGATATTTAAAAAGAAAGTCAACCAAAAGGCCTATTTCGTTTTTGAAATCTTTAATCCTTCACCTGCTGGCAATGGCAATAATTTTTTTTTTTTTGGATGAATTATTATTTTAAAAAATCTTAGGTAGGTAAGATTTATATTGCGACAACAAGGGGTTTGAGATTGATATTTTTTAATATCATGCATTAAATTGAGGACTCTGAATCGGGCCCTCCGAATGAAATTTAGATTACATTAATATTAACTTCGATTATGTTACACGTCTTCTCGGATTAGGATTGTCGTCACATCGGAGTGAGTCACGTTTTCATGCTCAAAAAGATTAATTTTATCCTCAACTCCTGTACTTAGTATTCTAACAGATCACATTTAAACTTTGCGTCGCCGATGTGATTATTGACATTTTATGTTAATTATATTTCTCATATATGAACATTAAATTTACAACGAACTTTTGAAGTATATATTTAAGCAGCTTTATTGTCAGAGATTGTTTAAGGAAACAATTCATTTCAATACATATAGATATTTTACTTTTCAGATAGAAATTACGTGAACTGTCAAACTCAACTAGCCCCAAAAATCCGGGCACTCTAATAGGTTAAACTGAAGTAAGAATTTATGAGGGATCAGCATGGTGCTTATTCTATCGGTAAATTACGTATCGTCCCTTAATTTAAGAAGTAAAAACAACAATCATTTTACAGCATTATTGAAGCAATAATTATGCAAAGTCAGTGAAATGCTATCTTTTTAAAATTAATACACAAACCTTGACAATTGTAATTTATTTCTTTATTAGCATAAGAATCTACGCAGAGCATTCCATACAAACTTTAATAAAAAATAAAGCAAAGGGTCTGTAAAGTTAGACCTCACCGGTGGGGCCAATGTCATGTGTGTGTCCGTCGTTTATCGTTTATTTGATGACTTCCGTTGGTGGAGTCAACCATTACAACCCGGCGGAGTCGAGGGTCTGTGCAACTTTTAACGTGCACAGGCTTCACCTCTTAGTTTGTTGGCTTAGCTCCGAGGGTCCTCAGAGGGGAGACCTCGGCTCGGGCTGCTACTTGTTTAAACCGTCAGCGATCTAATAAAGGGTGCCCAGGAGGGTCAAACCTCGGCTCGATCAGTCGCTTTTTAGATCCTTTTTTTTTGCCGTTGGAAAAATCCAGCTTAAGGATTCCCCTGACCCGCAGCACCGCGTGGACGGTCGACCGGCCCTTGCGGAAGCCATACTGCCACTCCGCCAGATTTGGGCCAAAGTGCTCCAGGTGCTGGACGATGCGGGCCGCCACGATTCTCTCAAGAGTTTTCGTCCAACAACATGATCGCACTATAGGCGATATATATTCTGTTTACGTGGCCCCCGGGCCACGTAAACCGAACGGCCCGCCGTTGTTTACAAATATAGTGGGTGTAATATTCATTTAGTTCCCACGAATAAGTTCAAATAAATTTCTGTACTTGCGGAGTACAGCTAAGCGGGCGGTGAAATTGCCTGCGGTGGCATCTAACTCGGCGGTCAGCCTATCTACTTCGGCAAAGTCAACCGTGTTGACTAATACCTCAGTGTTGGTCCCAGTGCTGCCATTGCTATGGCTAGCTTGCAGGGGGGCGCTTCGCGGAGTGCTTGTTGGTGCGGCGCGTGGTGCGGCGCTACGCGGAGCGCTCAGCGCAGATCAGAAGGTCGACAATATACGGCTTTTTTGTCCGCGGATGGAACATCCGTTGTACAGAATAAATGGGAATGTTCTCCGACTTGATAAAATCGAAGATCTCCTGCGTAGGTATTTCCTTCGGCAGCCCTTTGGCAACTGTCCCAAGGACGCGCTCTTCCGGGAGCGCGAATGTGTGGTAATAGTATGCTTTTCGAGCAAATACTTAGTGACGTCGCGGTGCGCTTGCACCGTCTCTAGCTGTACTTTGATTCGTCTAGCGTTGACTAATGTTGAAGGCCGTGAAGCGAATGGCCGTGCAGCGGGAGGTGATTGCCGTGAGGCGGCGGGGGTTGGCTCTGTAGCCGATGATGTGGGCCGAGCGGCCGACGATATCGGCGCCTTAACGGGTGGATCGGGGGTCGGTGATGAAGCCGGGGACGAAATATTTTTGCGCTTTCGCTCCCTGGCATCCGAGTCTGCCTCGACCTCGACCTCCATTTTGAGGAATCGGACGTGGATTGGGAGGTTTCAGTGAAGTTATCCGACTCCTCCGACTCCTCTGACGCGGTCCTAGACGCGGCGCGCGATTTTTTGCCCTTCTTGAGCTTTTTGGATGCTGATTTGAAGGTGGGATCGAGCGGGCTTGTCCGGTCGATCCGTGAAATAGATGCGCACTGATTGTTCCATGTGTGTGTGTAATCTTGTACACTACTAAGTGTAGGGTGTGTTCGACTACTACATTGCTGTTGATACCTATTTTGCCTTAGGGGCGTTAACTAGATTCCTTTATTTAACAAGAATACTGAACCTAGCCATCGTGTCACCTGCGGCACTGAACTTGGCCGTGGCATTATTGAAGTTGTCAAGATCAAAAAGATCCAGCGACTACATGCAAAATAATTTATTTATTTATTTACACTTCTTGTACAAAATGAGTACAATGGCGGACTTAATGCCAAAGGCATTCTCTGCCAGTCAACCATTGGGTGGTTAAGAGAATGTTAAGTAGGTGCAATAATAAAAAAATAATAAAAAAGAGAAAAACAAGGTTTTATACATAAGAATTGGGTCGTTTAAAAAGTACTAAATGACAAAATATAAAAAAAAGAAAGTAATACACGTACATAAATATGTTTACAATACAAATATACGTAATACATATTGCTATCCTAGATACACATAAATATAATATATATATATATATATATATATATATGAACAATTACATAAACTTACATACATAAGTACATAAACATCATCATCATCATCATCATCAGCCTTTGTTAGTCCACTGCTGGACATAGGCCTCCCCTAATACACCCCTATCCGTTAGGGGGTTTGGACCGTATCCCACCACGCTGGTCCAATGCGGGTTGGTGGGTGGACTGACTTTTACATGCCCATCCGACGCATGGATCATCTTACTTTTCAGACAATTGGGTGATCGGCCCAAATTGCCCTAACCAACTAGGAAACAACAATCAAAATTTGTTGCGTCCCTGCAGGATTCGAACCCACGACCTCCGGTTTCTAAAGCACACGCCCATACCACTAGGCTACGGAGGCAGTCACATAAACATACATACACTTATTTTATATATAGTTATAAAAATCACATTAAAATAAAATAAAAGGATCTGTTTCATTGTTGTAATTGACGTATGAGCTTCTTGCTAATTTTCTGTTTAAACTTCTTACGACTTTTAGCCATTCTGATTTCCTGAGGTAACTCATTCCACAAGTGAATCGCCTGTA
The DNA here is from genome assembly GCA_029286875.1 of Lamproptera curius. Classification (NCBI taxonomy): domain Eukaryota; kingdom Metazoa; phylum Arthropoda; class Insecta; order Lepidoptera; family Papilionidae; genus Lamproptera; species Lamproptera curius. The sequence continues at coordinate 15,484 of JAGSMT010000367.1, read as the reverse complement.
TCGCCTGATAAATGGGTGAAGTCAGAACGGTGTACAGACGACGACGATTATACGCTGAGCGAAGGTTTTTGCTGCCGACTTCACACAGATACTGAAAATGCGAGGATATGTAAGCTGAAGTAAAAGGTGAATTTAGAAAAGAATAGAGAGTGGTAAGCGCTCGTAGAGAGCGTCTTTGTCGAATAGGTAGCCACTGCAATTGAGCACGATAAATCGACACATGGTCAAATTTACGGAGATTGAAAACAAATCGAATGCAGTTATTCAGAAGCTTATTGAGGTGATCTGCAATAATGTTTTTTCTCTTGCTTTCTGCTTCTTGAATGAAGCGTCGATACGTTTTTATCGAAGAAATAAGCACCACGGCGGAACTCCATATACGAGAGCTTTTGGCGCAAATTTTTTAATATATTATAATTTAGAGTTTTAAATTAGACTATGTTTACGTAATTTCGATGTTAAAAGTAAAATACGTATCTGTATTGAAAAATTTATGCTTCTTTAAACTGTGTCTGACAATAAAGCTGCTTCCATGTATACTTATTTAATACCAGATAAACTTTAAAGTTCTTTGGAAATGCTATGTGTATATTTAGGAAGTGTAATTTACATAAAATGTGGCCGGCGCAAACTTAAAATGCGATTGGTTGAAATATTTAGTACTAGAGTTGAGCAATAAAAAAGTTTTTCGAGCACAAAAATTTGACTCGTGCGATGATATGACGTGTAACATAATCAAAATTACTATTTATTCCAAATAGATTTCATGCGGCAAGCCGGATGTAATGTATTAATATACTATATATGATGTAATAAATTTAATATACTACAAAACTTTTAAATGACTACTCATATTTATATTTTAGTGACTATGTCTGTAATGATAAATTTTTAAAACTTAAATCCATCATCAATATTTTTTATAGAATTTCAATTAGAATCATATATTTTAACGCATTGTATATTATTTGAATCAATGGTGCCTAATGTTTACATGTTAAGTATGGATATCAAGGTGACTATAATGCAAATCTTTGGTGGATTTACGTGTCAATAAATATTGGGGCCGAGATTTTAATACGTTAGGTCATTTGAACGTCTATTGGACAGGTAATCCGTAATTTTAATATACAAAAACATAAAAGAATATGTTTTATCGGATAAGTTTAAAAATGTAAAACTTTTTCTAACTCTGCTATTAAAAATATATTTTTTTAAAAGCCAACTAGCGTAATATAAAAAATAATTTCAACTTTATACAATGAACCTTGTACTAAGTAAAATTAATTTCCCTAAACACAGATAGCAAACAAAAAAGCTTTTTCAAAGCGTAAACTACATAGAATTTGAGACAGATCGTTATATCTCTAACATTAGTAAAACGACGAACAGTAACAAGCAGCGACTTCTCAAAATCTCTTGTTGTCGCAACACAAATCTTATTTAGCTAAGATTTTTAACATTTAAAAAAATCTACACAACTAAATTCTTTGTACTATAAAACAATTTTTCAATATACTCTGAACTGATACTCAGACAACAAAAGAGAAATAAAAGATATGATTGACAAGCAAGCCACTGCTTGCTTTTTAGGTCAATCATGTCGTGTATTTCAAATTCACTTTTCTTATGCAAAAAATAAAATGCAATATATTTTTTAAGCTTGCATACTTTTGTTACAGAGTTCGATTACTGATTAACTGAAATATTTATTTAAATTTACTATCACTTTTATGCAGCTCGTGCGCTCATTTTCTTAAGTTTAATCTGAAGGCGATAGTAGACGACTACGGGAGACGGGTTAAGGTTTAAGGTGACGGAGATTTTAATAGGTTAAACTTGGCTCTTAGCGTTTATTGTTAATACGTTTCCGATTTGTTTCACTTGAATTTTAATCAAGCTAAAATATCGATTTTTATTTTGCATACTTTTAACGCTTACTTGGTATAAATTATAAAATAACTATTTTAACTGGCTCCGTAGCCTAGTGGTAAGGGCATGTGCTTTAGAAACCGGATGTCGAGAGTTCGTATCCTGGGGGTACTTAACAATTTTTCATTGTTGTTTCGTAGTTGGCTAGGACAATTTGAGCCGATTACCCAATTGTTTGAAATGTAAGAAGATGCGTCGGACGACTATGCTAAAAGTTACAGTGCACAAAATCTAGATGTACATTGCATATATTTTTGGTGTAACATACCACTTCACATACAAGTTAACATTATTTAATCGACCTATACTTACGGTAAACTTTTCAACCGACTCTCTTTTATAAGTAAAACTTTATGTAAAATTATATGATTTTTGGATATTAAATAAAATTTTCAGACACATTCTCGCTCGCGTTATTACGTGTCAAAATTTTCTTCAGTGCGAAATTGAATAACTTTGGAAACTTTAATACAGAGAATTTACTTTGCAGATCTGTTATTTTTACTTTAAATGATTATCATAACCGATTTTTCAGTTTCCATTCAATTTGAATATATTTTAATAAAAATAGAAAAAATTAATGTAACCCGGAATATCTTACAGAACATAATGTACTCCTTATTATGCTCTATAAGATATTATTAGCGCCAATTAAAGAGGCAAACCGCCTCCGTCGTCCAGCGGTATTGGCCCTTGCTTTATGAACTGAAGGTCGTGGGTTCGAATCCCGCAGGAAGCAACATTGTGGTATCGTTGTTTTCTGGTTGTGGCTGTTGTTCTATGGTCTGAAAAAGATTATCTATGCGTCAGACGTGCATGTGAAAGTGAGTCCACTTACCAACCCGCATTGGACGAGCGTGGTGGGATACAGTCCGAAAAACTCCCTAATGGAGAAGGCGTACATTAGGGAAGACGTATGTCCAGTGGTGGATTAACATGCTGATGATGGTGACGATGATGAAAGAAGCAATAAGTGAAAATAAATCACTCATCTCGTCGTTTGTCTTTTAAGCATACTAACTTTTACCCATTTCAATCTAACGTAATAATATATGTTAAGAGTACTAAAACTATTTATATCAATACTATTAAAATATGAAGGTTATTATTGTGTTTATATTCTTTATATATCCTTATATATGACATATAGGTCATGTCATCATGACATAAATCAAGAATAAAACTTCATTTTATACGTACAATTATTATAGATCTTAGTTAATTTTAAACAAACCAAATGTATGATACGATGCATATATATTTTGGATTTTCAGTAAAAAATTACTGGGAAAGTGTCTTATTTCAATATACGTAATAAGTAATATGTCTACTACGTTAATAGATCCTATTATATACCAAATCATTTACACCCTATAGCGTGATCCCTTGAAGCCTACGGTTTTAATTACGTTTCATTAATTTACATTAAACACGTCATCGGTTCAGATAGGTTTTCTGAGCAATTTTAGATGTTATTATCCCATTTGACTAATACTTTACTGTGACAGGTTTAGTGATAATAAAACTTTCTAGCCTTTCATTTTAAAGTAACTGTAATATCTACAATAACTTTAAGAGGACAAATATTCTATACTCAATTTACTTGATACAATTATTGCGACAATAAGGATAACTCCAAACCTATGAATCAATGTTACAAGTACGTGTGCTACTTTATAAAAAAAAGCTTTGAATAACCGTTAAACACTTAGACTCAAGTGTTGTGCATATATGCTGTGATTAACTTATTGGTATCAGTACAATTTTTTTTAAGTCTATGTGACTGATTTGTTAGTCTAAATATGTATGATTTAAAACCGTCTATTGTTTAAAAAAATCGTTAAGGTATATCATTTTTATTTACTATCTTTACATTAGGCATTATAGTTCCATAAAAGATATTTAAATATCTTCTTTTACTATAACTGTGAAATAAACTATTACACAACTACACAACTTTCAACTAAGGAGTAACGTATATATTTTTAACACTGCAGCCATATTACCTGAAATAATATAAATTTTAAAACTAGCTGCGTGAGTTATCGAACATAAACAGGTGGAATCATTTAGTAATAATTCTGATTGGCCAAACTATTAACTATCACTTTCATTACGTGTTTTATTGAAATATCTCAAAATCTAGTTCATCATCATCATCATCATCAGCCTGTGATAGTCCACTGCTCCGCTAATACACCACTATCCATTTGAGGGTCTTCTACTTAATAATCTACTTATTATAGACAAATGAATTGGGACCACATAACTAGTACTATCTACCAAATAAAAATCATAATTAAAACCGGAACGCTAAACGCAGAGCGACGAGGTAGTATATATAAATAAAAAAAATTAAGCTCCATATTGAGATTCACCTTAACTCGATCAATAAACATGCAATTATTATTTTAGATGCATACATACATTCTCTTTGTTTGCACTGGATACTGTTGCGTATGTAAAAAAATCAATTGCTGTATTGGTCCAAGTTAGTTTTAAAAATACCTAAACTGTGTTATATTAATTTTGTGTGGGAAAAACGACAATATTAACTTGAGCAAATTCTTTGTTAAGCGGTTTCAATGTGTGTTGGAGGAATTTCATCTTTTGAAGGACGATTATTTTTTAATCTTAATGCGAGTAAATAGTGAGTTTAAGCTAATTAATGATTGCTATAAACCTCAGAATCACAATTGAATGTGAAGAGCCATTTTTATGAGCTAACAGTAATAACGGTTTATTTATTTAACGATCTTGAGTTATATTTGAGCTGAAATAGAAATGATATAACGTGGAAGCCGTTCAAAAGACAACGCTGGAACAAATGAGCAATGAACAATGAGATATCTTACGTCCTTATTCGGAATGACCGTTTAGAAAAAGGGGAGGAGGTGTCGCAAAATATCTGAGAAGTGACCTCCTTAGTACGTATTGACCTCCTCCTCCCACAATTACTCAAGCCTCCGCTGATTATTTATTCCTGGAAGTTGAAGCCAAATCTGCCAAGATAGTCATTGGCGTAGTCTATTGTCCCCAAATGCTGACTATTTCACTATTTGAATTGGTTTTAGAATCTTTGGGTTCCAAGTACGCTCACTACGTCATCATGGGCGATTTCAACACCAATCTCCTTGCAGTTAACTCCTCTCGTACCGTAAATTCATACACATAGTTGAGTCTAGCTGTCTTCATATTTTACCTCTTCAACCTATTCACTGTAATATATCTGGTGAAGACACTTGGCTTGACATAATCCTATCTTCTAATCCTTCTTTTTTTTTTCCTCCAACATCCTGCGCCTAGCTTTTCTCATCACGACCTAATATTCCTATCCTATATCCTTAAACCTCCAAAACTCAAATCCAAGGTTCTGCACTTGCGTTCCTTATCCAAAATAAATGTAGAATCTTTAAATAAGGATGCTGCTGATATAGACTGGAAGCCTTTATTAAACGCAGACAATATAGATGAAAAGGTCAGCATCCTAAACGAAAAAATTATTAAATTATATGATGTTCACGCCCCTATTAAAAAAATTAAAATTATAGCATAGGCGCCCCATGGATGACGGAACTTATAAAAATAGCCATGAGACGCAGAGACCGCGTATTTCGTAAATTTAAAATTCAGCGGTCTGAAGAAAGTTGGTCAGCTTACAAACTCTCCAGAAACCGTTGTTATCAGATGATACGCATTGCTAAACGCCGAAATATTCACCAAAATATTTCATCTTCTACGTCTACTGATATTTGGAGGTTCTTAGGGACTCTTGGTATCGGTAAGTCACGTGTCTCAAACCTTACATCCTCTATTAATTTAGATGCTTTAAATGTACATTTTACTTCTACCTCCACAATGGACTACTTAACAATGTGTAAAACAGTTTCGTATTTAAATGGTTTGAAGCGTCCCAGTATTAATGTTTTTAAGTTTTCTCCAGTCTCTTCGGAAGCCGTTAAAAAATGTATTCTTTCCATAAAATCTAAGGCAGTCGGCTGTGACAAAATTAGCCGACGGATGATAATTCCCATCCTTGATTTCCTACTTCCCGCTATCACTCATCTCGTTAATTTTTCCCTTGATACTTGCTCCTTTCCTTCATTGTGGCGCAATGCTCTTGTTCGTCCTCTCCCTAAGTGTTCTAATCCTTCCACTCCCTCTCACTATCGACCTATCTGTATCCTGCCTTTCATAAATAGACCTTTCATAGAAAAATTTATTAAAATCAAAAATGTTATTATGTTATAATCAAGCAAAAAAGGCACATCTGACTCATGAGGCTGATATTGAGTCGCTACAGACTGAGATCTCATCCTTAACTAAGTCTTTGGATTTAATAACAAAAAAGTATGAAGCATCTCAATTAGAAATAACAGAACACATATCAGCTGTGAATGACCTGCTTGAATTAAGTAAATATAACAATGATCGCTTCGACTCATTAACTAAAGCATGTACATGCGAGTGTCTAAGTTCTGGTCCTCCACAGCTGAATATTAATATCAATTCATTGCCCACATCCCAGGCTGAAGTGACTCAGGTCAACACTGGACTGGCCAAGACAGACATGTCTCTTCCTGACATAATCAAAATTTATAGTGATGAAATGGAAGGAATATGGGTTTGTTGCTAAATGACAGTGTATGGGGGAATGGTATCAAACCACTGCTTGCCAGGAGCAACCTACACACAGATAATGAATAAAGCAGTAACTGAAATCCATTGCTCCAACACTGTCCTAATTATTCTCAATGGGAGACGGGGAGCTGTAAACAGCAGCTATTTAAAACTAATTTATGCAAAACTATATAGTCTTAATGTAAAGAAAATTATTCTGTTTACATTTCTTATTTAAGGAGTTGCCACAGGAAAATTACTATTGGCATAAGTTAAATAGTAATTTATCAATGTTATATAAGAATAATTGTATATCATAGCTATTCTGACATTGTCAATAAAATACATCTCATTGACATAAATCAAATAATTAATTATAGAAACAGTTACCTGACTTGCGATAGGTTTAACCTATCAAACTTTATAAAAACACAGTTAGCACAGCTGCTATATTATTATATTATTAACTCAGCCAAGTCTTTGGCTATAAAGTCCTATTCTTTGAACAGGGAAATACTGTGACATGTAATGCCTTGGAATATGTTCAAATAATTTAATTAAATTCTAAGACAACAGAGGCTGTCTCTAGCATATTTAATTGTATTAATAATAATCAATGTATTAATGAAAATAATAAATTTACAAGACATATTACAAAATAAAAATAAGAACCATTGTATTAGCCTGGTACATCAAAACATACAAGGAATAGCCGTAAGGAACTAGAAGTTGAACTTTTTAAACAATTGTAATATAGATGTCATGTGTATTACAGAACACTGGCTATATAAAATCAGATTATATTTAACCTTGGATGTTACCAGGTTGCTAGCCTGTTCAATAGAGAAAAGCTATACCGCAGTGGCTCAATAATAATTTTGAAAATAATTTAAAATAAAAAATCATACAGATATAGTGAGCCTGTCAGTTGAGCAGACTATTGAAATAGCCTGTCAGAGCTTGAGCACTTCATAATTGTATGTATACAGACCTCCCAGTGCGTTATATGAATCTTTTGAAATTATATTGGAACAAATTTTAATAAAACTATCTGAATCTAATAAAAATATAGTAGTCTGTGGTGATTTTAACATAAATTTACTAGATGGTTCAACCACCACTATTAGATTCAGATCATTGTTAAATTCATATAACCTTTTAAACTTATTTCTTGAAGCAACAAATTACTGCCTCCTCAGCAACATGTATAAATAACATATTTACAAATTGTATCCCTATTAATAAATCCATAATTAATATGTTATCACCTGATCATTGTGGACAATTAGCTTCTTTGTTTATGATATTAGATCTCAAAAATATTGTGCAAAAAAAATGGTTATTCCTATGCATGGGAAACGTATTGAGAAGTTCAGAAGTAATATAATAAATAAAATTAATTATTTGCATTATAATAGTAAACCGGATATACTGTATAGTAAATTATTTAAATTAATAACAACTGAATTTAAGAGTATATTTACTTCTAAAACAGTCAAATCAAAAGATCTGCAGCTTTCAGTGAATGGGCACAGTTGGAATACATAAGAGCAGACAAAGATTATATGAACTATATAGTAAAAGACTTACAATCACAATCAATCCTTTGTGACATATGTTAATGTATACTCAAAACATTCAGAAAAGTGAATGCTGGACGAGCGAGTCACTCTACATAAAAACAAAATTAAAAGGTCATCCGACAAAATAAAAGTGACTTGGAAAATAATTACTGGTGAAACAGGAAGGGCTGTCAAACAGAGAACTTTGAAATTCAGCTAAATGTTAATAATAGTAAAATAAATTCTGATCAAGATGTTGCATCCTATTTTGAAAAATTTTTTGAGACTATTCCTGTTTTTACCACTAAGTCACTTGTTTCTTCTCCAACTGTTGCAGAGTCTTTATTAAAGAAAATATTAAAGAATTAAAGATAATTTCTATTTTAGTAATGTAAGCAGTAAAAGATATTGTGTCCTTTTAAATCTCTGGACATTAAAAACTGTAGATCTGTGGGGATCTCAGTTAAGGTGATAAATTCTATTATTGATGTTATATCACCTTGCCTTGCAGCTTTTACATGATTGTATTACATGTGGTAAATTTCCTGACCTTATGAAGCACAGTAAAGTTCTTCCAGTATTTAAATCAGGCAGTACTACAGACCCCAATAACTTTAGACCTATTTCTGTACTGCCTGCACAGTAAAATTTTCGAGAAAATAATTCTTAACCAATTACTTGTACATTTTAACTCTCATAATATGCTTAATAACAAACAGTATGGTTTTACGAGGTCGTTCTACAACCGATGCAGGTGTCCATCTTATTAAGACTATATTTGAGGCATGGGAAGGTCACACGATGCATTAGGTATCTTCTGTGACTAACAAACATTTGACTTGTACAGCATGATACTTTTGGTCGAAATTACCACTATGGTGTCAAAAATGCCGCACTCGACCTTCTGACTTCGTACTTGAGCCATCAGAACTCGAGAGAGTTGACGTGAACGGCAAGAGATCTCCGGACGCAGGTAGTGTATGGGAGTCCTCACAGGGATCTATTTTGGGGCCTTTTCTCTTCCTGGTCTATATTAATGACCTACCACACAGGTTGAGAACAATAACGAGATTGTTATTTGCTGATGATACTTCTTTATATTTAGAATAAAACGACGTAATTTGCAAAATGACGATGTAAATAATACCCTCTCAAAAGTAAAATACTGGTTTAGTGCTAAATAATTTATTGTTAAACAAAAATAAAACTAAATGTATAAGGTTTACAACTCCTAATGTTCCTCAAGCTGGGTGTGATGTGGTCGTAGATGGAGAAGCGCTAGACCACGTACATTGCACTGAATTTCTCAGCATCACAATAGATTCTAAACTGCAATGGGGCCTCATTTCATAGACTGGCGAGTAAACTTAGCTCAGCGGCTTATGCAGTCAAAAAATTAGACAATTAACGATGTTGAGACAGCCGTTTAGTATATTTTAGTTATTTTCACAGTATAATGTCTTATGGCATTCTACTGTGGGGAAACGCGGACTGATATTAATACTATTTTATAATTCAAAAGAGCGATTCGAGCAGTCTATAACCTGGGTCCCAAAGAATCGCTGAGAAGAATGTTTACAGAAATTAATGTAATGACTGTTTTTTCTCAATACATATTTGAAATATTATGTATGTTCATAAAAATAAAAATGATTTTGTAAAACATTGTGACACACATAATATAAATACTAGGAATAAAGCATAATTATGTTCTTCCAAAAACTAGGCTCCGAAGAACGATGAAATCCTTCATGGGACAATGTATACTCTTCTACAATAAAATACCAGAAAACGTTCAGCTTTTATCTGTAAATAAATTTAAAAAGTTGTAAAGGAACGTTTGTGTGTTAAAGGATATTATTGTTGTAATGATACTTGATAGATAACACTTACCTGGTAATGAACTGTTCGCTCAGGCTATTTCAAAGTAGTAAAATGTATGGTTTTATGTAAAAGTTTTGTAAAATTTATTGAAGAAAAAGGAAAAGAGACAGTCCGCTGAGTTTCTTACGCCGGTTCTTCTCAGGTCAGAGGCTTCCATTTCCGAACCGGTGGTAGATTATTTGACAATCAATAAGAAAGTGTAATGCTTCCATATTGAATAAAGATATTTGACTTTGACTTTGACTTCATGTCAAAAATAGTTGAGTCCTGTGTTCTAAATCAAGTTTCTCACTTTTTTCTTAGTAACAATTTAACATGTTCTTTTCAATCCAGATTCCGCGCAGGTCATAGCACAACCACTACTCTCCTCAAAGTGACTGGCGACATTAGAGCAGGTATGGAGAATTCAATGGTGACTGTAATGGTCCTAATCGACTTTTCCAATGTCTTATTGCCGTCAGTCATGATATCTTATTAGCCATCCTCTCCTACTCAATGGTTTCCGATGAAGTACTGGAATGGTTTCCTCATATCTTCGAGGGCGCCGGCAGGCAGTGATTTCTGACGACTTGACTTCAAGTTGGCTAGATGTGCCCAGTGGCGTCCCTCAAGGCGGCATTCTTTCTCCTATTTTATTTTCTGTTTTTATAAACTTTATCACTCATGAACTTCAATGTGCGTATCATCTGTATGCTGATGACCTTCAGTTGTATGCTCAATCTACAATCGATGGTCTTCAACAAACGATAGTAAACATAAATAAAGATTTATTTTTAATCAAAAATGGAGTAATAATTTGGGCTCAATGTCAACATAGCAAAATGTCAAGCCATTATCATAGGGAAGTTGACGGATTATGAAAACTGTAAACTCTCTTGTACTACCTCCTATAGTTTTTCATAATTCGTGAATCTGATATGCAAAAAATGTTAAAATCTGGGTCTCATAATTGACAGTACTTTCAGTTGGAGAGGCCAAGTAAGCTGCGTAAGTCGTAAAGTAACGAACACAATGCGTTTGCTTTACAAACTAAAAAATTTCTTGCCAATTAAAACTAAGAAAACGCTCGTGCAGACCTTAATCTTTCCTGTAATCGACTATGGTGATGTGTGCTATCTTGACCTGAATGCAGATCTCCTCAATAAACTTGACCGACTTCTGAACAACTGCATTCGATTCGTTTTCAACCTTCGGAAATATGACCGTGTTTCCTTACATCGTTTAGAATTACAGTGGTTGCCTATCCGTGAAAGGCGTTCATTAAGAGCACTTACAACTCTTTTTTCTCTCCTTTATTCATCTTTTACTCCATCTCACCTATCCTCCCATTTTCAATACCTTAGCACTGTAAATGATAAAAATCTTCGCTCGACGAATGTCCGTCTTCTCTTATGTCCGGCCCATCGTTCCAACTTTACACACTCCTCTTTTCGTTCAGTCCATACTTCTGTGGAATGCGTTACCTCCTCAAATCAGGTTAGCAACAAAGTTATCTCGCCTTCAAGAAAAGAGTTCATGATCATATGTTTAAAAAACTGTCAACAGGATAATACATATTGTTATACAATGGCATATATGTACATATTATGTATGTGTATTATATATATATATATATATATATATTTATATATATATTCTATAAATGCTTTTATGTATATTGATTTACATACAGATATATATTACTATATATATAAAGTGTTATATTTATTTATTTACTTTATCTTACTATGTTATGGAAAAACCCATTTTAAAATATTTTCTTTTGCTTATTTTGGTGCACCTACCTTGCTATCTCTTCACCACCCAAAGGTTGGCTGGTAGACAATGCCATCGGCATTAAGTCCGCCTTTGTACAATGTTTTGTGCATAAAGAATAAATAAATAAATAAATAAATATCTTAGACCCTGTAAAGCGATCTCCTAAATTTAGTCAGTCAAAAGTCAAAGTCAAATATCTTTATTCAATATGGAAGCATTACACTTTCTTATTGATTGTTAAATAAACTACCACCGGTTCGGAAATGGAAGCCTCTAACCTGAAAAGAACCAGCGTAAGGAACTCAGCGGGCCTTTTTTTCCTTCTTTCATTAAGTTTTACAAAATTTTTTACAATAAACATCACATTTTAATAGTTTGAAATAGCCTGGAGCGAACATTGCATTACCGGGGTGTGTTATCTATTAAGTAATCATTACAGCAATAATATCCATTAACACACAAACGTTCCTTTACAACTTTTTAAATTTATTTACAGATAATAGCCGAACCTTTTCTGGGATTTTGTTGTAGAAGAGTATACATTGTCCCATGAAAGATTTCATTGTTCTTCGGAGCCTAGTTTTTGGAAGAACAAAATTATGCTTATTCCTAGTATTTATATTGTGTGTTACAATGTCTTACAAATAAATTTTAATGTTTATGAAAATACATAATATTTCTAAATATGTATTGAGAAAAAATAGTCATTACATTGATTTTAGTAAACATTTTTGACAGCGATTCTAAGGGCCCAGGTTATAGACGGCCTCGAATCGCTCTCTTTTCTATACGAAAATAGTGTTTATATCAGCTGCGTTTCCCCGCAGTAGAATGCCATAAGACATTATACTGTGAAAATAACTAAAATATACTAAACGGGCTGCCTCAACATCGGTTAGTTGTCTAATTTTTTTGACTGCATAAGCCGCTGAGCTAAGCTTACTCGCCAGCCTATTGATATGAGGACCCCATTGCAGTTTAGAATCTATTGTGATGCCGAGAAATACAGTGGAAGCCACATGGTCTAGCGTTTCTCCATCTACGACCACATCGCACTCAGCTTGAGGAACATTAGGAGTCAAAAACCTTATACATTTAGTTTTATTTTTGTTTAACATTAAATTATTTGCACTAAACCAGTATCCTACTTTCGAGAGCGTAGTATTTACATTGTCATTAAGCAATTTATGTCGTTTTATTCTAAATAGTAGTAGAAGTGTCATCAGCAAATAATACAATCTCGTTTTTTTACTCAACCTGGTGTGGTAGGTCATTAATAGACTAGAAAGAGAAAAGGCTCCAAAATAGATCCCTGTGGGACCCCCATACCTACCGGAGCCCCGTAAGATCTCTTGCCGTTCCCGTCAACTCTCTGAGTTCGATAGCTCAAGTACGAAGTCAGAAAGTCGAATGCGGCATTTTTGATACCGTAGTGGATTAATTTCCTGACCCAAGTATCATGCTGTACACAGTCAGTTTACCGGTTGTAGGTCCCCTTTTTACAGGAGACCGTCTGGGTCGGTACCACCGCGGTGCGTATTTCTGCCGCGAAGCACTAGGGTGAAAACACTACTGTGTTCCGGTTTGAAGGCCACCGTAGCCAGCATATTTACTAGGTAAACGAGACGTAACATACTATGTCTCACGGAAAGCAGCGCGTTAGTGATACCACTGGTATTGCCAATGTCTATGGGCGACGGTGACCACTTTCCATCAGGTGGCCCGACTGCACCTTTACCTGCGTTTGCCATAAAAAAGAAAGTCAAATGCTTTGGTTAAGTCACAGAAGACACCTATAGCATCGTGTGACCCTTCCCATGCCTAAAATACAGTTTTAACAAGATCTAGGTCTGAACGGGGTCGTTCTAACGGGCTCAATACGGTTTTTAATAAACCGTACTGCTAGTTATTAAATATACTATGAATTAAAATGTACAAGTAATTGGTTAAGAATTATTTTCCCAAAAATTTTGCTAAAGGCAGGCAGTATAGAAATAGGTCTAAAGTTATTGGGGTCTGTAGTATTCTCATTTAAATACCGGACTTACTTTACATTGTTTCCAAAGGTCAGAAAAATTACCACATGTAATACATTCATTAAAAATAGCTTCCAGGCAAGGTGAGATAACATCAATAATGGAATATATCACCTTAACAGAGATCACCCTTGTACAGTTTTTAATGTCCAAGGATTTAAAAGCGGACACAATATCTTCATCGCTTACATTACTGAAATAGAAATGATCTTTACATTCTTTGTTACTTTCTTTTAATAAGCACTCAGCAACTGTTGGAGAAGAAACAAGTGACTTGGTGGTAGAGACAGGAATGTCTGAATAAAAATTTTCTAAATAGGATGCAACATCTTGATCAGAATTTATTTTTCTATTATTGACATTTAGCCGAATTTCAAAGTTCTTGTTTACACCCCTTCCTGTTTCACCAGAAATTATTTTCCAGGTCATTGTTATTTTGTCAAATGCACCTTTAATTTTGTTTTTTATCATCTTATATTACATATATCACAAAGGATTGATTGTGGTTGTAGGTCTTTTCAATATATAGTTCATATATTCTTCGTCAGCTCTTATATATTCCAACTGTTGCCCATTCACTAAAAGCTGCAGATCTTATTGATTAGACTGTTTTAGAAGTAAATATACTCTAAAATTCAGTTGTTATTAATTAAAATAATTTACTATACAGTATATCCGGCATGTTATTATTATGCATATAATTTATTTTATTTATTACTTCTTAACTTTTCAATATGTTTTCTATACATAGGAATAAACATTTTTTTTGCACAATATTTTTGTGAGATCTGTTATCAGAATCAAAAGAAGCTAATTGTCCCAATGATGCATTTATTAACAGGTATACAATTTATAAATTTGTAATCGATATGGAGATGGAAAACCCATATGGAGAAGGCTTGCATTAGGTGGGAGATCTATGTCCAGCAGTAGACTAACACAAGCTGATGCATTTATCGTGCCTTAACTACCTCAGTCATATTAGCGCATATATTTATACACACACATAGAAATATATATTTTAACCTAGTTTAATTGATTTGTCCTATAAACTGAACTAAATTATACGCCGTGTCTTACGTGAAGCTTCATCTATTACTGAGTTCGAAGGAATGAGAGATCCCCAAACTTGGTGACCAAAACTTTAAAGAAATGGCCACACGCATTTGATGGTGGTTGATTTGAAGAAGTCGCTTAAGGATCTGATGATCCTTAGCGACTTCTTCAAAATCAACCTTCGGTATACAAACCGAGGCGTCGATGTTCGGTCGACTGTCTAATCGATTGCTGGGGGCGGTGAGAACCGCCCTGGAACGCGGGTGTATCTCGTGTACGCGGTGTGTTGGTCTCGCCGTGCTCTTGAGCGCGGTAGACCTAAAAGTGTGTGTGTGTTATCCCTACTTGTGTGTATAGTATCGTGTGGCGGAATCCTTGGAGGGTCCAGAATTCCTAAACCCCTTCTTCATCTGGGTCTAAGAGTTACGGGACAACGTTTCCTACCAGAGGCATCTGGGTCTGCGTAATAATTTGCAGCGCTTACCATCAGAGGGTTATTTGGGTTTCTATTCTTTCATAGAATTTTTGAAAATGTTTTGAGCGAGTAATGTCGGCATCTTGCAATCGCTGTAAGTCGACATTTCTTTGATAAGACTTACTCCAGTGGCACGTCGTAAGAATTTATTTTGCACCGCC
>JAGSMT010000366.1:0-349827 GCA_029286875.1 Lamproptera curius | reverse complement strand
ACAAAATATCCTCAAATAATAGGTTTATTTTTCTTTCACACTTACATCAACGTCAAAATTTCAAGGAGCTCAATACTTTTTAATGCTGTATATTTATGATGATATCTATTGTACTCCTCTATACAGGTGAAGTGCGGATTTGTAGTTTATACTGGACAAAATTAAAATGTTAATATATTATACAAATATTTTCTCTTCTGGCTGAGACGAGTATAAATAAAATTCATTATTTTATTATAAATGCGAAAGTCTCTGTTTGTCTATCTGTCTGTCCATTTACTGTCTAAGCCATTAAACCGATTGCGATGAAATTTGGTACATACTTTGAATAGACTCCGAGAAAGGATATAGGCTATTCAATTTTGCGCTAAAAATTAAATAAGTAATAAAAATTAAAAAGTATATAAAAAACATTAAATATAGAGAAACATCCCAGCTAGACGAAAGCCCTCGGTAGAGGTATTCAAACTGCCAGGAGGTAGGTTGAAAGAAAAATCGACGGAAATTAAATTTTAACTTTATCGTTTTCTTACATACATCATCAGCCTGTGATAGTCCACTGCTGGACATTGGCATCCATTATACACCCCTATCCTAGGGTTTGGACCGTGCTGGTCCGATGCGGGTTAGTGGGTGGGCCGACTTTTTACATCCGACGCATGGATCATCACTTTTCAGACAATACAGACCGTCGGGTGGGTACCTACCGGTACCTATTTCTACCGCAAAGCAGTAGTGTGAAAAAACTACTGTGTTCCGGTTTGAAGGGCACCGTAGCCAGCGTAATCACTGGGTAAACGAGACTTAACATCCTATATCTCAGGGTAGGCAGCGCGTTGGTAATACCTGTATGGCCAATGTCTATGGGCATCGGTAACCACTTTCCATCAGGTGGCCCCGACTGCTCGTCTGCCTGCGTATGCAATAAAAAAAAAATTGGGTGATCGGCCCAACTAGGAAACAACAATGAAAAGTATTTGAGTCCCCGCAGGATTCGAGCTCACGACCTCCGGTTTCTAAAGCATACGCCCATAGTATTAGGTTACGGAGGCAGTTCATTTCCTTTACCACGTGTTTTTTTTAATTCAATTTCACTTTTGCCGTTTTAAGCACTACCCATCGTTCAGCTTTGTTACTCTAGCTGACTCCGTCTTGACATGATCAAATTCCTGCATTTGAACTATACCTGTATAGTCATTACAAAGAATATATGCGATATGTATAAGTAAGTCTTAATTTATATTGGAATTTTACTTTTTTAACATAACGAGCCCTCTTTTGGCAAATGGCAAAGATCTAAAGTTGCTTGCATTTGTTGGAAGTACCAATTGTAGTAGTATTTGGTCACCCTGCCGCCTCTCTGAGGGCACATTTGTTCAGTTCTGACGGGCAACCCTTGACCTTAATTTCAAAACATGACGAAGCACATGCCGCACCACCGTTGGTATGCATCCTTCTACCCGGAAACTAGCAATCTAAGTATTAGAACTTTCGCAAAGAAAAAAACCCTAGTTATCGAAATTCAAATTTTACATAAAATTGCTATTAGAACAGAGTATGGCGAGGCAGTAGAGGCTCTAGAACTACCATTATACTACTTATCAGTTATCGATCTTATATTCTCTTATTAAATAATTTTATCTTAAATGCATCATAAATGCGTAGTAATAACAGATCCCTTTAACGATTGTTTATTAAGAGAACGGAAGGCGGCCGCTCCAGACACGCGACGGCAAGGAGCCAAACTAAAATCCAGCAGCACGATTTTGGCAGTCACAATTTGCTTCTGTTTGTAGTATATCTTGGTTACGATTTGAATTCGAGGTGTAATTGATTAACCTGCATAGCCAACAATTTGTAATACTTTTGTAGAGAGGCTGGGCCAATTTTTCGTATTGTATTAAACTAAAGTCAATAAAATTATATAGTGTAACAATATTGCATTATTCAGTATGATGATTTATAAATACGTTATAGGCGTATAAGGCAAAAGTACAATTAAAAAAAGTACTTGTTTTCTATCGTAATACAGAATCGACAATTTCATCGATTAAAATATTACAGGGCTTAAAACATAACATAACATTATGCATATATTAATTTTTATTATTTAAAACGACAAAGTAATTAAAATAAATATTTATGCATTACGATAAGTATCTGTTTAAATTCTACCCAAATGTTGAAACTATATTCTATTGCGTATTCATTCGCAGTATTTGCAAAAAGGCCGCATTGTTCCGTTCGTAGAACCGTTCTCCTAGAGACCGTTCCGTTCTGCATGAATTTTAAACAATATAGTGGCATTTGTTCTACGCTAAGTCGTACATACATATTTAAATATAAATATTTAATTTAAATATTTAAAGGTGCCGATGTCAATAAAAATAATTTCTCTTAAACTTACTAGCAAAATATATTGCAGTTACTTAAACTACTCTAAACTGTTTTTAAAAAAATTTAAACTATTAAAAACAGCTTTAAAATTATTTAATTTTTATCTTTTTATCTGTAAGGGCTTAAAACTTTTGACCGGTATTGTAAAGATCTTTGTAAACCCTTAAGCATGTTGTCAAGAAAAAGAAAACAAGTTGTGGAGGTGGTCTCCTTTTTATATGGGGCCGTAAATTGAGGTACCATCGTAGACTCTTAGTGTGTCAAGTTGTCTACCGATATTGTGTTAAAATAATTAAATGTAATAATAGTTTAAAAAATAAAAAGAACCCTAGCATACTTAAATGTATAATTATTTTTGTAAGCTACTTACTAGAGTTTTGTAATATATTTATTTTTTAAATTACAATCGTTATTGATAAGAACATAAATGTAGATCTATTTAAAATTTACTATTCCATAAAATATTGTTTTATCTCTCTCACAACATTAAACCTCCATAACCTAAGAATTCCATTGAGCTTTCGTCTAATTTCTTAATAATTAAGCCATATAAAAACATAACGTGATGAAAATGGCTGAAAATTTGAATTCATTTTAAAATATTTATTTTAAAAATATAAGCAGTAAATGCATCGCTACTTTTTATTGCGGATTTAATGTATGCACTAACTTTACATCTAAAGTAAGCATAACTGAATAACGCACTTACATATGGAATAAAATTTGCCATGCTCTTAGAAGAGCAAATAACACTGCCACTACGGTGAAACGGAGAAGCGTTTAAATAATTCCGTTTTAGCTTTGCATGAAAGATGCCGCGGGCTATAATCTCAAACTGCTGCCTTGCTAACGCTGTAATGAAATTAATAACATTCTAATATTGAAATCTCTCATTTATTTTGTTACTTGTCTATTTTAATATTTATTGCAGGTTTGTTACTGTTCCTACAACGATTCCGATTCCATTTAATCGCTATTAAACTACGTACGACTTACTAGCTGTAGCAAAATATTTATGTATTATAAAATTCTGTACTATTCCAGTGTGTAGTACCTTACTTAAAATTGACTAGGTATCAATTTTGCTTTTGTAAAATAACTTTAAGATAGAAAATTTACAAAAAAAAAACAAGTTTTTTTAAACAGGTTGTAGCTCCATCTTTTACAAAGAACCGATGTAGTACCATCTTGATTTCTATAGCAAAGCAATATGTTAAAGAATTATTGTGTTTTGGTTCGAACGGCTTCGTATGTAATTTTATAATTATTAAACTGTTTATTCTTGTGCATAATCAAATGATCCTTATATTTTCTACCTGATATTTTAAAACATATATCGCATTTCAAGTTGTCCTTACAACTGAAAGAGGCCTTTAAAACAAGCTTAAACTATTATTAGCAGTACTATAGCTTAAATAACGAAGTTAAAATAGTACAAAACTAAAGAATAAAAAAAATAAAACAATATATAGAAAAATTTACAAATAAATAAATCATTTTTAAAATAAAATAAATCTATATCCTTATACAAGATAACTCCCGTTTCAATTCCTTGCGTATTATTTTAACGCAACAACACAACAGAAGAAGTTGAAGTTATCACCAAAGTTTTCCTCGATTCCATCATTCGCGGATTTACTTTACGAGAAACATATCGAATTTCCTGCGCTACAAACTTTGTTGGATATATTTATAGCTTGTAACAAAGTATTGCGAGCATGTTATTTTTTATGGTCTATTTAAATTATTAATGTAATGCAATATTTAAAATCTCTTCTACGTTTAAGCGTTAATGATAGTTCTTTAGAAGTAATGATTATAAATTAAGCTATAAAGACAAGATTAACCCTTTTTAATTGGCTAATAATTTTATTTATAACAATGTTTTATTTCATCCTTTTTCAATACACCTAACTGCGTTGAGCATGCTTCAACTTGGCTGATGATTGATTTGCTATTTATAGTTCGAAACAAATAAATAAAAAAGCAAACATTGCAAATTTGTTCTTAATATAATAGATACTAACGAAGTAGAAAAAAAATTAAAACAGCTTAATTAATATCACAATGTTTGCGAATGCCTGAGAATATCTCTAAATAAAAAAAATGGTATTTATTATAAAATGCTAATTATTAACTGCTATTTATCAATGGAGCTCAATATTTAATATTACATACTAAAATTTAACAATAAAGCATGTATACAAAATATTTAGTTAATACTAACTAATTTTTTTTGCGTTTTGGTATAGAAGTGTTAATAAAAATTAATGTATCGTAACCGAACAATGCTGAGTCAAAGTTGAGCTGAACAACATGTTATTGTAACTAATGCCAAAAAATTAGCAATAGTGGTAAATACGATTATGGCTTGGCTGCGGCACTAGTCTGGATTCGCATACAAGTGATATTACATTCACCCTGGAAACGGCAGGGCCAGTCCTGACTGACTATATCAACACTAGAAGACAACCTTTAAACATCAAATTTACTGTACTCAAATAGCAGATAGGACAATAATGACAAAGATGTAAACGATAAATGCTTCATAATTTAGTACTATGATACGTAAGTTTAGTGGTTCTTTTTTATATATTTCGCTTTTGTTTTTACATAGAAATTACTTTCTTCTTTTTTTTCTTTATAAGCATTTTAACATCTAAACTTTCGACCAATTGATTCCAATCAAGACGTAAACATTTGCACCTTTACTTTTATAATTAATAATTCACATAATTTACCTTCATTACACATGCAGTTTTTATTCTGTCTTTAATTAGTTGACGGGATGAGACGAGCAGGACGTTCATCTGATGGTATTCTATGTCTCCTTTAGCCTGTTACTGCGTTGGCTGCAGTACTATTCAAACTGGTATGCAGTAGAGCTTATGCATTACTGATTTGCTATAGAAATAGGAACCACAATGATACTTCCCCAGACGGCCTCCTGTAAAAGAAGACCTACCATGAAAAGAATCAAAAGCAGACTATATTCAACCTACGAATATCTATGATAAACTAGACTTAAGCCCGAATATCTGCTATTTTGCGTTTATAAAAAACTATGGGCGGTGTAGGTACCTTCACAAATATAATTTATAAAACAACATTAGTGTCAGAAAACCACGAACTAAAAATTAAACATAACAAGTCTAATAAAAGGCTTGGAAAAAGAGCAGTCACTGCTATAATAACTTCTCTTTTTTTTTAATTAGTCAGTTTGAAAAGCTAATGTATTTTTTTAGACAATTAAGTCTAAAGTAGCCATACGTTAGATATTTTGATTTTATTTAAACTTTACCGCAGACAAAATTCTGAAATTCATTCCGTTTTCAGGTGTTTGCAATTGTTGTGCAGCCAAATTTGAATAAGTAAAATCTTGAGTCTTAGTTCAATAGATAGCATTATCTGCCAAGTTAACGTTTAAATACTTTTTGGCTGTGATGTGTATGTATGTTCATATATAGCATTTGTTACGAAGAAAACTAGCAAAAGTTTTCTTCTTTTTATATCTTTTCTAAGGTCTTAAAATAACCAACCACCGCAGTCTTGGGTCATTAGGCTTTGTATTGAAAATTTTCGTTTAAAAAAAAAATGCTTTCGGTGTAAGAACAATTTTAAGTTTTTGTTTTTTTTTGTTGGTTACGAATATACCAGATACAAATGCCCCTGCGGCATGATATGCTTACCCAAATCCGAAACGTCACCTCAAGTTGTTATTGTCGCCAACCGAAATACAAAAAGGATAAAGGAGGATCAAACATGATATCGTTCTTGTTTGTTTAAGTTTATCCGACAGAACAAAAAAAGGTTCTTTAAAGTATACTTTTGCTACACAGGTATATTTACTACGGCAAGGTAGGTACAAAGGTATAAAAGACGATTTATGCAAATTTTACAAAAAGTAGAAACTCTTAGGATTAGTTATTACTAGTTACAATAAAAGTTAACTTATTTCATACATTTTATATTTGCCTTACTTTCTATTAAAAGGAGCTCTGCTGACAATGGAACTATACTGCTAAATAGTGGCACCTACTTTTTGCCCAGATATCGTAATTTATCATATCTATTATAAATTTAGGAAAACTTAAAAGATTGAGAAGAGTACAAATCAATTGTTTTAAAAACTTGGAAAGGCTCCGCTCACTTGCTTCGTTTTAGCCGCTAAATAAAGAGAGATGTAGTCGATCGACCACATGTAATAGATCATGTATAATCTTATATGATATGTCAAAAATATGTACAAACAGGGGCAGGCGGCTCGTTTCGTACTATAAATTGAGATAAAATTACAAATTAAAATAAAATTAATTATAAATTAATTTCATTTAGAAATATGCGATAAGAGATCATTATATTGATGAAAGGTTTTGTAAACTTGGAAATTTTCAACAATAGATTAATTATTATTACTTTCTCCTAAAGTAATTTTAACAACTCCTTATAAAATATAAGAACCAAGTAACAAATGTTACCTTTAAATTTTTTCTGACATTTTTAGGTTTTTTTAATATAAAGACACGTCAATTCAGTAAACGCATAAAATTCAAACCATATTCGCACTTGAAACTAACCTTGCATCTATCCCCATAGCGTGGTTGAGTGCTCGCGGCGCGCTGTCTCTTCCATTTCATCGAACTGAGACAATTGCTTGTGATGAGGGGTTGTTAAGAGGCAGATGACGAATGTGCAAATTTATACATTGCAAATAATAATAGTTGATGCTTTGTATTCGTTAGATATTTTTATTGCACGCCAATATAATACAATTTGCAATAAGCTAGGTAAAACAAGGTAAATTTCGTTGTATAGTCTTCAACAATTAAAAAAAATTATAATTGAAAAGAAATAAGAACTTTGTTAAAATCTGCAATAAAAGTTTATTGTCACTTTACCTCAGATTAACTACGAATATTAAATTGTCATAGAGAAATTAATAAATTTTCAATCTAATAATATAGAATCACTTGAAATCGACGACACGTCTTTACAGAAAAAATATTAGCTGTTGATGTACATTCATACAAAAGTTTGTTGTTGCAGCCGTTGTCCGATTTTAATTTCCATTAATATGAGAGCGACAGATGAGCAAAGGACGCTTTGTCGAAAAAATCTTTAGCTTATCATGAGGCTTTTGGACTGTTCCACCTCACTTGTCCAATGCAGGTTGGTGGGCGGACCGACCGTCTATATGCCCATCCGACGCATGGATCATCTTACTTTTCGGACAATTGAGTGATTGGCCTAAATTAGATGTATTTTTTAAATTATATTGCTTTTATAATGATACAATATGTTTTACAGTTTATTTTTTTATAGACTAAAAAACATGCAGACGTTTTTGGAATACAGATTAAAACAATGTGTAGCATATCCATAAACCCAAGTCATTACGTCAAGGATGCCTATTATGAGATACCATTTTATATAAATATATTTCTGGATATTCTGTAAAAGCTAAAAATGTAAGAAAAGTCTAAACAATGGTCTCCATTATGGATATTGGGGTTGCTAATATGAGATAGTACCTTATATTGGTCCTTAAAATTTAGGGTTAACAAACGAAAAAAATCAATATTAATGTCCCAATCACATTTTTACTATAGGCAAAAGGTAGGTTGATGTTAAAAAACCTGTGAAGCTAATTTTATCTATAAATAAAATATAATTATTTGTTGGGTTCGAAAAGTTAGAACTGCCACTGCGTCAATTTTTACTCCAGCAGCAGAAATGCTTAGGACTCCTAATAGATAATGCAGGATGTCTACTCAAATATCCAGCCCTTTTTACTAGATTAGCTTTTAGTCAAACTGAAAGGATGCCTTTAGATTGTTTTTAATAGCTAATTGAACACCATGTATTTGATATCCTGCAGACGTAATCCATAAAATCGTCTATCCTTTATTTGCAATACCTTTCCCAGCCTCTAAATCTTACAATACAATTATTACGATCTCCTGGACCGACATTCGTTTTCACATAGCGCTCAAGGAAGCCAAGAGACCCAAATCAATTCAATTCAATCTTTCCCTTCGTATTGCATTTAAGCCTCTATATGGCAGTGTGGGTCCAGGACGTCCTTTTACGGAAGGCATCTTAAATTAAAATATAGGATTTAACCCAACACCTATAATAACAACTCTTTGGATCACAATATGAGATATCCCAATTTAGGAATCCCAGCATATCTATATTAGGAAAACAACAATTTTTCAAGAATATATGCCTATTTGTTGTTCTAAAAGAAAAAAACCAAACATCGTTTACAAAATTTATATTAGTAGTCTTACAAAATTTGGGTCAAACTTTAAATAGAATAAAGTTTACAAAACCTAAGTCAGACGTATATAGTGTCTCAACATTATCACTAAATTAAGTATTACTAGAGACGTAATACCATTGGTTATTTCCCAGTCAAATGTCATCAATCATCGAAGTCAATAAAGGCAATGTCATCAGACGTCATTCGTCTAGCTTTCGTTTCGATAAATTATCACTAAGATCTCAAACACTGAGCTGTCAAAACTAATAACGACATAAAATTTGATGCTACATTGTTGGTTTCTGTAACCTTACTTTTACAAAAATCATCTTTTATGATTAAGTATAGTACTGAAGAAAAAATAAATTGCATAAAAGAAACCTTGAAACATAAAAAACTTATTTTTGCTCTTGGTGACATACTGACATTTAATAATTTCCCGTTCCAGGAATATCGGACTTCTTCGCCTGACGTAACAGGTTAAGGTAACTGAATATTTAGTACTAATTATTGTTGTAATTATTTTTCCTTTGCCTTTTACGTTTTTGTTACAATGACCGTAGACAGATAAACTTACGAAAAGAAATATCAATCATCAGCCTATTGATAAAGAATTTAATAGATATTTGTTTCGTAGAAGGAAGTAAAAATTAATAAGAATCAGTTTAAAAATGTCTGGCTCTTATTAACTTTTTTATAAGATTATGAACTATTCTAACTGTTCGAGATAAAGTTTGTCTGTTTATGGTTCTTAATTTTTTAAAGATACTCATATTCCTTAATAATATTTCTCATTTCAAAATGTATTTTCATGGTTTTAAAATCAACAATCATCCATTGTATACGGTTTCATAATGAAGATAAATTTTGATTAACTAAATGTACAATAGCATTACATTATATTAGATATTTTAGATTAAATCGGTTTTGTAATATTCAAACTCGATGGGTAGGGTAAGGATGCCTATTATGAGATAGGCACTAAATATAATACCAGGATATTGGTTAAACTATTCGTCAGCCATTTGGCTGCGTGTTCCTCGAATCGAAACGACACAGTGTTTAATGTCTGCTTAATGCGTGCCGCCAAAGCGATGTAAGAAGTACACAACGATGAAGAACAGGTTTAACAAATTGTAAAACCAATTTTTTTTCGTTAAATGTTTACGTGTTATGTAACTACTTATTATTACGTTTGCATATTACCGCATACTTCTTATTAACTATTTATGATGTATAATAGTGTTAAAATTATTAGACTTCATCCTAAATTTATTAAGCTTTTTTGTAAACTTTGTGCATTTAAGGTGGTTATATTTCAATGATGTAAGTTTTGAAAATTGTAATATCTCTGAACCATAACATATTAATTTATGAAGAAACGAAACACAGTGAAATATCCAAAACAAAATGTTTGGAAACAGGATATATTGAAACAGTCCCTACGTTTTGAATTGTAATAAAACAGGAGTCGTTTTAATATTTATGAAAATCATTAAATTTGTTCGTAATCTTTAACCAGCAGTCATTCAAAGTCAAGATATAAATATATTATACAATACATAACTTTAATACCATTCTCCCTCTCCTCTTTTATCGCCCTAAATATTTGCATCCAACATAACGCGTAATGAGATTAGTTAAAGCCCAACGGCCTTATTTTAAAGCTAATATTAAACATTGCCTTACTTCATGCACTGACCTCACCCCAGAATCGGAGCTGCCAACGAAGCCTTTTATAACTCTAAACGGAGTAACCTGAAATAATTATATTAAATCAAGATACAGTTATTCGCAATAATTATAAACTGAAAAGCTCCTAGCATTCACATCCTGCGTTCAACTACTTTTACATAAATTCATAAGTTGATCCTTGTTGTTTAGAATGCGCTAATTGCCCGACTGCCTGTAAAGTAAATTGATTAATGCGTCGGGTGGGCATGTAATCATCTTTTTCGGTGGTCGGTCCCAGTAGTCATCCCATCGCTATGAGGAATAAAGGAGATCTTATTCAATCTAGCCTGCACGGATCACGCTGGAAAGAGTCCAAAACTTTGGGAATAAAACATATTACTAAAATTAATAGATATACTTTTTACCGATTCATCATGTTTATCGTATTTATTTTATTTTCCATCTTTTTAACTTTTTTCTGATAGTACTATTCATTTGTTATTTATTTTAGTTATCACACTATTTTGGTAACTAATAATTTTTCAGTAGGTTTTCATTACAATTATACTAAATATATTGGGTAATTAGAAAATTTGAATCAATAATCACTGAAACAAATTATAAACTTACCTTTGTAATTTTTGAATTTTATAAATCTAAACAACGTTAAGTTACTTACAAAAAATGACATTTTACATCAATCATCCAAATATGTTTTATTATTAAATTTAAAATTTCAAATAACTATCTAAAATTTTATATTTTCAAAGTCAAAGTCATATTATTGTAGGCATATAGGATAGGTTGTATATTTCCAAAGCATCCATGATTTCCTAAAGATTAAGCAATAACTCTTCTAATACGAAATTGTATAAGATTATATTTTGTCAGCTAAAGCCTTTTATTTTACTCTTTAGACAAGTTAGGCACTCTGTCGAAACTGTTAGCTTTTTTAAAATTGCTGTAAAACTACTTTTAATTAAATGTACATCAAAGAAGAAATACCATTTGAAAACTTAAAATTGTACTGAACAAATAACGAATCTTAAAATCTACAATATTCAGTAATGATGTACCCATTTCTTTTCTTTCTTCGAATAATCGAGCTAATTTTTTTCAGTAAACATTTTTATTTGGATTCCTTCTTACCAATTATTTTCGTCTATTAAGCGGCCTTGTGTACCTTGTAAAATATTTTTCTTTTGGCAAATATTATCGTTACTAACCTTTCTGTTGTTTATAAACAATAATGTATAATTGCTCATTGAAACATTTTATATTGGATCCTTTCCAATTATTTTCCGTCTATTAAGCGGCCTTGTGTACCTTGTAAAATATTTTCTTTTTGTAATTCAGTCCAAATAAACAAAGCGTACGATAGAAACTGCAAATTCATCAGGTCAATAATATTAAAATTTAAAAACTCTGTCTTGTCTCTTATACCTAAATTTTGTTAATATTAATTGTTCCGTCCCTAATATAAGTGTCCATTTATTGTATAAAAGTTATTTATTAATTAACATTTTGTCTTGTAATAGATACCTGGGAAGACGTCCAGGTATCTCCAACCAACTGAGTGCTATTAAGTCACACCCTTACAATTGTCAATAATACCGAACAATTTTTAATAATTCTGCTCTTGTTTTACCAACCTTGACATTGGCGAATCACCAAGGTATCCTTTGGAGCTATTATATTTAAAGAAGAACAAGAAGTACGATAGAAACTAGATGATTGAAAATACATAGACGTAATTTTCTTTTGTAAATAAATACTTATTATACGGAGATAGCAGAGGCAGAAGCCAGAGCGGAGAACAACATTATTTTATACACAATATTTTCCCATGGTAGGAATTGGACTTAACCTTTCGTTGCAATAATCAGGACCATTAACCAATGGGCCAAGAGTCGACTAGCCGTGAAGGTAATATTTATTAATATTAGGCATTGTCTTGTTCGTGCAGGCTTTGCTGATCAATAATGGATAGTTGTGTGTTTTAAAACAATGTTCCACAAAGTCGTTAAGTAAAAATGTAAATTCAAAGCCATGTAAAGAAAAATATTTTTAAGATGACTTTTCCAGGAGCTCGTCAAGGATGGATTGCCTATTACGCAGCAAAACTATATTGTATCGCGGTATTGCAAAAAATTTATTATTTTTCTGATTAGGCACGGTGGCACGTATTTAATGGGTAAAGGTGAAGTAACACAACAATGCAACAGCCTACGTCTCACGGTTGGCAGCGCGTTGGTGATGCCTTGATTGTACCGATGTTCGTATGTGTCGGTAAGCACTTTCCATCGGGTGGCCCGACTGCTTGTCTGCCTTCGTTGGCAGTAGAAAAAACGTCAGTTCAATAAAATGTTACATAAATACTCAGGAAAATTAAAATGTGACTTTGATTTCTTTGACGGCCACGTTTTAATTAGGAACAATATTTAAATGTAGTAAGGTTTATCTCAGAAACAGACAATAATTGTAGAAAACAGTACCGTTTTTTTTAATTTTTTTTGCTGAATATTTTAATGTTTTCCCAGAAAAATGAAACACAACACCTTTGAAGATAAATCTATAAGGCTTAAACTGTTATTCTTGGACATTGGTAAATCCAACAATTAGATAGGGATAACTTGAGGGAGATTAATTACTTTGCTCCCAAAACAGAAATATTTTGTAACAATGCACAAAATGTATATATGAAATATATACAATTGTGTACATACAAAGATGAAAAATGTCTCTAATACTAAATAAAATCATTAAAACTCTGTAGTAAATTATTCATTGTTGTGCAAAACCGGTGTTAATTTACGATAATGTCAAACCATTTGATATTTTAAATTGGAACAAGTCAGTGTTAGAATAAAATAAATTGGAAATGAACCATATAGGGAAGACAGAGTTGTTTAAATGTACATGCACTGGAAGAACTTGCAAACCTTTTGGTACATCTAAATTGGAATTAGTTATTTTTTTTGGTAAAAATTATATAAATAAGTAGACTGTGATCTTAGAAAAGTGAAAAACTTATCGTTTTCTTTAACATAATTAAACGCAATTCGCAATATATAATTAACGATACAATTGTTTATATACCAAAGTATACGGCATAAAAACCTGAGTATTTCTTAAAAATAAATAACATTCAGCAAGCGCAACAAAGACCATGCTTAAATAAATCTCTCGTTAATATATTTATTTTGAAAAGGAAAACTCACGAGAGCTATATTCCGGAGTCAGATTATCCTTTGTGTCGGAGAGCTGATTAATTTATTGTCAGGGAAATCTTGTGGTCTCACTGAACGGTTTTTAGGGTTATTTATATGCAAGATCTATGCTATAAATTATATTTAACAAAATTGATCAGAGTACACTGTTTCTGTATATTGCTTGTGTTTAGTATGCAGCATTCTTTGAATTATTTAATAAATAGAATGTAGCTTGGGAATACGTATTTCCAACAATTTATAATATTCCGTGTAACCTGAAAGCATTAGCAAGTGTTGATATACAAAGATTATTAGAAAAAATTTTCATTATTTAATTAGTTCAGCTTTACGCGTACTCAATAAAGGTCAATTAATAATATACTAGGTCGTTATGTACTTTTAAAAAGATTTTATTCTTTAAATTACGTAAAACGTATAAATAAGAAATGAAAAACTACTGTTTAATATGTTAACAAAAGTTTTGATAAAAAATATAAAATAAAAATTTTAATACACAAGTACAAATTAATTTAATAATGGAAATGGAATAAAATAATAATTTAAAAATATTTAATCTTCACCAACATATTGTTTCAAGTACGTTCTGATTTCAATGTATTTATAATGAAATAATATGTTTAGCATCGTGCCAGACCGATAAAGATACACGGAAAATAACAAAATCGGTACCGAAGCTTAAGTCGAGCCGAACTTGTTTTTGTTGTGGGGAAGAAATTGCTGTAATATTCAGGAATAAGGCATTATATTCAATTGATAATTTCTTTTATATATATATTTCCTGAAATCAAACAAAGATCAATATATGAGGATTGTATTAAGTATTCGGAGGCTCAGGATTTTTAACCTTAATTTATTATATAAAAGCGGAGATGAAGGACGTTCTAGGCTTGGAAAAGTGGGTGTGGCTCGGTGACCAGCCCTAGTGGAAAGAAAACAGTTTGAAAACGTTACGACGTGGTTTATTTCGTTCGTTTAACTCTGATAATACTCTATCTTGCCTTCTCAAGACATAGACATGGGTAACCTAAGGCGTTTTCTACGAAAAATATTTTTATAATAGGTATTGCCCTGAAATGTACTTTCGTTATCTAAATAGATATAACGGTTTTATGAAAATCATTGAAATCACACAAATAAAGCCTATGCCAGAAAAAAATTTAAAATAATTTTGTTAATCAAATAAGTATGCAAAATATAGTAAACCACAAACAATTTAATGCGATCCACATCGGTTCCAAGAAATGCGTTTTATTTTCAATACACTGTGGTACGAGGATGGAACAGGTTTGGTAACGTGATCCGTTATACACGACTGGGTATTACGCTCAAGTTACGTTCAAGTAATGTAATTGGTTATTAATGTTTATAACGTTGAATATAACCTTAAGTTTTACGAGACATTGTGAACTACATACGTGGTTTGATAATTATAAACAAAAAATATTAAAAATATTATTGAAATGAAACCAATTGGATCGGTATTTGGTTGCTTTTCAAATTTGATTGCGATGTTGCAGCTTTTATATTTTTTAATGTAGAGCCGTTTAACAGGTAAAGAAGCATGATTTGGTATAGTTTAAACAGGTTTTTTTTTTAATTTTTACAATTCATATTTTATCGAACACATTAAAAAGACAAATAATCCAATTTATAATATCTAAAATAAATCACCCTTAAAATTGAAGTGAAACTGTTAATAAAGATATTTCATATTACCTACAAAATCTTTATAGATTTATCCTAAATATTAGAAAGATTATTCTAGAGGTTGGTGAGGCGTATATTTTCTTCAGTACTCTGCAAAGTTAGGTTTAAACAACTTCGATAAAGAGGCCATAAAAGGAATACAGCTGGGTGGGCAGCCATTGGAAACTACTTTTGGACTTCACTTTACCATTCGCAGAGCCTAAAGACAAAACTCTTCAACCAATGCCCCTACCCGTCATAACGGACAGGCACCGAAACGTGGAGGCTCACGGTGGGTCTGGTCCATAACCGAGGTTGCCTGCATCCGTAGCATCCCCAACCTTGCAACATGCTCTGCGGGCTATGGAAAGAGCTATGCTCGGATGCTCTCCGAAAGGTAGCATCGAATGAGGTGATCCGACAGATAACCAATGTCATTGACAACCCACCAACTGGCATGCTGATTGAATGGACTGGCCATATCACCAGAACAACAGAAATTCAGATGTCCAACAATAGATAAATGCAGGTCATTGACACACACATAAACATAACACGACACATGCAAACTGTTTGCTATGTTAGTAAAACAACGTTCAGTCCAACTTTGACTGGTAACAATTGTTCTTTGGTTATTGAGGTCACATATTTCCGTTGCCAAACACTAGTGTTTACATTATATTTAGAGTAAATGTGCAACAACCGTGCTTTAGGTTGGATTAAAACAACATATTAATGTATTCATAGACACCTAATTTTAGACATGCCAAGGAGGAAAAAGAGGAACTTGCATTTTGAATGTATTACCTTTAATAATTCTCTATAAAATTACTGCAGTGAAAGAATGATCATATTATATCACTAAAATGAAATTCAGTGGATGCCTTCTACAGACGGAAGGCTTAATTTATCATAGTTGGTACAATTTATCATTGTTTCACGAAATTTTCATTAAGACTGCACTTGGACTCGAAATTATTTTTGTATCCAGATCCCCAACCTTTGCAACATATTATGTCACTAAGTGATTGTTTCATAAACTGCGCAATTTATTTTTTAAATGACAAAAGCTGCTACAATTACTTTGATTTAGCTACTTTAACAACTTATGGCATTTTGAAATGATTTTGTAATTATTTAGTGTAATAGTAATGTAGTAAGTAGCCCCGTGAATACAAACATAAGTAATATTGGTAAAACTTGTTACTTTGTACTGTTTAATGAATGGTTATTAGACCATATTGCTTTCAACACAAAGTACGTTTATTGTTCCATAGATATTTTAATGTTTTCCTAACTTGTTGCTTATTGTACAACATTTTTATTCCAATCAATATGTTTTCTAGTTAAGGCTTCAATTATTATTTACGGTTCGTAGAAAAACGGAACCATATGACCAAAAATCCGACGTTAAGTCATTGGAAATCCAGGAAATTCCTTTGAGGCGTAATATTTACTAAAATTTGAAAAATTGAGAAAGATTTAGCTTTGAAGGTTATTTTATAAAATGTTCGATCCTAAATTATTTGTGAGCTTTTTTAATAGATGAAGGATTCGTTTATTAATTTTTTTCTGATAATAATGTTAACATACTCTCTTAGTAATGAAATGATGAATGGAAGTACGTTTTGCCCCTTTGAATTATATTTAATTTTGGCTCTTAAAAAATATTAATGTTAAATATTCATATAAACCACAGGTCAATCAAATTTTACGTTGTTATTGCCATTGAAAATATGAATGAAAGAGGAAATGTACATTTCCTCCAATCTACTTATATATTTTATTATTTAGACAATACGAACGAATAAACGATCAGTCCAATGTTCTGCAAACGGAAGATCGGAGACCGCGAGGCTAGAGAATTAATATTTTAATGTCGTACGCAGACGACAGCTGTCTTAAGAAGAATCCAGATGTCAGAAAAATAATACGGTGGTTTGCATGCAATAGAGTTACGAAATTCCTTTTTAAGTTTTGTCATGAAAGCAAGATTATATCTGGCTTGTTTAATTTAAAGACTTACATATAGAGTTTCAATTCAACTTTGTATATATCTTTTTGTTGCGATCATACACTACAGAAAAATAATATGGTGAGAAGATTCCAGTTTTGGTACATTACATTTCATTTTAAAAAACAGTAATGAATTATTATTATTTAAAAGGCCTAAACGGATTTTTTGTAAACTTACTCTAGAAAGGGTAAAACTATTGTAAACTATACTTTTTTAGATAAATTTCCTTATTACTTTATTTAATAAATAAAATAAATAAGAAGTGTATTGTATGTAAAAATTGCAAATAAATTAAGTAACACAAAAAATATTAAGTAATTATCAAATGTTTTACGCCTAACAAAATGGTGTCCTAAAGCTTTGTGCTTTCCTACCTGCTAATATATCAGACTAACTGCCCCCGTAGCAAAGTGGTATGGGCGTGTGCTTCAGTGGGTTTAAACCTCAGGGACTCAACAAATTTTCATTGTTGTTTCCCTAGTTGTTAGGCAATTGGGTTGATCACCCAACTGTCTGAAAAGTAAGAGGATCCTTGCGTCGAATGGGCAGTAAAAGTCGATCCGCGCCTTAGTCTCTCCGGTCGTGTTGGTTTATCCATATCAAATTTCCAGAGTATATAGGAACAGAGTACGCCTGTGTTTGCGCGTACATTTATGCACTATAATATCTCCTGTAGTTGGTGATCTCTAATGCAGATCGGCGCCGTAGTCTTAATCGACTGGAGCTTTTTATATTTTATATCTCAGTTGCTTGCAATAGTTTCTTAACGAAATACTTATCATTCGATCTCATTAAAACATTTCTAAAGCTGGTGTTTGGTTTGTTAAGCTCCGTATTTCAAAACTTACATTAAAGGTAAATTCAACTCTACTTCAAAAGAAACAAAAATCAGGGTCACCTATTTTTAAAGATAATCTACTTGATAACATCCCCACTACTCCAGGATTTAGATATTATATTTATGTAAATTTAAAAATTTATAGTAAAAATATTATAGGGTTTTCAATTTTGATGCGCAATTGATAATACGAATTTAGGTGTGTTTAACGGCCGATTCTTTAAGCAAGAAACTGAAGCTATTAAAATTCTTAGGTACCTAAATGTATGTATTTATAAAAATATGTGTCTACTGTAGTCTTATAGCATGCAAAAGATATTTGGCAAATCTAGTTTCATTAGTAAATGGCTCCTCAAAAGATATAACATTGGAACATTTAAATTTTTAGCAGCATATTATTGTGTGGACATAATGAGTATCTAGTATCTGGCTGGTTTTGTCTATAAAATATATGTTCTTATTTACATATAAAATTTTCAACATAAAACACAACTTTTTCTATAGAAATCACTTTTAATCATTTAATAAAAAGCTATATCTTTAAATTTCGGCTAACTTTAGGAATAATTCTAATAAAGATAATAAATGAAAATGGGTAACAATAACAGAGTTTATCGACATTTCTACTTCTTCTCTGTTAAACACATTTTAATTTACTCTTTGTTGATTAGCTTTTATGGATTTTATTTTTATTTATAAATTGTATTCTATAACTATTACTGATTAGGTTTCATATCACAACAAATAACCTTAAATAATATTAAAAATAATAATAATAATATGAAAAATTTACCAAATTAATGTTAGAAAATATTTGAAACATGTATAATTAGTAAGAAAAGTAATTTACCTGATTCTGCCTCTGTTACAAATTTTTTTATATTGATATTTTCAACCCATTGGCCACTGCTGGGATAGGTCAAAACCCTAATGGATTAAGGTGTATTAGGGAGCCATTCCAGCAGTGACTATCAACTGATGATGAATGATGATATTTTAATTTTACTTATTGCAAAAGTTATCTTTAATTCAATCTAATACAACCAAGTAAATGTATTTAAGTCATTTTAGTAACAAATTCAATAAAAGTTAGATCATTTTATTTAAATTTATTCTACAGGTTGGTGTTGATAATGTTTTTACCAAGATCGACTTTTTTCATTTTCATTCTGTCAAAAGATCAATAAAAGGCTACGAGTCATTTTGATATTTTTTAAACATTTTTTGATACATAATTTGGATAAAGTAACATTGAAGAAGTTTTATTAACTTTATTAGCAATCTTAACAAACTTTAAGTTAAAAGTCTTCGACAATTAGAATAAACAAAGATAGATCTTTAATAATTATTATATGGACTGAAAAATTTGGCATGGTTGATGCTTTCAACAAAACTTTTTATAAATCTTAAATAATTTCCACAAATTCTTTTTGTCCATTTGTGTCTAATATCAAATGTTTGAAGATAATAGATAAAAAAATAATATTTATTAATTCTTTGTATACAAATATTTATTTCGACAAGCATTGTAGTAATTATCAAACGCATAAGAAGAATCTTAATGTCAAAAATAATCTGTTGGTGATCACTTTATAAAAAAGGTCGAGACAATCAAAAGTAATTAAAATTTTGTTTATAATTTTTAGCTACAATTCTTATTCCTTATATCTTAAGTTATTTAGCTGAAACAGTAAGTAAGATTTTCATCTCTTCCATATATCAAGATACTGCACGCAACCATAAGGTAATGACTTTTTCAGCCTTAATATCTCTTGATGTACACTATACGAGATAACGATCTGCAGCTACATTATTTTCCTCGCTGTATTCTCACAAATCGTATTCCTTTTCTAACATAGTCTAAATTTGTCAGTCTGCTTGATGGGTGTTCATATTAAATAAATATTTATGACCTAAGATCTACGATTTTTGAACTTTCGCCATAAAGATATGGGTCGAAAATATTTGACACCCACAATTGCAAAAGTTCTTTTATCACTGATAGTTAATTTCTGCTTTGTTTAACGTGCGATAGCAACGGGCCTTTTACCTATTTAAAACAGTCAATTGTAAACCTAACTCAGATTGGTATAAACCATTATTTCAAAATTCGGATTGCAACAATGGTTTTTTATAATGCCTTTTAGGGATCAAGAATTTAAATCTGTATTCCATTGAAAGAAAATATTTTCTAGTTAAATTATTTAAAGTTCTGTAATATGTAAAATTGATAAACCTCTATTAATTAAGCAAATGCGACGAATCTTTGACTTCATCTGCATTTTTTATGGATAATCGAATGGCTTTAACTTTCTCAGGATCGGTTTAATACCTTGTGGTGTCCCAATGATTCCTAGATACAAGAGTTCTTTTCTTAAAAGTTACACTTTAGTGATTCAATTTCATTTATTTTTCTTAATCGTGAAGAATATATCTAAAAGGTTTTGTTTGCTGATCAGTACATCCATTAAATATCATCAAGAATCTATGACTTTTCAATTTAACCCTGATAATGCAATCGTCATAGCTCACTGCACTAGGACTTTTTTAGACCCATTGGTTGCTTTCATTTGATAATGTTGGTTTGGACAAATGTGTGTATTTGTCTCCATCTAATTTATTCGATAATAGCCTTTGATTTAGATCCAAGTCAAAATCTAGTCCCGATAAAAGAATCCAATATTTCCGTTATGTTTGGTAATGGGAATTTATCATCTAAATGCACTATTTTAGTTTCTATAGTCATACAACTTCCATTTCCTTTCACATTCAGCTAATTTTCCGGGTTAATTGATGGACTAGACATTCAAATTACTCCTCAATCACTTTCTATCATGTCCTGTATTTGTTTTTTTATTTCGTTTTTGAATTGTAATCTATAAGGTTTAGAGTAAACTGGACTGTATTTTCTTTTAGGTGTATTCTTCTTGTTCAATAAATTATGTCAGCCTATCACCTGCAAGTAGAAATTTCTGAAATTTGCACAGATACAGCTATATTTGTTTCTTTCCGATTAATTTTCTAGTTTTAATAAATCAAACAACCTTTTAACTCTTTTTCCATTTTCGGTTACTTTTTAATGTAAAACAATCAAATGCATCTAAAGGTATTATTTAGGTGTAAACAATATAAAATCTTCAGTTTCCTAGTATTCATAATAACTATATATTTTTCCGTTTTTACTTTTACTTATACTTTGGGAATCCATCACACACTTCCTTGAAGTAATTGATTGTTAGTGTGATTAGTTAATTCAATAACTTTTTCAATCTAGTTGCAATTTTATGCTTGATTAATATTTGTTCTTAAAAATTTATTTTCATTGTCGTACAATTAGAATCTTTTGAAGGGTTAATGTTTGATTTTAAAATCTAGTAATCCCTTATATCTAACAAAATCTTGTCCAAGTATACCATCATATTTAATGGTAGTGATTTTAAAATATGAAATTCTGTTTAAATGTTGAGTTTCTATTTCAGTGCTAATCTATGTACCCCTTCTTGAAGTAATTACCACCAATGCCTTTAATGTATTTGGTTTTTGTTAATTTTATCAGTAATTGTTGTATAGCAGATATTTTATTAAAGATAATGTTGGCCGTCTATGTAAAAATGTATATTTTGTTATTTATGTAAATTTAACTGAATTTCATATTTATAGCTTTAACATATTCATTAGTTGAAAACCATTTGGTACGTGTTATTATCATGTCTTTCTTTCGTTTGGATAATTTGTGCCCAATATTGCGTTGTTTTTTCACTTTAGATTATTCGTTGAGTATCGCGTATGATCTATCCATCGGTTTAATTCACTTATCTTTGAAAACTTGATTTGATCCTCGTGAATAATTGTGTTATGAATAATTCTTCTTATACTGCGTTGTTGGTTTCCGGTTTGGTTTGTAAACGTTCCCATGATTTTATTACCTTGAATCCGAAATAGGGTCTTCCTTTTGCAAATAAATTGATTAGTTGATGAGAAGCATATTTTCTTTTCGTCCTTTGTCCTTTATGCGTCTTTCAATGAATTGTAATTTCCAGTTATGAAGTTTTCAATCTATCATTTTGCAGACCATTAGCAAATTTATGTATTGCTTTTCATTTTATGGACTTGAATCTGAAGTGATCTGATTTTTCTTTAACGTAGATAAATAAGGTCAACAAACAGTGTCGACCTCTGAACTGAATTTATCAATCGATTTATTACCTTGTAACAATCTAGTAGCTTCCCTGTAACTGGTCTCTGATTTACTAGTCGGAGGTGCTTTTCTATCGTTAACCATTTCTTCCACATTGCTGTAGGTATTATTTAATCTTAACTTCACTCGGACAATTGTGTTTCAATACAAAATTAATAAGAATTTCATTGCTTTTTTAGCAATATTGTTGTTATAATTCAATTGATCTATTAACTGAAGGTAACATTTTGTCGTCCATTGGCAACAAGAGAAACTGCTTTTAAATCAAACTTTGTTTCATTGACATGATTGTCTTTCATAAGTTAGTATTTCGTCAAAAGTTATCATTTCTTAATGTTATATCAAATTCTACACTAGTTTTATCTTTTTAATTGGAACTTTTGTACTCTTTATTACCTCGTATTTTCTTTTGTGTTTCTTTCTAAGCTTTATTCCAAATTTAATTAAATTGTCTTATTTAGAAATTATTAAAATATTCTTGTATTATATCTTAATTTATAATTAAAAATTATTGATAAGAAATTATATCATTTCAATATAAATTTGATTAATACATTGATTTATTAAATTTTATACAACATAAATTTGATTCAAATAAGAAGTTATTCAATTAAGTTATATATTCCTAGACCGAGATCTACGTGACAGGCTATCTCGGTGGCTTTCGCCTGATCTTCTTGTCAGCCTTTGTGTAGCTTCTTGTATATTGAATACCAATATACCGCAGATCACCACTATTGAAAATGATTAAATTGTACATGTTGTCTGTATTTCCCAGGGCAATATGCTGTTTGGTGCTAATTATTTTGACCGTTTAGTGATGATTATTTTCTTTTGTCTTCTTTGACTGTTGCTT
Organism: Lamproptera curius; assembly: GCA_029286875.1. Lineage (NCBI taxonomy): Eukaryota > Metazoa > Arthropoda > Insecta > Lepidoptera > Papilionidae > Lamproptera > Lamproptera curius. The sequence goes on along the minus strand of JAGSMT010000366.1, from coordinate 326,663 downwards.
GCCCATTCTATTGTTATTTTTAATTTTTTAAGGAATTGAAAGAATGTTTCGAATGTTTTATTCCTATTGTACTTAACTTAATATAAATTATAAACAAAATTTCGGCTTTCACTGATACGGTATCAAATTCAGAACTTAGGTGCCAAATACGCAGGCAACTTAGAGTTTTGATACCAAACGGGTGCACTGCAGGGATGCCATGTTATGTGGATGGAAGGAAATGAATCAAACGGGGTGGATTATACATGAATTTATTTAGAAAATTATCCCGTTTATATAATTATAAAATAGGTTTAAAGTGTCAGGTTACAAGTTTACATTAGGGTCTAGTTACTAATTAAAGATAATTAATATGATATTATTAATCAGACATTTATACTTAAGTCACGATAACCTAAATCCTTAGTATATCTCATTAAAGTACTTATACATACACTTTATACGGAACATAAAATTTATATAAATAAAACATTAACAAGTATTACCTCGAGAAATCAACATTTGATTTGAAGTTCTACATTTTGACAAAATATTTCCATGATTTTATTGCGTCAGAGCGATTATTGAATATTGTTTGTCATATGTTATTCAAGAAAAAATGCAGACAGGAATAATTAACAATTTAATAAATCCGACGTCCTATAAATTTAAGCCAATAAACTATTTTATTCGTGTGGTTTTTTTTTCGGAATCGTCGACCATTTAATAACGATATAAATTTTCATTTGTAAGTATTAAAATTTGCATTATTATTGTTACTTTTAGTTAACATACTATTTGACCATTTTTTCTTTGTTATTAACTTATAAAATATTTAATTTTCATAATGATAAAAGTAAGCAATGAACGTGTAGAGAAAAATATGATAAAATGATACAAGTTTTCAACGATATTTTTAACGTTCATTTTGATTATTTAACGATGTATCGTGGAAAACCGTTCACTGTCGTAACTTAAACTTTATAAAAACTAGAGGTTAACAAGAAGGTTTATAGTTTCTAATTGCAACCTTTCTGTTCTAAAATATTGAGAAAATGAAGTTTTTAGATGGTAGGTCCCTTTTAAAGGAAACTCTGGGGCGGTACCAACGTGGTGCCTATTTTCGCCAAAGCAGAGTGTGTTTACTACGCGTTCCGTTCTGAATGGCAACGAGTCGCGTTTTACTGGGTAAACAGCTGAACGTTGCATGTCTCATAGGCAGGCATAATGATCCATTGGTAATTTAAATTGGCTGATGGACTACTTATAGGTGGCTCGACTGCCATTGCCTGCAGCACCTAAAATATAAAAAATATTTTGAACGACCAAACATTGACAACTAGCACTACTAAGTTTTAAGTAATATTAACCTGATCATTTTACCTTATTGGGTATACTTTTTCCAAATATGACTTTATACAAGTGTTAAGTAAATCATTCTCATACATTCAACCTTCCTTCAAATGCAGAAAAGATGCAACTATTAAAGTTTGTGCCAGTTAACCAACCGCAATGCGAGATGTATAATAAATTTGGATTCAGCCATTTACTTTAAAAACTTTAATACCAAAAGTTGCAGGTCGTTTGACTTAGGATATTTCAATCCGAAGTGAAAATAAGTGTTTGACACTATGGTAATGGATTTTCATAAAAGAAATAAACAAAAAGAAATTTTGAAATGCAAAAAATAAAGATGGATAAAATCAGTAGAGATCCAACAACACGCTCCCTAAAACGAACAAAGTTTTGTTGAAGGTTTTCCTATGCTTTTTCGGAAAATGTCCGACAATTTAATAAGATTACAAACCTTTTTGTTCATTAGATAAATTACCTATATCATTATGTCTCCAAAGGTGCGTTAGATATCCCAGTATTGCCGATGTCCATGAGACTGCTATCATTCAATCGTTCATGAAATCATGAGTCGAATTGTTCTTGTAAGTATAACTTACTAAACTTATATAGACCTGCAATTTCGCAATGGTTAAGAATGCTCTTTACTCCTTTAAATTGATTATTGCCTATCACATCTATATTATAAACAAGTCGCTTTTGCTGTCTGTCCTTCCCTATATATTTAAATCTTTAAAACTATGAGGTTTTTAATAAAATGTCAATGGTATAATAAATGCAAATTTGAGAATCTAGGTTTGATGCGATGTCGTAAAGAAAGACATTCAACGAGATAAATTGAAAATAATTTATTATTAATTTTAACCAAAATGTGAAAAAGTCCATTAAATATGTCATTGACAAAATATCGTAATATATTTTAACCCAAATAACTTTTTGATCATTTTATAAGAAAAAATGGCTTATTGAGGATTTTAACAATACACAAACGTTTTAAAGGACATTTTAGCAAGTACTGATTTAATTTCCGCCGAATACTATTCTTGCGTACTTTGGAAAGTCTCCGATATATGTTTATTCCCGAGATCGCGATCGGTTCGGCTGAAATATAGAAAGGACGGAAAAGCAAAAGCAATAAGTACTGAATTTATCATTATTTCAATAAATTCAAAAATTTAAATTCTGAAGTGCATCAATCAATGTTCATTTAAAACTATAGCTATTAATTGACGCTTACTAAATTTGATTAACGAAATGTGTTGGCTGCAAAAATGTTGCATTTATCCCGAATGAGTTACAAAGAGTGCTGGTAACGAAAATGTTAGGATAAAGATGGTTACGTTTCATGACATTCATCCTAATACAGCATTTATCCTTCACTGATCGTGCATCACCACTGCTAGATGAATGTTAGATGGTTATCGCTACAACTACTTGTAAGGTTATTCATAATTTAAATTTTTCGTATTATTATGCCCTTTTATGGTTCTTTTTTGTGCCAAAGGCAACATCAGTCGAAGTGTATTGACGCCCATGGACAGTGGTTCATCAAGGCTGCGTCCTGAGAATCAATTATTTAAGTTTGTTACTGTGAAATAGCTAGCTACACCATAAAATGAAAATACGTTAGTGTTTACCATTTGATAAAAAATACGGAAAACAGCCCTGATTTGGACCTACTACGTCTATATATCATAACTCTCAGCAGAGATAGCTAATATAACTTGACTTCAAACGGAAAGTCCCTGTGATAGAAGGTTATCAAGATGACTATATTTATATACGCTACCTATGAAATATCACACTTGAAAATATTTTCTGAGTTTTATTTAAATATGTCAAAAAGTGTTGCTTTAAATGTAAACTTTATAGAGACCGTTTCTTATAAATTTTATCCATCCGGTGTGAGAGTTCACATTTTATTCACTATTTGAAAGTTATAAATTTTGTTTATAATAAGACAAAACCAGCAATCTTAAAATATTTTAGTCGCTGTTTGAACAAAAAAACACATTTTATTTCAGATTTAGTTCTCAAACACAAATTCATGTATTACAAATGAATTTTAACAAAATATGACCAATTCAAACGTATATCCCTCCCTTATATTTGGATATGAGCCTGTGAAACGTGTCTTTCGTAGAACTCACGCGGTTTCCGCTATTATATTTCCAATTCTAACTTTTTAAGATATTATTTAATCAAAATATCATAAGACATGATTTATGCAAATTAAGAATGTAAAATTTTTTAAATCAACTTTTTTTTTCCTTTTCAATTTGGGATCTAATGTTTCCATTTTGAATGTTACGCATTGAAATTCCAGTGTAAAAACAGCTTAAAATTTTGAAACCTCCTCTTTAAAAAGTGGGTGAAAAGTGAAATGAAAAGATAAACTTACTACGCATGCATATATGTTACACTATACTAAATTAATTAATAAATTATAATAGATTGAAAAAATAAAATTTCAAATCAACAGATAAATTACATGTCGCTTTATTATTTAATGCTCAACTAACAACCATAAAAATATTGAAAGTCATATGTTCAAATGAGGGTCATCACAAACCAGCCCCATGTTGTGGTATTTGACATAAAACTGAAGGACGTGGGTTCGATTCCATAGGAAACAAATATTTTTTTCCAACTTTAGGCCGATTAACACTGTTTAAAGCAAAGAGGATCTATTAACCATTTAAAATTGACTACGATTTTTGAAATATTATTTACTAAATAACTTTTTACAAAACATTGACACTAAAATTTTGTAATAACCTTAATAAACAAATCATTTTATAGTCTTTTGTAGTTCAAAATTAAAGTTGGTGATCAAATAAAACACTTGATTTAAATTAATAACAGACCAAAATAACAATTCAAGTCCAATAGAGTAACTATTACATTTTTCATTTGACTTCCATTGACGTTATAAAATCTTAGTTTTTAAAATATTAAATTTAACATTATTGTTTCTTTTTTTTTTTAATATATTATTTTTCATTTTTACCATGACGAAACATAGGTCGTTGATAAGCATACTGCCCAACAGAAAGGCTGTCATTAGCTTTCGGCGAATGTTCACGCCCAATTCGTCCTCGTAAGTTTATCTAAACAGAGTCGAAACTCCCATCCCACGCACTAAGTGGCGCAATTTCTAAAGTGAGTCCAGAAAGTAGTAAGTTATGCAAGGGATTTATTATTATTTTTCGACCTTACGCTTTGACAACCTTTGGATCGGCTGTATACGATGCTTCTTTTACAGCAGAGGGGTTATGATTCACCTTATCGATTGGCGAGCCTTGAAAGTGTTTCGGGTCATGAGAACGAAGGATTTACAGTCACTGTGGGTCTGTTCGTTGGTACCATGCGTCCAGGTAGAGAATTTTTTTACCCCCGGGTTTGGGGGGGGCGGTTAGACGTGAGGTTTCCCACAAAACCATTTTGTTCGTATGTACCTTAATCCCTTTACTTTTAGGACATTTTCTTTGACAATTTTTGGTGGTGAGTTTGGTCATACGAAAGAACCTTCCTCCCAAATTCTGAATAAGACCTTTAACGAATTGTTGTTAATAAGACATAATTAATAACCAAATACCCCTATTTGGATTCGATTTTGGGTAGAATAAAAATTAAATTTTAAATGTAAACCGTTAAAAATCTTTTTATTAATACTTGTAAATTCCCGTAAAAAAAAGAAACAAAACATCTTTGTCACAGGGAGGAGGTAATACAGATAAATGCAGTTTTAACAGTCTGCAAACCATTTAAAAACTTTTTTTTATTGACCAGGTGGGGAATAGGTCCAAAACCCCACTAATAAAGAAGGCCTCCCAAGTGTATGTCCAAAGGAACCAACAGACAAAAAACTTTTAAGAAAATAACGACGCAAAGGATTCAAGCGATTTTAAGAAGTTTTCCACCGTATTCCACTGTCGCAAAGAAACCTTTATTCCCAGTTAGGACACAACGGAAGAAATTACCTTGCGCATCCATCGACTTGTTTCCAAGAAAATTAATTGAAAAAATAAATTTTTTGAGAATCGAACAATTCCTTTATATTCGAGAAACGGATTTAAAAATGGTGGTATTAAACCATATTGTCCAATTTTGAATATAGTCTTCCAAGATGGATCTAAAATCAAAAAAAGGACTTGAATTATGATTGATTGTGATTATATATTAGGATTCAAATTAAGTGGGGTTTTATATTCCATTTTTTTTATGTCAATGCTTTAACCATTTCTAAACTATTACTTATTTAAATTTTTGAAACAATATAAAGAAGAAAACCATTGTTCCAATATTTTATGTTTTAACTAAAAAGAAAAAAAACAAATATAACTCATTAAGCCGTCAAAATTTTTAAATCAAAATTCCCTGTGAATTAATTTGCCCCCCCTTAATTATTACGAAAAAACCACGGAAAGAGTTTCATTTAAAATGAGATTACCGACAGATCGCGACTGACTCCCGCCAATATCTATATTTTTATTTTTTACTGTTTTAATTAAAATTATTTAGAATATGGCTTTTAGAATTATTTAAAATTCGTTTTTTTTTAATATTAATGTAAGGGCACTTTCCATCGGTGGCCGACTGCTTGTCTCCTTCGTTGGCATAGAAAAACGTCAGTTCAGTAAAATGTTACATAAATACTCAGGAAAATTAAAATGTGACTTTGATTTCTTTGACGGCCACGTTTAATTAGAAACAATATTTAAATGTAGTAAGGTTTATCTCAGAAACAGACAATAATTGTAGAAAACAGTACCGTTTTTTTAAATTTTTTTTGCTGAATATTTGGAATGTTTCCCAGAAAATGAAACACAACACCTTTGAAGATAAATCTGTAAAGGCAAGCTGTTATTCTTGACATTGGTAAATCCAACAATTAGATAGAGGATAACTTGAGGGAGATTAATTACTTTGCTGCCTACAAACACAGAAATATTTTGTAGCCAACAATGCACAAATATGTATATATGAAAATATATACAATAATGTGCACATACAAAGATGAAAAAATATCTCTAATACTAAATAAAATCATTAAAACTCTGTTGTAAATTATTCATTGTTGTTTCAAAACCGGTGTTAATTTACGATAATATCAAACTCATTTGATATTTTTAATTGGAACAAGTCAGTGTGAAGAATAAAATAAATTAGAAATGAACCATATACGGCAGAAGAGCAGAGCTTAAGTTTAAATGTACATACACTGGAAGAACTTGCAAACCTTTTGGTACATCTAAATTGGTACTTAGTAATTTTTTTTTTGTAAAAATTATATAAATAAGTAGAAGTCGTGATCTTAGGAAATAGTGAAATAACTTATCGTTTCTTTCTTTAACATAATTACCAAGGCAAATTCACGCAATATATAATTAAATCGATACAATTGTTTATATGCTACAAAGTATACGGCATAAAAAACCTGAGTATTTCTTAAAAAATATATAACATTCAGCAAAGCGCAACAAAGACCATGCTTAAATAAATCTCTCGTTAACATATTTATTTTCAAAAAGGAAAATCTCACAGAAAGCTATGTTCCGGAGTCAGATTGGCATCCTTTGTGTCGGAGAGCTTTCGATTAATATGTATTGTCAGAGCAATCTTGTGGTCTCACTGAACGGTTTTTAGGGTTATTTATATGCAAGATCTATCGCTATAAATTATATTTAATCAAAATTGTATCAGAGTACACTCGTTTCTGTATATTAAGCTTGTGTTTAGTATGCAGCATTCTTTGAATTATTTACTAAATAGAATGTACAGCTTGGGTAGAATACGTATTTCAACAATTTATAATATTCCAGTGTAACCTGTAAAAGCATTAGCAAGCGTTGATATACAAAGATTGTTGGAAAAATTTTTTTTCATTATTTAATTACGTTCAGCTTACGCGTACTCAATAAAGTTCAATTAATAATATACTAGGTCGTTGTATGTACTTTAAAAGATTTTATTCTTTAAATTACGTAAAAACGTATAAATAAGAAATGAAAAACTACTGTTTAATATGTTAACAAAAGTTTTGATAAAAATATATAAAATATGAAAATTTTAATACACAAGTACAACATTAATTTAATAATGGAAATGAATAAAACTAATGAATTTTAAAAAATATTTAATCTTCACCAACATATTACTGTTTCATAGTACGTTGCTGACTTTCAATGTATTTATATTGAAATAATATGTGTTAGCATCGTGCCAGACCGATAAAAAGATACACCGGAACATAACAAAATCGGTACCAAAGCTTAAGTCGAGCCGAACTTGTTTTTTGTTGTAGCGGGAAAAAAATTGCTGTAATATTCAAGGAATAAGGCATTATATTCAATTGTGACAATTTACTTTATATATATATTTCCTGAAATCAAACAAAGATCAATATATGAGGATTGCATAGTATTCGGAGGCTCAGTTGATTTTTTAACCTTAATTAGAGGCGGAGATGAAGGACGTGCTAGCTTGGATAAGTGGGAGTGGCAGCTTCGGTGACCAGCCCTAGTGAAAAGAAGAAACAGTTTGGAAAACGTTACGACGTGGTTTATTTCGTTCGTTTAACTCTGATAATACTCTATCTTGCCTCCTCAAAGACATAGACATGGGTGTACTAAGGCGTTTGTACAGAAAAATATTTTTTATAATAGGTATTGCCCTGAAATGTTACTTACGTTATCTAAATAGATATAATGGTTTTATGAAAATCGTATGAAATCACACAAATAAAGCCAATATGCCAGAAAAAAAATATGCTTAAAAATAATTTTGTTAATCAAATAAGTATATGCGAAATATATATACATCCACAAACAATTTTAATGCAGTATCCGCATCGGTTCCGACAGAAATGCGTTTTATTTTCAATTTACTGTGGTACGAGAATGAAACAGGTTTGGTTACGTGATCCCGTTATACACGACTGGGTATTTACGCTCAAGTTACGTTCAAGTAATGTAATTGGTTATTAATGTTTAAGGTAACGTTGAATAAAACCTTAAGTTTTACGAGACATTGTGAACATACATACGTGCGTTTTGATAATTATAAACAAAAAATATTAAAAAAATATTATGGAAATGAAACCAATTTGATCGGTATTTGGTTGCTTTTCAAATTTTGATTGCGATGTTGCAGCTTTATATTTTTTTAATGTAGAGCCGTTTAACAGGTAAAGAGAGCATGATTTGGTATAGTTTAAACAGGTTATTTTTATTTTATTTTAACACATACATATTTTATTGATACACATTAAATAAGCACAAATAATCCAATTTATTATATCTAAAAATAAATCACCCTTTAAAATTGAAGAGGCATTATCTGTTAATAAAGACTATTTCATATTACCTACAAAATCTTTAAAGATTTATCGCATATATATTAATAAAAGATTGTTCTAGAAGTTCGTAAGGCGTATATTTTCTTCGGGCATACTCTGCAGTTAGGTTTAAACAACTTCGAAAAAGAGGCCATAAAAGGAATACAGCTGGGCTGGGCAGCGCATTGGAAACAACTTTTGGACTTCACTTTGCCAATTTCGCAGAGCCTAAAGACAAAACTCTTCAACCAATGCGTCCTACCCGTCATGACGTACAGCGCCGAAACGTGGAGGCTCACGGTGGGTCTGGTCCACTAACTGAGGTTGCTCTGCATCCGTAGCAATCCCCAACCTTTGCAACATGCTCTGCGGGCTATGGAAAGAGCTATGCTCGGATGCTCTCTGAAAGGTAGCATTCCGAATGAGTTGATCCGACAGAGAACCAATGTCATCGACATAACCCACCAACTTGGCACGCTGAAGTTGCAATGGACTGGCCATATCACCAGAATAACAAAGAATTCGGATGTCCAGCAGTAGATAAATGCAGGTCATAGACACACACACGCAATTAAACATAACACGACACATGCAACTGTTTGCTATGTAGTAAAACAACTGCTACAGTCCAACTTGACGGTAGCAATTGTTCTTTGGTTATTGAGGTCACGTAACATTACCGTTGCCAAACACTAGTGTTTACATTATATTTAGAGTAAATGTGCAACAACCGTGCTTTGGTTGGATTAAAAACAACATATTAAGTGTATCATAGACTGTAAATTTTAGACATTCGCAAGGAGGAAAAATAGGAAGGTACTTGCATTTTGAATGTATTACATCTTTTATAATTCTCTATTAAATTACTGCAGTAGAATAGAATGATCGTATTATATCACTAAAATGAAATTGCAGTGGGATGCCCCTTATTATAGACGGAAGGCCACGAATTTATCATAGTCTGGTGCAATTTATCATTGTTTCACGAAATTTTCATTTAAGACTGCACTTGCGACTCGAAATTATTTTTTGTATCCGTAGCATCCCCAACCTTTGCAACATATTATGTCACTAAGTGATTTTTTTTCATAAACTGCAGCAATTTATTTATTTAAATGAGCAAAAGCTGCTACATATTACTGTTTGATTTAGCTACTTTGGCAACTTATGGCTATTTTTGAAATGATTTGTAATTACTTTAGTGTAATAGTAATGTAGTAAGTAGCCTCGTGAATACAAACATAAGTAATATTGCGTGCAACTTGTCGTACTTGTACTGTTTAATGAATGGGTTATTAGACCATATTGCTTTCAACACAAAATACGTTTATTGCTGTCCATAGATATTTTTAATGTTTTCATAACTTGTTACTGCATTATTGTAAAACATTTTTATTCACAATCAATATTGCTTTTCTAGTTAAGGCTTCAGTTATTATTTACTTGGTTCGTAGAAAAACGAAACCATATGACAAAACTCCGACGTTAAGTCTATAGGAAACTCCAGGAAATTCCCTTTAAGGCGTAATATTTACTTTGAAATATTTGAAAAATTGAGAAAAGATTTAGCTTTCCAAGGTTTTTTCTTATAAAATGTCGATCACAAATTATTTATGAGCTTCTTTTTTAATAGATGGAGGATTCAGTTTATTAAATTTATTCTGAAAATAATGTTACAACATACTCTCTTAGTAATGGAATGATGAATGGAATGTACATTTTACGGCTCTTAAAAATATTTATGTTAAATATTCATATAAACCACAGGTACAATAAACATTTTAAATTGTTTTGTGCCATTGAAAATATGCTAATGAATACGAGGAAATGTACATTTCACTCCAATCGTACTATATATTTTATTATTTAGACAATACGAGACGAATCAAACGATCAGTCCATTGTTCTGCGATCGAAAGCATCGGAGACCGCGAGCTAGGAGTTTAATATTTTAATGTCGCACACAGACGGCAGCTGTCTTAAGAAGAATCCCGATAGTCAGAAAAATAAAACGGCGGTTTGCATGCAATAGAGTTACGAAATTCCTTTTAAGTTTTGTCATGAAAGCAAGATTATATCTGGCTTATTAATTTAAAGACTTACATATAGAAGTTTCAATTCAACTTTGTATATATCTTTTTTTTGATCTATACACTGCAGAAAAAAAATATGGTGAGAAGATTCCAGTTTTGGTACTGTTACATTACATTTTAAAAACAGTAATGAATTTTTATTATTTAAAAGGCTTTTAACAGGATTTTTTGTAAATTTACTCTAGAAAAGGGTAAAACTATTGTAAAACTACACATTTAAAATAAATTTCTTTTTACTTTAATTAATAAATAAAATAAATAAGAAATGTATTGTATGTAAAATTGACCAAATAAATCAAGTAACACAAAAATATTAAGTAATTATCAAATCCTTTACGCTCCAACAAAATGGCGTCCTAAAAGCTTTGTAAGCTTTCCTGCTGCTAATATCTCAGACTAACTGCCCCGTAACAAAGTGGTATGGGCATGTGCTTCAGTGGGTTTAAACCTGCAGGGACTCAACAAATTTTCATTGTTGTTTCCCTAGTTGTTCTAGGCGATTTGGTTGATCACCCAACTGTCTGAAAAGTAAGAGGATCCTTGCGTCGAATGGGCATGTCAAAGTCGATCCGCGCTTAGTCTCTCGGTCGTGTTGTTATCCATACTCAAATTTCAGAGTATATAGGAACAGGAGTACGCCTGTGTTTGCGCGTTACATTTATGCACTATAATATCTCCTGCGTAGTTGGCTGATCTCTAATGCAGATCGGCCGCCGTAGTCTTAATCGACTGGAGCTATTTTTATATTTTATATCTCAGTTGCTTGCAATGTTTCTTAACGAAATACTTATCATTCGATCTCATTAAAACATTTCTAAAAGCTAGGTGTTTTGGTTTGTTAAGCTCCGTATTTCAAAACTTACATTAAAGGTAAATTCAACTCTTACTTCAAAGAAACAAGAAATCAGAGGTCACCTTACTTTTAAAGATGGCTACTACTTGATAACATCCCACTACTCAGGATTTACGATATTATATTTATGTTAAATTTAAAAATTTATAGTAAAATATATTATAGGTTTTCAATTTTGATGCGCAATTGATAATACGAATTTAGTGTGTGTTTAACGCCGATTCTTTAAGCAAGAAACTGAAGCTATTAAAATTCTTTAGGTACCTAAATGTATGTATTTATAAAAATATGTGTCTACTGTAGTCTTATAGCATGCAAAAGATATTTGGCAAAATCTAGTTTTCATTAGTCAAATGGCTCCTCAATAAGATATAACATTCGGAACATTTAAATTTTTAGCAGCATATTATTGTGTGACATAATGAGTATCTAGTATCTGGCTGGTTTTGTCTATAAAATATATGTTCTTATTTACATATAAAATTTTCAACATAAAACTCAACTTTGCCTGCTATAGAAATCAGCTTGCTTACATCATTTAATAAAAAAGCTATATCTTTAAATTTCGGCTAACTTTAGGAATAATTCTAATAAAGTATAAATACTCGAAAATGGGTAATCAAATAACAGAGTTTATCGACGATTTCATACTTCTTCTTCTGTTAAACACATTTTTAATTTACTCTTTGTTGATTAGTACTTTTATGGATTTTTTATTTTTTATTTATAAATTGTATCTATGTAACTATTACTTGATTAGGTTTCATATCACAACAAATGAACCTTAAATAATATTAAAAATAATAATAATAAATATGAAAATTTACCAAAATTAATGTTTAGAAATATTTTATGACACTGATATAATACGTAAGAAACAAGCTAATTTACCTGATTCTGTCTTCTGTTACAATTTTGTGATATTTTGAGTATTGTATATTTTAATCACCAACCCGCATTGGACCAGCGTGCTGGATACGGTCCAAAACCCCTAATGGATAGGGTGTATTAGGGGAGGCCTATGTCCAGCAGTGGACTATCAAAGGCTGATGATGATGATGATATTTTAATCTTTACTTATTGCAACAAGTTATCTTAATTCGTAATCTATACAACCAGTAAATGTAATTTATGCATAAGTTTTAACAAATTCAATAAAAGGTTAGATCAATTTTATTCTAAAATTTATTCCTACAGCGTTGGTGTTGATAATGTTTTTTACCAAGATCGACTTTTTTCATTTCATCTGTCAGAAAGATCATTTTGATTACTTTGTTATAAACATTTTGTTTGATAAAATAATTTAAGATAAAGTAACATTAAAAGAAGTTTTCTTATTAGCATTTCATTAACAATCTTTACAAACTTCAAGTTAAAAAGTCATACGACAATTAGAATAAAACAAGACGATAGATCTTTAATAATTCATTATATGGACTGAAAAATTTCGGGCTATGGTTAGATGCGTTTCAAACAAAACTATTTTATAAATCATAAATAATTCTCCTTACCCATGTTCTTTTTGTCCATTTGTGTCTAATAGTCAAATGTTTTAAGATATTAATAGATAACAAAATAGGTAGGTATATTTATTAATGTACTTTGTATACAAATATTTATTTTGATAGGCATTGTTAGTAAATTATCAAAGGCACTAAGAAAGAATCTTCTTAATGTACAAGAAAGAATCTCTCGGTGATCGACTTTATCCAAAGAAGGGCGAGATCAAAGATCAAAAAAAGTAAATCAGAAATTTTGTTTTATAAATTCTTTGAGTGTACTACATTCTACATTTCCTTATTTCTGTAAGTTATTTAAAGCTGAAACACTAAGTAGATTTTTCATCTCATTTACATATATCAAGATACGTGTCACGTCATAACCATAAGGTAATTGACTTCTTTGTTCATAGCCTTTATATCTTTCGATGTCAACACTATACGAGATAACGCATCTGCAGCTACATTATCTTTTCCTCGCGTGTATTCTACTACATAATCGTATTCTTCTAAACATAGTCTAAATTTGGTCAGTCTGCTTGATGGGTTGTTCATATTAAATAAATATATTAGCGACCTATGATCAGGTACAGATTTTGAACTTTCGGCCATAAAGATATGGTCGAAAATATTTGACAGCCCACAATTGCTAAAAGTTCTTTTTCTATCACTGGATAGTTAATTTCTGCTTTGTTTAACGTGCGACTAGCAACGCCACGGGCCTTTTATCCTGATTTGATAAAACAGCTCCAATTGCTAAACCTGAAGCATCAGTATGTATAAACTCATTACTTTCTTCAAAATTCGGATATTGCAACAATGGTGTGTTACATAATGCCTTTTCAGGGTATCAAAAGAATTTGACAATCTGTATTCCATTGAAAGAAAATATTTTTCTAGTTAAATTATTTAAAGTTGCTTAATATGTGCAAAATTTGGTATAAACCTCCTATAATAATTAGCAAATGCGACGAATCTTTGACTTCATCTGCATTTTCGGAGTAGGATAATCTTGAATGGCTTTAACTTTCTCAGGATCTGGTTTAATACCTCTGTGGTGTCACAATGTGACCTAGATACAAGAGTTCTTTTCTTAAAAGTTACACTTTAGTGGATTCAATTTCATATTTACTTTTCTTAATCGTGAGAATACATCAATAAGGTTTTGTTGTGCTGATTCAGTTACGTCCTATTACAATAATATCATCAAGATATACTATGCACTTTTCATAATTTAACCCTGATAATGCAATCGTCATAGCTCTACTGAATCACTAGGACTTGTTTTAGACCCATTGGTAAGCGTTTCATTTGATAATGTTTGTCGGCTACAAATGCTGTGTATTTCGGCTCTCCGCATCTAATTTTATTTGATAATAGCCTTGATTTAGATCCAAGTGGCTAAAATACATAGTCCCGATAAAGAATCCAATATTTCCGTTATGTTTGGTAATGGGAATTTATCATCTAGAATGCACTCATTTAGTTTCCTATAGTCAAGTACAACTCTCCATTTCCTTTCACCATTCGCGTCAATTTTCTTAGGTACATTAGTAATGGACTAGACCATTCTGAAATTGACTCCTCATAATGTCATTGTTCTATCATGTCCTGTATTTGTTTTTCTTATTTCCGTTTTTGCGAATGTGGTAATCTATAAGGTTTAGAGTAAACTGGACTTGTATTTTCTTTTAGGTGTATTTTCTGTTCATATAAATTACAAGTGTTCAGCCTATTCACCTGCAAGTGAAATATGTCTGCAAATTTAGCACAGATACTAGCTATATTTGTTTTTTCTTCCGTATTTAAATTTTCTAGTTTTAATAAATCAAACAACTTTCTAACTCTTTCTCCATTGTTCGTTACTTCTTTAAATGTAAAACAATCAAATGCATCTAAAGGTATTATTTCAGGTGTAAAACAATATAAAACTACTTCAGTTTCCTAGTATTCATAATACGTACTGATATTTTCCGTTTTACTTTTACTTATACTGTTGTAGAAATACTCCATCACACACTCCTTCGAAGTAATTACGCAGTTGTTAGTGTGATTAGTATTAATTTCAATAACTTTTTCACATCTAGCTTGCAATTTTATGCTTGTAGAGTTAATATTTGTTCTTGAAAACATATTTATTTGCATTGTCGTACAATTAGAATCTTTTTGAAGGGTTAATGTTTGATTTTCAAAATCTAGTAATGCCTTATATCTTAACAAAAAATCTTGTCCAAGTATACCATCAATATTTAATGGTAGTGATTGAAATATATGAAATTCATGTTTAAATGTTGAGTTTCTATATTGCAGTGCTAATTCTATGTACCCTTCTGAAGTAATTTTACCACCAATGCCTTTAATGTATGTTGTTTTTTGGTTAATTTTATCAGTAATATGTTGTATAGCAGTATATTTTATTAAAGATAATGTTGCGCCTGTGTCTAGTAAAAATGTATATTTTTTGTTATTTATGTAAAATTTAACTGAATTCATATTATTATAGCTCATTACATATTCATTAGTTTCGAAAAACCAATTTGGTATCTGTTATTATCATGTTCTTCCTTTTCGTTTGACGAATTCTGTGCCAAATTCACTTGCTGTTGTTGGTTTCTACTATTATGATTATTCGGTTGAGTATTACGCGTATATGATCTATCCCATTGGTTTAATCTACCTCTACTCTTTGAAAACCCTTGATTTCGATCTCGTGAATAATTTGTGTTCATGAATACATTCTTCTTATACTGCGTTGTTGGGTTTCCGTATTGGTTTGTAAACGTGGCTTCCCATGATGCTTATTACCTTGGAATCCCCTGATAATAGGGTCTTCCTTTTGCAAATAAAATTCGATTAGTTGATGGAGAAGTAATTGTTACTTCTTCGTCCTTTGCTCCTTGTATCGCGTCTTTCAATGAATTGTAATTTCACGCAGCTATGACAGTTTTCAATCTATCATTTTGCAGACCATTAGCAAATTTATGTATTGCCTGCTTTTCATTTATGGACTTCAGAATGCTGAAGGCATCTGATTTTTCTTTAGCTTGGAGATAGTAAGGTCAACAAACAGTTGCTCGACCTCTGAACTGAATTTATCAATCGATTTATTACCTTGGTAACAATCTAGTAGCTTCCCTTTGTAACGTGGTCTCTGATTTACTAGTCAGGAGGTGCTTTCTCATATCGTTAACCATTTCTTCCACATTGCTGTAGGTATTATTTAATCTTAACTTCGCATTTCGTGACAATTGTGTCTTCAATACAAAATTAATAAGAATTTCATTGCTTTCTTTAGCAATCATTGTTGTATATAATTCAATTGCATCTATTAACTGCAAGGTAACATTTTCTGTGTCGTCCATTACGGGCAACAGAGAAACTGCTGTTTTTAAATCAAACTCTTGTTTCATTGACATGATTGTCTCTTTCATAAGGTTAGTTATTTCGTCAAAAAGTTTATCTATTTCTAATGTTGTATCTAAATCTCCTACACTAGTTTTTATACTTTTTATATATTGGTTATACTTTTTGTATACTTCTTTACTACCTCGTATTTTCTTTTTGCTGTTTCACTTCTAAGGCCTTTATTCCAAATTTAATTAAATATTGTCTTATTTCTAGTAAATTATTAAAATATTCTTGTATTATATCTGACATTTATAATTTAAAAATATTGATAAGAAATTATATCCATTTCTAATATAAATTTGATTAATACATTGATTATATTAAATCTTTATACAACATAAATTTGATTCAAATAAGTAGTTATGTCACTTACAGTTATATATTCCTAGACCGACGATCTACGTGACCGCAGCGCTATCTCGGTGGCTTGTCGCTGTATCTTCTTTGTCAGCCTCTTGTAGCTTCTTGTATATTGAATACGCCAGTATTATACCGCAGATCACCACTATTGAAATGATTAAATTGTACATGTTGTCTGTATTTCCCAGGGTATGATGCTGTTTGGTGCATAATTATTTTGACCGCTTTGAGTGATGATTACTTCTTCTTTTTGTCTTCTTTTGACTGTTGCTTGCCCATTCTATTGTTATTTATTGTATTTGTTTAGCGAATTCGAAAGAATGTTTCGAATGTTTTATTCCCTCATTGTACTTAACTTGTAACATAAATTATAAACAACATTTCGGCTCACTGATACGGTATCAAATTCAGAACTTAGGTGCCAAATACGGCAGGCAACTTAGACGCTTGATACTCAACGCAGTGCACTGGCAGGGATCGCCATGTTATTGTGGATGGAGAGGAGGAAATGAATCAAACGGGCGTGGATTATACACTGAATTTATTTAGGAAAATTCATCCCGTTTATATAATTATAACAATAGGTTAATAATGTGTCAGGTTACAATGTTTACATTAGGGTCTAGTTACTAATTAAAGATAATTAATATGATATTATTAAATATGACACTGTTTATACTTAAAGTCACGTATAACCTAAATTCCTTAGTGATATCTCATTAAAGTACTTATACATACACTACTGGAACATAAACATTATATAAATAAAGACATTAAATAAACGTACCTACTCGACGAAATCAACATTTGATTTCGTCAAGTTCTTACATTTTGCGCACAAAAATATTTCCATGATCTTTATTGCCGGCAGAGACGATTGATACTGAGTATAGTTTGTCATATGTCTACTTCAAGAAAAAAGTGGCAGAGCAGGAATAATATAACACTTTGCGTATAAATCCGACGTCCTTAATAAATTTAAGCCAATAAACTATTTTATTCCGTGTGCGTTTTATTTAGCTTTCGGAATCGGTAGTACCATTTACTAACGATATAAATTATTCATTTGTAAGTATTAACCATTTGCATTACTATTGTTACTTTTGGTTAAACTACTACTATTGTGACCAATTTTTTCTTTGTTATTACCTTTATAAAAATTAATTCTAATTTCTTCTAAAATTGACTAAAACGTAAGGCAATGAACGTGTGTATTATGAATAAATAGTAATAAAAATGAGTACAAGTTTTCTCAACGATAATTTTTAACGTTCATTTTGATTATTTAACGTATGTATCGTGGAAAACCGTTCACTGTCGTAACTTACAACTCTTATAAAAACTAGGTAGGTTAACAAGAAGGTTTATAGTTTTCTAATTGCAACCTTTCATGTTCTAAAATATTGGGAAAATGAAGATTTTGTTAGATGGTAGGTCCCTTTTAAAGGAAACCGTCTGGGGCGGTACCACCGTGGTGCCTATTTCTTTCGCAAAGCAGTAGGTGTTTACTACTGCGTTCGGTCTGAATGGCACCGTAGTCAGCGTATTTACTGGGTAAACGAGACTGAACGTTGCATGTCTCACGGTAGGCAGCGATGAATGATACCATTGGTACTTTAGGGACTATGGGCGTCGATGACCACTTTCCATCAGGTGGCCCGACTGCTCATGTGCCTGCGCAGCCTATAAATATTAAAAAATATATTTGGACGACCAACACATTAGATAACTACGCACTACTAAGTGTTAAGTAATATTAACCTGATCATTCCACCTTATTGTAGGCATACTTTTTCTCAAATATATGATTTTCATACTAAGTGTTAAGTAATCATTCTCCAATTCAAAATTCTAACTCCTCCTTCAAATCGCCATGTAAAAGATGCAACTTGTTAAAAGTTTCGTGCCGAGTTGAACTCAACCGCAACTGCGAGTTGTATAATAAGTTATTTGGATTCAGCCTTACTTTTACTTTAAAAAACTTTAATACAAAAAAAGTTGCAGGTTGTTTGACTTCAGGACGCATTTTCACTCCGGAAGTGAGAAATATTACGTGTTTGACACCATTGGTAAGTGGTATTTTTTTACTAAAAGAAATAAACAAAAGAAACTTGGAAATCGCAAAAAAATAAAGATGGATTAGAAATCAGCTAGAGATCCAACAACACTGCTGCCCTTAAACCGAACACAATAGTTTTGCTGAAGGTGTTTCACTACTGCTGTTTTGCGGAAGAAATAGTCCGACAATTTAATAAGATTACAATTTACGCTTTTTTTGTTACATCTAGATATAATATACCACTATATCATTATGTCTCACAATAGGCAACGCGTTGATGATATCCCTAGTATTGCCGATGTCCATGAGACTCGCTATCCACTTCGATCGTTCATGAAATCATGACGTCGAATTGTTCATTATGTAAGTATAACTTACAAACTTTATACATAGTTCCACCTGCGAATTCTCGCAATGGTTAAGAACTTAGCTCTTTATTTTCCTTAAAATTCATTTTTGTATCTATCACATCTGCATATTATAAAACAAAGTCGCTTTTGCTGTCTGTCCTTCCCTATATATGTTTAAATCTTTAAAACTATGGAGTGGTTTTAATAAAAAGGTCAATGTGTATAATGCATGCATAATATTGTAGAGAATCATAGGTTTTTGATGCGATGTCGTAAAGAAAGACATTCAACGCGAGATAAATTGAAATATTATTGTAATTATTGTATTTCACACCCTAAAAAGGTGAAAAAAGTCCTATTAAAGATATGTCTATGACAAAATATCTGTAATATATTTTTAACCCACAATAACTTTTGATCATTTTTATTATATGAAAAAAAATGGCTTATTGACGAAGTGATTTTAAGCAATACAGTAACGTTGTTTATAAGTTGACATTCTGTAGCACGTATGTTTATTTAATTTACTCTCAGAATACTATTTCTATTGCGGTACTTAGTGAAAAAAAGTCTCGATAGTGACGGTTTGTCGCCCGAGATCGCGTATCGGTTCCGGGCTGAAATATAGAAAGGACGGAAGCAAACGCTTAAGTATACTAAGAGACTGCAATTTATCTATTTCAATAAATTCAAAAATTTAAATCTCATCGATGTGCATCAATCAATGTTCATTTAAAACTATGTGCAATAAATTAGACGCAATTAAATTTTCTATTAACGAAATATGTTCGGGCTGCCGAAAATGTTGCTATTTTGTCCCGAGGGCATACACAAGGCATATACAAGGGCGAGTGACAATGGGTAACGAAAATGTCACAGATAAGAGATGGTTACGCGTTTCAAGTGACATCCATCCCTAATACAGCATTGTATCCTTTCACTGAGCCGTGCATCACTCACTGCTAGTTGAATGGTTAGATGGTTATCGCTACAATTTACTGGTAAAGGTTATTCTTAATTTCAAATTGTTTCGTATTTATTATGCCCTTTGTATGCTATCTTTTTTTATCGTCTACGAAGACAGGCATGCAGTCAGAAAGTGGTGACTGACGCCCATGGACAGTGGTGTCATCAACGCGCTGCGTACCGTGAGACATCATATTTTAAGTTTGGTTACGTAGTAAATACGCTAGCTACATTTCCTATCAAACTGAAATACGTTAGTGTTTTTTACCATACTGCATAAAAATACATTACCTGACAGCCCTGTATTGTGGGACCTACCACGTCTATATATCTATAATCTCTCAGCTACGATAGCTAATATAACTTGATTTGCAAACAGGACTTGATATACGCCACCTCATATGAAATATCACACTGAAAACATTTCTGCAAAGTTTTTATTTAAATATGATGGAAATAAACGTTAAGCTTTAAAATGTAAACTTTATATAGACCGTTTTCTTTATAAATTTTATCCATCGGTGTGCAGAGTTCTACATTTTATGCACTATTGTGCAAATGTTATATATTTTGTTTAATAATGTTTTATTGCAAACCAGCAATCATTAACAATATTGCTAATAGTCGCTATTGAACAAAAAAAAAACACATATTATTTCAGATTTAGTTCTCAAAACACAAATTCATGTATTACAAATGAAATTTTAACCAAAAATATGACCAACTTCAAACCGTATATAACCACTTTGCGTAATATGAGCCTGTGACAACGTGCCTTTCGTAAGAAACTACATCGCGGTTTCCGCTATTATATTTTAAATCTCTAATTTCTTTTAAGATATTCATGACATGATTTATGCAAATATTAAGAATGAATAAATTATTTTTAAATGCATTAACTTTTTTTTTCTTTTCATATTTGGGGATCTAATGTTTTTACACCATTGAATGTTACGCTATATGAAATGTCCAGCTGTAAAAACACAGCTTAAGAATTTTGAAAACTCCTCTCTATTGAAATAAAAAAAAGTGTGGGTGAAAAAAGTGAAATGAAATAGACCGAGCATCGTCACTACGCATAGCATATATGTTACAGGCTATCACATTAATTAAATTGAATAAATTGTAATAGATTATAAGAAAAAATATTTTGAAATATCAACAGATAAATTACATGTCGTTTTTTATTATTTAATGCTTCAAAGTAACAAACCATAAAATATTGACAAGTCATTATGCTTCACATGAGTAAGTCATCAATTAAAAACCGCCTCCATGTCGTAGTGGTATTTCGTACATTACAAACCGAAGGACGTGGGTTCGATTCCTATGAGGAAAACAACACTACATTATCATTATTTTCCGTAACTTTAGGCCGATTAAGCAACTGTTTGAAATGTAAGAGGATGTATAAACCATTTAAAATTGACTTCGATTATTTGGAATATTATTTTACTTAAATAACTTTTACAAAATCATCGACAGTAAATTTTGTAATAGTAACCTTAATATACACATAATTTTTATAGTCTTTTTGTAGTTCAAAATTAAAGTTGGCGATCAAAAAATCAACACTGGATCTAATTAAATAAACAGACCAAAAATATTTATAATTACAAGTCCAATATGAAGTGAACTATTATATTTTCATTTGACTTCCATTGAGCGTGTATAAAATCTCCTAGTTTATAGAAATATAAATTTAATCAATTTATTTCATTTTCTTTTCTTTTTTTTTGGTATATATTATTTTTTCATCTTTATACAGTGACTGTTAAACAGTAGGTCGTTGATAAGGCATACTGCCCAACAGAGGCTGTCATTTAGCTTTCGGTCGAATGCTTACGCTTCCAATCTTTGTCCTTCGTAAGCTTTATCTAACACAGAGTCGTGAAAACTCCCATCCCACGCACTAAGTGGCCGACAATTTTGCTAAAAGTGAGTCGTACAGAAAGTACGTAAGTTAGTCCGCGTAAGGAGACTATATTATTATTTTTCGACCTACGCTTTTGACTAGACGCCTAAGTTCGGCCGTATACAATGCTTCTTTTACCAGCAGAGGGTTATTATGATGCACAACTTTATCGATGTGTTTGTGCGTTTTGAAAGTGTTTGCGGAGTCATGAGAACGAAGGATTTACAGTCACTGTGTGGTCTACGTTTCGTTGGTACCACTGCGTCCAGGTAGTAGATGAATTTATTTTGCACTACCCTGGAGTTTGGTCAGGGGCGCGTTAGACGTGAGCGAATGATTATCATGCATAAACCATTTTTGTTCGTATGCATACCTTATATAACAAGTCTTTATACTTTAGCGACATTTTACTTTGACAATTTTTTTATGTGGTAGAGTTTCGTCGATACGAACAGAGCCTTCCTCCTAACATTCTGAATATGACCTTTGAACGACATGCTGTTGTTATTAAGTAAAAAATACTTAATAACTATTTATACCGACTATTTGGATTCGCGATTTTGAGATCGGGGAATAAAATATAATTTTATATGTAAAGCCGTTAAAAATCTTTTTATTCAATACTGTGTAATATTCCCGTAAATAAAAGAACAGAGCAAAAGATGTTATGTCACAGGGAGGGGGATAATACGTAGCGCTATGTGCTAGTTTTTTAATAGTCTGCTGATAGTGCTTATTATTAGCAATTTTTTTTTCTTGCATTGGACCAGCATGGTGGAATACGGTCCAAAAACTCCACTAATAAAGAAGACGTGCCGTACGTGAGGCGTATGCCCATCAGTGAACTAACACAGACAAAAATCTCAGTTTAAGAAAATAACGACGCAAGAGATTCAATGCGATGTTAGAGAAGTCTGCTCTACTGTATTCCATTGTCGCAAAGTGAGCTTCTTAATTCCGAGTTAGGAGGAGAAGCACGGAAGACAATTATCGTTGCAGCCATCCATGTCACGACTTGTCTTCCAAGAAAATTGAAAATTCGAAAAGATAAACTGTTTTGAGCAATCGAACAATTACCAAGTGGTACCTATTCGAGAAACGGGTATTTCAAATGGTGGTATTCAATCCATATTGTCACAATTTTTGAATATGATAAAAGTGTTCGCAAGATGGATGCTAAAATCAGAAAGAAAAGCGACTTGATTTATGATTGATTGATGATTATATATTAGGATTCAAATTAGGTAGGTTTTAAATTCCATTGATTTTTATTTCTAATGCTTTAACCATTTCGTAACTATTACTTACGTTAATTTTTTGTAACATTATCATAATTTTAATGCTAAAATGCTGCATTCGTTCCTAATACTTTACATTTTATCAATATCTACACAGCATGTAGAAAGAAAAAACGTATATAACTCAGCTTGAAGCCAAGTCACAACTTTTAATATCGGAGTGCGAATCAAAATTCCCACTGTGAATTAATTTCGCCCACCTGGTCCCCATCACCATTACGAAATTAAAACGCGACTGGAAAGAGTTTCATAAAATGAGGTTACACGACAGCTATCAGTCAGACTGACGTCAACGCCAATATCTAATATTTTGATTATTTCTACTGCAATTTAGTGTAATTATTTAGAATACATGGCTTTCAGAATTATTTAAATTTATTCAAGTATTATATATATATATCAATACTCATTTACATTTATGCTATAAATGTTTTTTTTAATATTAAATGAGTATAAAAGTTATTCTATATTTCTTAAAATCGATTTAAGGACAGACTGCTAAATATATTTGTTAACTTTTAATTGTCATAAAACAAAAGCTAGAAAGTTCTTGCTAGTCCTAGAGCTTTCTTAATTAAATAGCAACAAAACTAATATTGAAATATTTTAAACTAAAGTAATATACACAATAACGCTTAAAATAATAATACTCATGGTACTATGACTATTTCACTATAAATCAAATTTAAGCTCAACAACAAAACACAGAAGCTACATTCACATTTTAGGATTTGGCATTTCTTTAATAATTAAACTGCCAGCCCTTACATAAAGACTGTAATTATTTCGTCTGCCTTGTGTTCAAAATACTTATTCATTGGGATTGTCTTAACTCATAATAGAGCTCTACGGACTTATTTAAAATTTCTCTCGTCTTCAATTATGTCCATTAATGGAAAGAGCAGGTGATTAGACGCGCACGTTTTAGAACGTGCACATAATGAAGGTGGTCTTTTTATATATAAACACATAAAACATAATATCTAGGGCTTTTTACTTGGATATATTTAGTTATATAGTTTTTGGGGTTGCAAAGACATAAAAAATAGACTCTATTTTAGAGGCGTCCTTTTGCAACCGAGAGCAAACTCGATAGAGTTGTTTAAGAAGCAAGAATTAGTTGGAAAATCAGATCTAATAATATGCTAGGCAATGACAATGTAATTTCTTAATGTAGTTTTTTTATAATACTTATTTTAGTATATACAACAATAACGTAAGATATTAATTAAAAATTAATAAATATGGAAACACAATATGACTCAAATAACAGTCAGATGGATAAGAAAGGGGGTTGAAATGTTAATTATCGTAATGGATTTGAAACGGCGTTTATTTAAGACTGCAATATTGGGGAGCCTTTGTGTAGAGGTAGCAGGGGTTCGACAAAGTATTTTATTGTGATCAGTTATTATTGATGTGACAAGATGCTCTGAAATAAGGAATAAAGATATCAAAAGGAATAACTGTCGCTGTAGCCTAATAATATTGACTTTATTGGTAATAACACAAAGGTCATGATTTCAGTTGAATTCGGTCCAATCTAAAGTAATTAAAATAGATAAAATAATGCAAATGAATATTGCGTAGGAATGTATATATTGATTTCAAAACAAACTAAGGAAGTAGCTAAACTTCTTTAACTTAAACGTTTATGCACAAATATATGAAAAAATAGGATAAAGAGTCTTTTTTGGTATTACTTATAAAATGTCTTTTTTCTATAAGTAATCTTATGTAATCGATATAGTAAAAACCTGGAAATCCTTGTAATTGTTTGTTGTAAGTCTAATGTGAAATCTTTGAAAGAAGCCTGCTTCTTAAACAATATAAAAACTATCTTTTATATTTTGAAAAGTTACTTAAGTTGACGTCCTTACAATAACAAATTAGAATACATACGGATAACACTCTCTGCTAAGTTAATATGTCAATAACTATGTGAATACTGTTACTTACGGTAATTACAGTAATTCAATAATGAATTGTTTATATAAACAAAAAATATCAAACGATTTCAACAATTCCTCCCAACAAAACACACTTGAAAAGATTTTTGATCCATAGCGTGACAATTTGATTTCAGATTCTGAAATCAAATTGTCACGCTATTGACATATTTGCTCTCGGTTGCAAAAGGACGCCTCTAAAAAAGAGTCTATTTATTATGTCTTTGCAACCCCAACAACTATATAACTAAATATATCCAACTAAAAAAAGCCCTAGATATTATGTTTCATGTGTTTATATATATAAAAAAGACCACCTTGATTATGTGCACGTACTAAAATATAAATTTTATTGAAATTGCAACAAGTGCGCGTCTAATGCACCTGCTCTTTCCATTAATGGACCGAATTGAAGACGAGAGAAATTTTAAATAAGTCCGTAGAGCTCTATTATGAGTTAAGACAAACCCAATGAATAAGTATTTTGAACACAAGGGGCAGATGAAATAATTACAGCTTTTATGTAAGGGCTGGCAGGTTTTAATTATTAAAGAAATGCCAAATCCTCTAAATGTGTTTTGTTATTGAGCCTAAATGTAATTTATTTTGAAATAGTGATAGTATCATGAGTATTATTATTGTAAGCGTTATTTGTGTATATTACTTTAGTTTAAAATATTTCAATATTAGTTTTGCTACTATTTAAATTTTATTTTCTAAATATTATTTCAGCTTCCGAAAACGTCATCGTTAAGAAAGCTCTAGGACTTGCTAGAACTTTCTAGCTGTTTGTTTTATGACAATTAAAAGTTAACAAATATATATACAATCTGTCCTTAAAATCGATTTTAAGAAATATAGAATAACTTTTACATTCATATCTTATTTAAAAAAAAAAAAAACATTTATAGCTTAAATGTACATCCTGAGTATTAATATATATATATAATACTTGAATAATTTTAAATAATTCTGAAAGTCATATATACTAAATAATTACACTAAATTACAGTAGAAATAATTGAAAATATTAGATATTGGCGTTGACGTCAGTCTGACTGATAGCTGATTTTAAATGAAACTCTTTACAGTCGCGTTTTAATTTCGTAATAGTGATGGGGACCAGGTGGGCGAAATTAATTCACAGTGGGAATTTTAATTCGCACTCCGATATTAAAAGTTGTGACTTGGCTTCAAGCTGAGTAATATATGTTTTTTCTTTCTACATGCTGTGTAGATATTGATAAAATATAAAGTATTAGGAACGAATGCAGCATTTTGATTATTAGCAGTCTTCCTGTATGGAAAAATCAGCACATTTATGTGTAACATTGATTGACTTCAAAAGAGTTTATATACTACCTAAAGTATATGTATTTTAATTGTATATTATTTGAATCGTTTTAAAGTAGAGATAACAAGAATGAAAAAGGGTTGCACAATAAATATGTATACAGTGTTAACCTTCTGTTTTTTTTAAGCTTTCATTAAGCGTCATAAAATTGATTTTCAATGCAAACTACACCAACGTCGAAAACTTTTTAATGAACCTAGGCTTTAAAGTAAAGTGTTAAAAAATCTAACGATCCAGGTTAAGGACAGTAACGCGCTGAAGTAGTCTGTGGTAATAAATGAGATGCGGCAGGAATTAAATGTATTCAAAAAGGGCACATTTAAACTTGGTTTACGTAAGCAGAATGTACACATTTTTACAGCGTCATAATTTATTTGCAAGCTTTCATCTTTATAATTCATGATATAATAATTAAATTATATGTAAAACATGAAAATATTATTTAATATCTACCGTTATGGATAATATTATTGCTTGTTAATAAATACTAGTTAGTTCAGATGTGAACGAATAAACTCGTAAACTTTAGAAAATGTGCTTCTCATAGTAACGCAGTAAGGGAAAAAAAATAATAATGATACCCAAATGCAATCATGAACATGATTAAAAAAGATAATAAGAAATAAATTAATTGCACTATCGTTTTAATAGCCAAACGTTGTGATCATTAATATATGGTTTCGCAAGAGCCTATATGACGCGCCCCTAACAAAGATCTCTAAATACATGATAGTGACAAATAGAAAGATTTAAAATGCATTTATTCGAAAAATACATATTTTTTCTGGCAATCCCCTAGACTTCTTCCACGTGGTAACATGTAAAAAAAACTGTTATTAGTTTTTCCAAAAAGTAACTACCAGTAAGTTGGTTAGCTCGCTGCTCTTCGTAGCTCTTCGTTTAACCACTATTGAGCAAGATGCATTTCAGCAAGTATTGCGATCGTGAAGTAACAAGGAGTTATTCAATTCTAATATGTTCAGTTTCTCTGGCTGGATTAAGATTCATTATTGCATTGAAATTTATCTTTAATAAAAAATCTTAATAACCAAATTGCAATTAAAATTTGATCTGTACCAAATTTATTGTATTATACTTAGAACATTTGATTAGTGTAATGTAATTTATTGATTAAAAATGTTTCATGTGATTTGTTATTCTTAAAACATTTTATAGTATTTTAAGCTGTTGGGCGCAAATTCGTTCGCGTGGTAATATAAAAAAAATTTTCGTACGTTGCTGTAATAAAAAGGAAACCCAAGTCACTCCCAGTTACATAACCTATCAGCGCGTATAGGTTACCATTTCATTAGCTTCTTTTATATTTCTTTAATATTCATAAAACCTAAGAAAATATGAGAATAGTTTAGTTTTAAAAATATTTTATACAAAAATATCTGTAAACATATAACCGATTCTAATAAGTATAACATAGATTTAGTATTTTTCTCCAGTTCCGCAAGCTTGATTTGCACATTTGGAAGCAAATTTTGGAGTGCGATTTTAGTGGCAAAGTAGCGCTTGGAAATGTGACCGAGAGGCTTTTAGGTCAATTTTTCACCGCACGCGGCGCACTTTTCAATGTTTGTTTCCTCATTTTTAATGCTTTTCATATGATACTGACGAACATATACAGGGAAAGCAATGAAATATTAAATTAGAAAGCCCATTAAAAGTTTTTATTCATATCCTTCTCAAAACGCGCCAAATGCACTCGTTACATTTAAAGTTATAAAGATATTTCACGTTTTAGTAAATAATGAGAATGCTAAAAAAAGTGTTAAAACGTAATGTTTAGAAGGCGTTTAGTGATAAGTTAAGGTGTCATGGAATTATGCTTAGAGTTATTTATGCAATTAAGGATTATGAAAGTTATTGACTGTTTATAACCCTTCTAAGTAAAAAAGCATGAGGATGAAAAGCCTTTAAAAAAACATTATTTTTGTATAAATGATTTTTCTTGTACTTGTTTCATGCAAGGTTCTTAATAAATAAGCAGTAATTTATTTTCTGATAATAAGTAGAGCTGTTTATTAAAAGTTGAATAAAATGTTGTTCGTTTCCTAAGGGTTAATTACACGGGTCTGAGCAGCTGTTCCGGTGTCGTATTAAACAAAAGACCTCACAAAAAAAAGAGAAGAAAATTTTCTTCGTAATGACTCATTTTGTCGTGCATACATCATATTTTCTTTCGTCTATAGATATTTACTATCGACACAGTTCTGTAGAAGCAATGAAGATGTATTATTTTTCTTTTTACATGGGACCGTCTGGGTGGGTACCACCGCGGTGCCTATTTCTACCGCAAAGCAGTAGTGTGAAAACACTACTGCGTTCCGGTTTGAAGGGCACCGTAGCCAGCGTAATTACTGGGTAAACGAGACATAACATCCAGTGTCGCATCGCAGTGAAGCATTTAAAAAAAATATTTAATGTGCATTGAACGTGTCACACAAGATACTTTGATTATATATCTTAGAGATATCAGAGATTTAAAATGCAGTGGCAGATATCGCGAGTTAGTTTTATGCCAATGGCACGTCGTGACCAGCTTATATTGCGCAAAATGGTTAGAAACTGTTTCAAGTCGGTCCTATGTTATGGTTATAATTCCACCTTTTTAATAATTTCTACTTCTAAATACGATAACTTATTTCAAGTAACGTATTTGTAAGCTAATTTATCGTTAAGTTCTAATAGTCATAAGAGTTTTACGAGTAATATAGTTCAGATTGTTATTACAATTAATAATTACCGAGTAAAGGCATCAAGGCGTATAACTTACTATAAGATGATCGTTCCGCTCGTCTCATCGCTTTAGCCAAAAAAAAGAGTAAGTCGTCAATTGAACTACTACAGTTGAAGGCATCAAGTAGGGATATAAACATTTAAATTGAACGGGTCAGTAATGACTCGCTCAAAGATGCTTTGAGTTTCAGAGACACGGTGTTCGGAGCAGTAGATTACACTTTCATAGCAAATTTAAACCAGTTAACAGCTCGTTTGCGTTGAGTTTAAAGTAGCTCTATAAAGTATTGAAAGTTCATTTCAGTATCGACTAGTGTACTATTGTCTAATGCAATGTGGTTTTATTTTAATTTAATTTATACGCAAGTTGTAGTTAGTGTAATATTTTAAATATTAAAAAAAATGAGGACGCAATAAAAAATACTTTAACGTTCAAGAATTAAACAAAAAAGAGAGCCAACTAACATGAACGCATTATTTTTTCACGTTTTTAGGTTGGCTAAGTAAAAGAAATAAAGATATATCAATATTATTAAAAGAGAAAAGTTAATACTAGCCGCCCATTATTATTCTGCATCTGGTCATTCAATTTCATACGAGTGCTTCTCAAACACAATCCGGTCGCAGCGTTCGCATATTGGTTTCATCCATAGTATGCGCTCACGAGGGCTGACCTCTACAATGAATTTGTTCAGCTAACATATTAATATCTCGGCAATGTGATGCTGATATTGATGAAACGTATTTTATAAAAATACTAACACAATTATAATAAACAAGAGTATTGTATTTATGCAAATATACTGCCGCAAATGCATGCATCTTGCAAATAAAATAAGATAAGCTTAAAAAATATGCCCCGAGTGAAGACCGAACTCACGACCTTAAGATTATGGGACTTACGCGCTGACAACTGCGCCACCGAGGTTATGATAAACATATGAAAACAAATATCTCAACACCAAACAGCACCCCCCAACACCAATGATTTTTGATTGCAGATTGCAAACATAACGCAAATGTTAGCTGACAACTAAGCCTGATCGATATTATATTTTAAAAATCATGAATTGTTGTCTCAATCCGAAGTGGTGTGTTCATACCTCAACTTTGAAAAGGCTGCACCGATTCATTTCAGTTATTTTACTTCTACGTTTAACAATAAATATACCACCTTCTTTTAACTTAAATTTTCGAACAAAACCACTGGTTTGGTAAATCTAGTGCTATTAATGCTATCAAATATAACATATCCCAGTTTTTAGTCACAACAAATAGCACCTGAAATATTAACGGCTTGGATATTTTTTTAATGACTGACGAAGATGTTTCTGTAGTAGGACTTTTCAGTAAATGTACATTTAATATGAGATAAGCCTTAGACTTTCAATCATTATTTTACCCTGTAATCATGTAATTTTACTACTTTTAGTCTATAAGACCATGTTCATAAAGTTTTGTAACAGATACTTCATTCTATTTTGATTTACATAAATTACTTTTTAAATGAATTTAACACAATATCACTTTTTTAAGTTAATACCAACTTACTAAATTCCCTGAGTGCGTTTCAGACAACGAGACAACTTTAATGTTTAAACAGCGATAGAAAATGTATGACTTTTTACGTTCTTACTCTACATTTTAAAGTTTACCGTACATTTATTGTACAATACATAGTCAATTATTTTTTGAGATATTTTATTTACCGCTCTACACAGACTTTTATAATGAGAATAAAACTTTTATAAAATCAAAGCGAAGAAATATGACACAGTTTTGACAGAACACAAATGTAAAGCAGAAAAATTGTTTAGGAAAAAGGATATTAATTTACAAGGGCAATGACACGATTACAATGGCAATTATTTAATTCAGGAGAATGTTAAACTAAGCCAATCCAATTGAATCAGACGGTCAGGTGTAAGGAGCAAAACGTAGTTACTCAAATCTATCATTGCCAAATAAAAAGATAAACCTTCAATCAAGTGATCCTACAAGTTTTCGACAAACAATACGCACAGGGAAATAGCAAAGGTGTATTGTCGTTTATTTACTTAATATCTTTTTTTTTTATAGCATACGCAGGCGACGAGAAGTCGGAGCCACCTGATGGAAAGTGGTCACCGACACCCATAGACGTTGACAATACTAGTGGTATCGCCGACGCGCCTGCCTACCGTGAGACATAGGGTGTTAAGTCTTGTTTACCCAGTAAATACGCTGGCTACGGTGCCCTTTCAAACGGAACGCAGCAGTGTTTCCACTACTGCTTCGCGAGCAAATAGGCACCGCGGTGGTACCACCAGACGCTCTCCTGTAAACAGGGGACCTACCACCGGTACCATCTTTACCAACGAAGGTTTATATTAGTTATCTTACATATCTAATATCAGTAAAATCACATAAACATTAGACGTGATGCAGTGATATTTTTATTCAAACCGCTATCTTTTGCTATCAGATGGCAAATGGACTGCCTGCCTCTTTCCGTGGTTACTTTCAAGATAATGTGCAATTCATAAAATATCTATTAAATACAAACTAGTTACGAATTTGTTGCACTATTTACTAAGAAAAAGTCAATAAAAGTAGTAACAACATTATTTTTTCAAAAGTATATGTCCAACACAGAAGTAATTCCATTTCCTAATAATATTTTAGTCTAATGAGACGAAAAACCTTCAAGACATAACAGAGATAAAGCGTAGGAACGATTTTTTATATGCCTAGCCGAGGCATGAATCATCTTACTCCGCATGCAATCGATTTATTAGGCAGCATTATTAGCAGCATGCCCTCACCAACTAGGCAACAACTATGAAAAGTTGTGGAGTACCCACTGCGTTCTAACCATTTCATTCGATTTTTAAAACGCAATCCAATACCATAAGGCTACAGAGGTAGTTAAATTACTCGTATATCTAATTTCGTACGTACTAAAATTTTTTGATATCAAAATACAATTATTTTGGTAAAGGATACTCGGCTTTATACAAATTTCAATACGTATCATAATATTTTAAGTATATTTCCAATTAAAATGTATGTTAATTATTTTAAAAATCCCTAAAATTAAGCTCATGATTTACTTGAAAAATTTAAATTAAAATCATTGTTTAAACTGAGCTCAGCTAAAAATTGATTTGTAGCTTGTTATCATCAAAATTACTTACATTCGTTTTCAAATATTGATAAGTTTTTTTTTTTCTTGAGGATAATTTAATAGCTGGAAGAGCTCTATCTAAACTTTACTACCACTTCTTCAACTTTACTACCCTTGGCACTGGGAGAAGAAGTGGCGCAAAAACTCCAGCAACGCTCCTATCTATTATGGTGTTAAGCTACAGTGTCATACAGCAAAGGTGTGTAAGTTCGACCTCATCGTGGGGCCGATGTCATGACTGTGTGTTTTCCCTGCACTCTAAGTGTAGGTTGTGTTTAGCTAATATGCCTTAAGGGTGTTAATTAAATTCTTGTATTTTACGAATAGTGAAAACCCAGCCATAGCATCGCCCGTAGCGGCAGCGAATGCATCTGCTACTTGGTTGAATTCGCCCTAGATCAAGAGATCTAGCGATTTTTAAAATTATTTGCAGTTATTGCTAGTGCTGCTATTGCAGCTGGCGTGCTACTATTTGAGGCGTCTGCGAGCGCTGGCGCTTGAGTAGGCTCCGGCACTGCCCCCGAACAGGTTCTCGCTTTGTCGTGCGGTGGGAGCTCAGTACTCAGGCTTGGGCCAGCCGCGGGGAAGCTGCCCAGAGGAGATAAGGGGCGCAGAGAATGTGCGCCCCTTGCAATACAGGAGTGGGAGCTGCGGCTGGAGCTCCCCAGCGCCGGCGTCAAATAGTAAAGCCATACGCCCTGTTCTTAAGTGATGGCTAGAAAGGGACATGGTCTCAACATTCCGGCGCGACGCAGGTTCTCTCGGACACGGCTGTTTCAGGAGTCCGTCGCACGCGTGGCGAGTAGAAGCCCACAGAGAGTGCCACCACCGTGGCGTATGTGCCGAAGAGACGGCCTAACACGCGCTGGAAGAGTGCCCAGCCTGGGTCGAGCAGCGCCAGAGCTGCGTAGTGTCGTGGGCACGACCTTTCGCTTCCTGCCGTAGTGCGCAGGATGCCAGAGCGAAAGGTCGTGGGGCGCCGTCCTTGCTTTTGCGAGGTCGTGATGGCCCGGAAGAAGGCCGCGTAAAGGGACAGGGAGGCCATGAGCGCCCTGGCTATCCGCAGAAGAAGGCCAGGGCGCCGAAGAGTGGCGTACGTGCAACCTTCCCCTGACACTGAGCCCTGGGCGGCCGGGCAGAGGTGCCCGCCCAGAGAAGGGCTCAGAGGGAGCGCCGTACTGTTTGTTCCGGCACGGCGCCCTAAAGCGACGAGAAAGGAACAACCGTTGGTTTTAGTGGTTATACCGGCCGCCCATCTTGGTCCGGGGAGCCCACATATCCCGCTGCCCCTCACTTTGGCGGCGGGGAATCCGTAAGCTGGATTTTCCAACGGCAAAAGCCAAAAAAAAATAGCCGCGGAAAGCTAAGAGGAACCTAGCTGGCCGTGGAGGAGGTTGCTCCAAGCGGCTAAACAAGCCCGCTTTGGATGCGCCTTTAGAGGTGCTGAGGGACGGGTTGCAGGAGGTAGACGTGCCGCCCTTCCTGTCCCTCGCAACCAGGGTGGAGACGCGGGAGAAGAGGGGTATTCCGAGGCCGCTCTCCCTATCCTCCGTGACTCGCGAGGCCGCACCGCTTATGCGGTGTGAAGGAACCGTGGAGAAGGGACATTCGGCATGGTGTCGTCGATCTCTCCTCCTTCTGCGGCTGAAATGGAGCTAGGCGCGTGTAGTGCCTTGATCCCCAAGGCACTGCTGTAACAGGGCACGTAACGGGGGCTGGCGAAACAGTTCCACGAAGCGTAACGTAATAACTAGCAGTTGTGACATTGTCCTGAGAGTCCAATGGAATGCGGCCGCACAAATGAGGGACGACTGATCCGTGTGCACACGGCTGTGTTATGCTAATCGTTGCTAAATACAATTGTGTTGTCAGCCGCTTGACGAAGCTATCTTGTTTCTTAGTTTTGAACGTTTTTATATTTTGTTTCTTTTTACAGAACCAGTCACGACACACCTACCTACCGAGCCCGGTAGGGCGAGTTGTATATATACGCTCGGCAATCACCGCGACTCACCGATTGCGTTGGGTGATGCAACCTATGTGTCAGAAATAGGCGTGACCTAACCGGTACGATGATCGACCGGAAACTCGCAAGAAGGATCGCTTTGATCTCGATACCAAGGCGATCAATGAGAAACTCGGTAGAAAATTGTACCCGAAATTCAGCGATGCGATGCATAATTAAATCGCGGAGCATTGCCCAACAGTGCGTTTTGATCTAAATGTATTACAGTTTCTTATCATATTAACATTTAGGAGATATGTATATGTAATTATAATTATAAATATATATAATTATAAATTTTCGCAACACCGCTTTATGGCAGAAATAGGCACCAAAGTGGCCTCGTATTTTGTTGAATTGTCAATATCACATCACAACTATCCATTTTGGGTTCAGCAAGCCTACATGAACATGACAGTATGCCTTTGATTATGTTTTGTCTAAATAACGTATCTCGATGCCTGACTAACTATCGGATATTATAACAATTATTTTTGCTTGAAAAAGCTTGGATGGTGATGGTAATAAATTGGTTATAACTCAGTAATTCATTTGGTAGACGCTACAGATAAAAAACTTTAACGATTGCCAGTCCATTCTTTGGCGTTGCCTGTTTTATGTCATTCATGTTAAGCTATAAACCTTTTATGACTTGCGAAAGCTATGAAATCATGGATCTGTGTTATATCAAAAATAGTGTAAAAATTGCAGTGATAATCTTGTAAAGGTACCACAATAATGTAAACGATGCAACATAGCTTAAAATTATATTTCCTTTAAAATAAATTAAAAATAAATGGTTTATTATTTGTTTTCGAAGAAATAATTAAATAGTTGTAATTTTAATACTCGTATTTTCCAGATAAACAGAATTTATATCGTATTTCTAGGCATTAAAGTATTTAGTGATTGTTTAATATAGTAGCAATCTGTCCACGAATTAAATTAGTTATTTTTTATTTTTGGAATGGATTTTCAAGTTTAAAAAGTAATTGTTTTTTGAATAGAAAATATTTATTTCTATTAGCAAAAAGATATAAAAATCTGCTCAATAGTTTTAAAGAACGATCAAATCTTGGCTCCTTATATGATTAGTATAGTTATAGGTTGTTAGTTTAGTTTTACCATTTCACGTCACGGCGTTCAAGATTAAAGTTTATAACGCACATGATTTTATTTATATGTTCAATAATTTAACGCTTTAAAATCCGTAAGGCCATATTATGTATCATGGTATTCAAATTCACAAATGTATTAGTTAGTAACGATAATCTTTGTAAAAAACAAAATTACAAAGGCCTTTAAATAGGCCAGAGCAATTGTTAAGGAAGAATTTGATGTAAGAAATTGTTTCAATAAGCACTTGATCCCTCTCAAAAAATGTGCTGCGATTATTACCGCGGGAGAAAAGAAATAGTACGTCATTACTGTATATTGTACAGATTGTTAAGATTCGTTGTTTTATTTCAGTACAATTTTAAGTTTTCAAATAGGTTTTTATTTCTTTAAGGTAAATTTATTATTAAAATTGAATTATAAGTAGTTTTACGAACAATTTTTACAGCAATTTTTATAAAAGCTAGCAGTTTCAACAGAGTGCCTAACTTGTCTAAGAGTTAATTATGACTTTAGCTAAAAAAAAGTTACAATCTTATACAATTTCTCATTAGAAGAGTTGTCACTTAATCTTTAGGAATTCATGGATGCGTCGGAAAAATGTTTTTATGCCCATCCAACGCATGGATCATCTTACTTCATAAGAAACAGGTGATCAACGCGCATCGTTTTACTATGAATAAAAAATGAAAAGTTTGTATGTTCCCACAGGATTAGAATCTACCATCTCCGGTTACTGAAGAGGTAGCCAATACTACTAGGCTAATAAGGCAGCTATAATAATGCATTTTGTGCGTTATTTAATGTAAAGCCTTATACTTGGAAATACTTACAGATCAGAAACCCCTTGAAAAATTTCAAGTTACATAGTTGAACAGGAAATTTACTTAACCACCCTTTTTTAATCATCATACATATTTTTGTAATTGCAATAAATTTTATATATTTATGACTATTAACGTTGCCACAGATACTGCATGATGCTTATAAATATATAAGGATAATTAAGATTTAATATGAAGTGTTTAATATTTTTGGGCATAGTTAAGTCTTTAGTTCTGATAGAAATTATTGTTATTGCACTTGGCTTAGTGACCCTGATTGTTGCGGCAAAGGGTGTGTAATATTTTTTCTTTCCTACCAAAGTAAAAATATAATGTGATGAAGATTGTGTTTTTCTCTTGTCTGTTTCTATATTATATTTATTTATCAAACAAAGAAAAGTAAGTCTAGGTATTTATCACTTTTTAGTTTCCATGTACAAGCTTTGCTTAGTTTGACACTAGATGATGTAGTGTTAATCATATGGGAACTTTTATTATTATTACTATCCTAATATATCTAGTAAACTGTATAGGTATGCTACTGGAAAAATAAGTCATGGCAGGAAAAATATATCGATTTGCTAGTAATTTAATAAATTTATTCAAATGAAGCGTTTGTTGAGATCTGCTTCTTATTTCATTCATATATAATTATGGTGTTCTATATAAATATCATTGTGTCAACGATTCCTTTTTGATTGTGTTTAATTAAACGCTAACGAATTATTTAAGACAATGAAATAATTGCCGACACTTTTATTTTTATGCTTTTTGTTTGGAAAGTATTTCTTTTTGAGCGTTGAAATCCACGTAAATACTTATCTCACGGTATTTATTTTATCATTAAATTTGACTACATTTTTTTGTTTACTTTTTTTAAAATTAAATGCTCCATCATCTTTGAGTCCTTTATGTTTTGCACCATATCAAATATTACGATGAGTCACATGCAATTCCTTAACGATTAAATGACTTGTAACTTGTAATAATACAGCACGTATCCTTAAGCTTAACACAACCGGAAAATGCTGTCGACATTTTTCATACTCGACCCTCGGGAGCAAAAATACCGCTCGCTAACGAGCCTCCTTTGTTCACATACTTTACTTTGGTCTGTATTAGAGCGGTAAGTTAGTACAGAGATTATCTTTTCTTTGTTAAGTGCAACTACATGTTTTTTACAACATTTTCTTGCTTTCTTAGATGCATGTACTTGGGCATAATTCACATGTTTCATCATCATCACTTTGTGTGAGTCCACTGCTGGACAAAGGCCCTAATGCACGCCACCATTTCCGATCCTCGGCTATATTTTTACAAGTCACACTGGCTAATTTGTGAATGTCGTCACCTTATCTTGCAGCAGGTCCAACAATACATTTGCCGAGCCTCGGTCTTCACTCCAAAGGTCGTCATTTCTATTGCTTATGTGATTGGCCCATTGCCACTTTAATTTACTAATTCGGTGGTTTTGGAGTACGTTTACCTGGGGCAAAAGGTTCGAACTACGTTGAAACTACTTTGAGGGAAAGGCCGTCAGAAGGATTCGGCCGGGCTGGGCAGCTTTTCATAAGCCCCGTCGAGTTTTCATATCACTTGTCCCACAGTGACGAGACTTGGACACTTACGATTCGACTGGTCGACAAATTTAATGTCCTGAGTGATATGAAATTTGTTGATTGAAGAAGGAGGAAGAAGAGCTAAGGGCTATGCTTGGAGTACATATGAACGACCGCATCAGAAAGAATGTAATCCGTCAGAGAACCAGAGTCACGTGTTTATTATATAATTCTTACACTATACCAGATAAGTTAAATACATTTAGTTACCACTACCCGCGACATAGTCCGTGTGGAATAGCGAAGTGTACTCAATTTGACTGTTTATTAGTATAGATGAGGTGTAATAATTGTATGCATCTATAATTATAAAATAAGATTCATAGTTTTATATTTATCGTTGATGTATTTCCATATAAACTTTCATCCACCATTTCGATACTTACAACCGCTCTTTTGCAATAATTAGAAGCCTATTTTATTTTTTATAATCTCTTCGACGTTAGTATGAAATTTATTGAATAATAGACAGAGCTACTTTCGCATTAATAATATTAGTATAAAGAACAAGCAAAGGGGAAAGCAACATCGAACCCGACAATAACCTACTTACACTTTAATTTAGTTACACCCTTGAAACTTTATTTAATCAAGTTCAAAGCTAAATTTATTACAAATAGATAAGTTAAATTATATTTTCGCGGTTTGTATCTATGTGTTTCAGTGTCACACCTGTCACACCAATTATAAGTTTCATTTCAGACCTTAAGGTAATCGCTTACTCCCTTTTCTGGAACAGCTTTTCGTCTTATAAGCTTTTTCAAATTGTGATTCTGAACCCTTGGCTGGAAAGTGGCAGATTCAGAGCCAGACTTTGGCAAAGCAGCCTTGGTAAAATTAATAAATATGTAGCGTCAATAAATTAAATTGGGAACCTTTTAATTGTCCCAATTTTAAATAAACCCTTGAAAAGCAATTAGTTTATTCATCCTTAAAGATAGACAAACATTTATTAATCCTCGTTGATGTTGTTGTTATTTGACAAAGTAAATGGTTTTATTACAATTGGCAATATGTGTTCTTGCAGGTCACACAAGTCTTTCTAAAAATTTTCAGGCAAATTTGTTAACATATAGAAACAGGTTCACACGTTAAACACAACAAATTTCTCTTTTCTTAAATTTGAAAAAAATATTCTTTTTGATTCTAAAATTATGAATCCCTAATCTTGTTTACGTTCTAAATAAGAAGTGTTCTATCCCATAATCATGGAAATGGTTTATCCCAAAGTTCAAATTGTATATATGCTTAAGTAGTGCAACTAACGCGTGTTTTACGCACATCTCTTTTTAATTGAAGTTTTCATCATTTTTACATTTTGGAATTCTCTTAGAGATTTCTAAAACTATTAATATATAGTAATTAGTTGCTTGAACTATTTATTTTCATTCTTCGTTTTACAAATAAAACCTACACTGAACCCACATAACACATAAAGAAGCCCACAGTGATGGCCGTGTTTCGAAATAACATATAGAACCGTTGTGCTAGTGTTAGTTAAGGCAAATTCTGGTTGCTAATAATACTATTCGAATGTAGATTGTTCGTTGGATACACGTAATCCAATACATTTTCTTTTTAAATGAAAAGTAGTCGTCCTGTTATTTTTTACATTTGAAAAACTCTACACGTTCGTACCTTTATGGCGCTTGCTTTATAAACTGGAGGTCGTAGGTTCGAATATTGCAGGCAATTCTTGTAATTTCCAACAGTATTTATATTCAACCACATCAGCATTTCAACATAATGACATGTCTCAATGTTAAAGAAATGACATCTCTTACAATCCTATTATCTGATTTTGGTATTAATTTATGTACTTCATGCATAGTTAATAATAAAAATATCTTTTTGAAATTTTCAAACAAAAATAAAACAGCTCTCGAATCCTTTTATCCCAATGGATCGAAAGGCAAATAACAAATTAAAATATTTCACTGTTCTGCTTCTTTGTTATGTATTAGAATTTTCAGACAGTGACTTGATTTTTTCCAGAGTTTTTTTAGGTATTTGGTTCCATATTCAACTGTCATATCTCTTTATTCCAGCGGACATGGTCTTAAGGCAGAATTTCTGTCTGTGGATGAAATCTTTTAAAAATTACTTTTTTTATTGATGTGTTTGTTTGCATGAACAAAAGAATTAATATTAATGTCATAGCTAAAGAAAAAGTCACCAAGAAAAATGTGGAAACCAAAAAAATCTTTTATAAAATAGCGCCACTGCCCATAGCTAGGAGGTTTCTGCGCATTTTCCGGTAGTAAATTACAATCAACAAAATATTTCGGGATAGTTCCATTTATACGAGTGGACCGTCTGAATTTATTTTTATATTAATGACCCACTTT
Organism: Lamproptera curius; assembly: GCA_029286875.1. Lineage (NCBI taxonomy): Eukaryota > Metazoa > Arthropoda > Insecta > Lepidoptera > Papilionidae > Lamproptera > Lamproptera curius. Next base: position 286,062 of record JAGSMT010000366.1, on the reverse strand, counting down.
CCCCTGCTGGTGTTATCGTTCTGGAGTTCAGCCAACTGACCCAACTGGTTAACGCACCATTAGTGCCATTGCTATTCATCAAGTAGGTTTAGGTTAATTTTGAAACGTATATGGCTTTAATAATATAGACGATAGCAGCCGATGTGGTCTAGCGGTATTGGCCCTTGCTTTATATACCGGAGGTCGTGGGTTCGATTCCAACGGGCAAATAGCTGTGTGATTGTTTTTGATTGGTTAGGACATTTTGTCTAACAGATTAAACTATTCAAGTTAATTAATAATTCATTGTGTTCACAAAATAGATTAACCCAAAAGCTTGAAAAGGATTGAAATTAGAGCTGTTACTTTTTGTGGTTTAAAAATAAACAACATAATCGCATAAAGAAATAAGCGTTTAAATTGCTACAATGCTGTCATCCTCATTACATTTCAGGACTACTCTTAAACCTTGAGGAAAATAGAGTTATTTTTATGTTCACAGAAACTATGTAAAATCAAATCAGTACGCTAAACTACAATTGCTAGGAAACTAACAGCTAGCGCGTTTAAAATTCGTTTTAATCACATCAACGTCAAAAGATACGATAAAAGCGTGATTGTGTTCACAAATTATGACCGCAAACAAATCCATCCGCGTGATGTTACGATACCAATGATTTATTCACACTCATAGTGGTCAGTAAATTATAGGAAATTCGTTGATTACTAAGAACCAATAACAAATGTAAATTGTTACCTTTGTATTGGTTCTGCAGTAATCAACGAATGACGTCAACCAAAAATATTTAATTTTTATTCGAAATGTGTCAGCATTATAGCTGTTGCGCAAGGCTTCGTTCTGTTTAAAATATAATACACAAAAAATATTCTGTTAGTTTTTTTCACACCATTCCAGAAGTAAAAACCGACAGACAAAATTTTGAATAATGTTGTTTTATAAATGTTAGTTTTGTGTTGCAAACAGACACGCTTTTTTTATTTATTTGTATATATATTATATTACTGATAATTATCTTATACTTTGGTGTATAAAAAATATTCTTTACGGATAGGAGAAGACGGAAAAAATAATAATTACTGACACGTGTAATCTAAAGCTTTTAATCGAATATACCGCCGATTAATACTTCAGAAGTATTCTAGTTATTTATCTATTAAGTGCCAAATTAAAAGGTACTTTAAAATTGATGATAAAAATGTTACATTCTGGAAAGATTCGACTAAAATATACCAGAAAAAATACTCGTACAAAGACTTCTTCAAGAAACGTCGGGAATTTAAAATGTAAATTTATTAAAATTATTGATTTTTTTTACATGCTGTTCTTTTTGTGGCCATTTGATGTGATATTAAAAATGTTATTGATTGTCTTCGCAATGTGATTTGAACGAGATAATTATTTAACCCTGGTGAAGAAAATTTGGCCTCGGAGCCACAGCCTAGGTATTATAAGAACTAGTATGAGGTTAATGGCTCTAACAGAATCCACGAATTAATCCAGTCCTTGATCATCCGTAGGCAGAGAATTAAGGGCACAAGGATAGCCTACGCCCATTATATTTAGCAACATAAGGGGTGAAGCTAGTGAGTCCGAGCTAGAGAGTTCCACGGAATAAGCAAGATCCTTATGTTCTGACGTCACCAAACATGCGTGGCCTGATTCCCTTAACCACTGATTTCACTCGCGTCAATAATGCTTCCACTAGTTTATAGTGGTGACTCTTTGACATTATGGTAATTGGTTTTGAAATTAAAATTAAATTTCCGACTTCTTCTTAATGCAATTACAACCAACTTTATATTATCATTTCTTTTGATATTTGTAATACATATATATGAAAACGTTTTAAATTGTGCTCAATCGTTTCGTGGCAGCCAATACATATACTATAGAAAAATAACTTATATGTATAAGCGTTAATTTAAAAATTATCAATATTATATTTTCTTTAATTGTTTGAAAACACGAAGTACAATTTTTATACTAAAAAATCTAATAAAAGGACTTTTCATTAATTTTATCATGTTTCTTTACATTTTAATTTCCGAAGTTTTGAACACTTTCCAGCCGCCGTGATCACGGGACAGACGTCTTGTTGCCAGTGCTGAAGCGGGATCGCGATTTTAAATGTAATAAAATAAACGCGATGAAATTTGTAAAAAGTCCTTTATCCAATTCTGTGTATTATTCGCGTAAACGATAGAATTAATTATAAAATCATAATGGGACAGGTAAAACTTTTATGTAATGTTTAGTGAGAAATTATTTATGCGGAAAGCATTTGTGCCATGAAACAAAATGATTATTGCAAAAATGACTTTGATGCTTTTTATTATCGTTCATGCAATTTCAGGGCTCATCGTTATGTCTCATGGCAATCTAGTTAAAGTTGGAAAATTATTTTCAATTTGTTCCGTTCTGTTTTGTGAGTGCAATATAGTTAATTCGATTAAATTGTTTTTAGTCTATTTTATACCTAGGTGAATTTATAAATCAAACTCCATTAAAAAGATTAGACTTTCTTTCCTTAATCTTTTCTTTTACTATATTTTGCACTCACCTAAAAGGATAATTTTGCTTTATTTTTATTTGAGGAAAACGGAACATTAATCATTAAAATTTTGTCGTACTATTGTATTAAATAAGCCTTTAATGATATCTTATTTTTAAATGATATGTTCTTTTTATCTCATTCGGCAATAAATGGCAACTTTGGCAGGGAAGTTTAATTAGCTTTAATGGATATATACGTTTGACACAAGTACAATGCCTAAACGACTTACAACAAGTGGTTATATGTAAAAAGAATCTTTAGTTTTCTCCAAAATGTAACCTAATTATATCTTTCAGAAGAAGTCCGGTCAAAATTGGACCGGCATTTCCGGATTAGCGCGAACAAAGATACAGACAATCAGACAAAAATTAATTAAATTTTGATGTTTGAAACAGACACCAATTTCATTTCTTTAAAAGATAATTATTTGCTTTATTTCTTTCATAAGTTTCAAGCGACTCATTACATGTTTGATATACGCTCTTTTAAATTAGAACAACCACAGTGTAATTATTCGACTAGATAGATATTAATATATTTTCCAATTGATCTTACTAAGATACATTACATAAAATAATTATCATCATCATCAGCCTGTGATAGTCTGCCTGCTGGAATGGGTCTCCCTAATGCACCCTATCCATTGGGGTATTGGACCATCCCACCACGCTGGGCGGGTTGGTGGGTGGACCGACCTTTACAGAAAAAGTTATGGAAAACTTTTCATCGATTCAACGTTCAGTTTCGTTTGCGAGAAAAACAAATCGTATTTTTCTGCACCAAAATTGTTATACATATTCACCTCTCACAAGTATTCAAGATTTTAGATTTTTCGTAAGTTTTCTTTAGGTCCAATGTAAATGAAATGTAGTGATCTGATAATATGAGTAATCTAATAAATTAATATACTTCAATAGTACTAATTATTATAGATTATTATGGTTAATGAAGGTATATTTTTGAAGACCTTTGTCCATATTTGTAAAGAGTAATTAGAACAAGCAACAAATAATTTTCAATAATTCAAAAGACTTTAATACTCTTACATAAACCGTACGTATATTTCATTATAGTACTGAATCATTTCTTATGATATTAAAGCTCGTACGTTAAAAAAGACAAAGAAGGCTTTAATTATCTAATTATGAAACGATGAGGAAATTTGGACAAAAAATTTGTTTTTTGTTTCCAAATACCAGTGATTTACTTTACATAGTTTAATATATTTTTATGTTATCGGATATACATTTTATATTTAAAGAATGTTTTTCTCACTTTATTCCAATTGCTTTTGTAAGATATAGGATCCTTCTACATTGTCACTTACAGATTATTTAATGAATTGTTTTGGCCTGTCTCTATAACTTTGAGATGAATATGCAATGAAACAATGTTCTCAGTTTAGTTACAAAATTTATTCTCATATAAAAATTGACTCTTCTTAAAATTAAATCTAAACTGTTGATTTATAAAATCTTGTAATTTTTACATCAAAAGTGGCTCCTGTAATTATAAATGTTTACATTAATACAAATTATATAAAACTTTGGAAATGGATGTACGTTTTATAATGTCAGGTCTGAGTGCAATTTTTCCACACTAAGATTTAACAAAGTTTTTAATAAATACAGTTTCACAAAAGTCCATGTTCAGGATGATTTCAGTCATTGTCATGACTTATAACATATTTCAAACAAATTCACAATTCGCATTCGAACGCTCCTGCAAGATTTCAAGGAGCAGGTACATGGTGTAATACAATTATTTCAATCTGAATTACAGTAATTCATTTACATATTTTGTTGGTTTATTATATTTTCACAGCATCTGTAACATAAGCGTAAACGTAAAATATGGGATCATCACAAAGTACCTTTAACATGTCTTCATTTTCAATCAAAATAATCTTTAGTGCATATTTTTATGAGATTATTATCGTTATTTTACATAAGTAAGCCTTATTTTAAAAATGTATTTTATAAACGTAGGATGCAGGCAGAATTTTATAAAAATGCTATACATTATACTACTCGTACTCAGAGGTTATTAAGGTTCTGCAACTGCAACTAAAATATTAATCTTTCATGGTTCGATTTTCTTTCACGTTGCATTTGACTTAGATAAATGCAGTGTGATGGATTGAGTCACCAGTTTCTTAGACATATAGCATTTTTTATCACATTTTTCAACTGGCTATAAATAATATACAAAATGTATTAAAGTATTGATATAATTTAAGTGCTACACATACAACATACAACATACTAAAAAATATTTTTTAACTAAAATAAATTTATTTATTGAATCACCTTAAATTGAATCTATATGATATCTTAGAAAACTTGATCGTAAAATTTATCTGTCTCTATACATAACGGAGAACATCGTGGAAACGATAGCTCTACTGACACGGCGTAAGCAGATTGTTTTGTATAAATAATATATACTAACTAACTTATTATAATTCTAAGCACAAGCGTTTTTATCTAATTCTAAATAAATGACACTTAATGCGTCCTATGGGGCTGAGTGGCGAGTGGCGAACAACGTGGTGGTTTTTGTCAGTGCGAGTCCGACAAACCCGTCTTTGCCCCCGTAAGGACGGGCATAAATAGGCATTTCCCCACGGTGAAAAAAAAACAAAAGTTAGATGAAGAAGCCAGCTTTGGATGCACCTTGTAGGTGCACTCCGTTATAAAAAAATACTTAAGAAGAATAGAAAGTAATATATTGTGAGTTCTTATTTTGCATTAGTTGTGTAAGCTAACTATAGTGTACATATGTAAAAATTGTACCCCAATTCATACCAATGAAAACTATTATCATTAACATGCATTTTATTGTAATAAACAGTTGTGTCATTAACAAGAACCTGGAAAGCCCACATCACTGCATTACGTGTATTCGTATTTATTACACTAATTATTGAGCTCACAAAATATGACCGCAAATGGAAATTCACCTATGTGACATTTCAATCCTATAATTTATTACGATTATGAGAAGTGGTCGCTTAATTACATAATAAATATGGATACGAAAATTTAAACATATTTTGGGTCCATTATCAACACTAATTACGAAAAATTATGTTTAATGGAAGTAAGCAGTCAGTTTGCGATAGGTAACGTTATTTTGCGAAATACTTTATTGGATTTACGCATTGTTTTAAGAAAAAGTATTTTTATTTTAGTGTAAGAAACAGTTATTTCATGCTTAAAATATTGGATCTCTAACTGGTGAGGAATCAATTAATAGTAGGTAAGGAACTAGTTCAAATTTGAGATATTGTTATTTTTTATAAATCGTTGAATAATTGATATCATTTTGTTATCGAAATTTTCATATTAAAGTTATGCAAATCTTCTAAATTGTAGCAAAATGTTAATTTTTCTAGGAATATGTTTCTATTTGCTACATAGTCATTTTAGTTATGATTCCTGATAGTTATATTAGTTCATAATCTTCATTTCCCCTATTGGATGTATAGACTAATCAAGTAAATTTAATAAAAGAATGAAGTTTATATATACTACAACCGCATCTAGTCATAATAAGCAAAGTTTGTGCTATGCAACACATGAGTAAATACATAAACTTATTTTTTAATACACTAAAATACTTATAAACACTGAGACACGACATAACGTTCATCACACAATTTGTCCCGTGGAGGAATCGAACTCACTACCCTCCAGCGTACCATTCAGGGTCACTAACCACTGCCTCCACCATAAAAGCGGGTCGTCGATATATAAAAAATTGTAATACGATGCTAACAAATAATACTATTACCAAGTTATATTTTTCACTATTACGTAAGTATCTTGTTAAGAATACATTTACGACCACGTATTTTTATTTCTCCAATATGTGCAAAACTGCTTCTCATAAAATTCCAAAAGATAGTCCACATGACGAGCATTACTAATAAAAATAATTATAGAGACGATGATCCTTTAATTCCACATATAACAAGACGAGTAGCAAGTATATTTTTTTAAAAGTGGGTTAGAATCGATAGAAAGGTAGTTTAAAATGATTTAATATCATTTGCTAAAGAGCAGCGCTTAGTCCAAGTAAATTAAGGACAATTTGGTGTGTTTATGATGTAAAGGATTTTTTATTGCATACGAGGCAGACGAGCAGTCAGCCACCTGATGGAAAGTGGTCACCGACGCCCACAGACATTGAACAATACAGGTATCACCAACGCCTGTTCCTATGAGACATGGATGTTAAGTCTCGTTTACACCAGTAAATACCTGGCTGCAGTGCCCTTCAAACCAGAATACAGTAGTGTTTTCACTACTGCTTTACTGTGAAATAGACACCGCTGTGGTACCCACAAAATCTTTAAATTAAAATACCTCCAGTGGGCTATTCCTAAATAATGGGTACGAGCTTTCACTAACTTTATTGAAGATCATTTTAAGTGGTAAAATTAGGTGAACACAGTTTTAGTCTATCTCTTAAGGTTGAGCCAGCGTTTGCAATTAAATCGACCGAGCTTGTGATTTTAGACTTAAAAATTTTATTTATTTCATAAATGTGTATTAAACAGCCTATCAAAAAATTATATTTAGGATCAAATGACGTCTATTACCAATTATTTAAATAAAGAATAAACAAATCAGACACTAGGTGCGAAGACAACGAGGTAATATGTATAAACCATGCCTTCTGTACTCAGTTCAGAGCGTTCTTTTGGAAGTCGCTCAAAAAATGGGAACGATGTAGTGGTCTGAAACATTACCCATGTTATCAATCTTTATACGAAAGTACACGAAGTGTATGTTTAGCTCGATCAATTATAATTAAAATAAGTGTAAAAATGGCCATAAACGAAAGCAGCGTTACTTGCATCGACAAGCATATATGATACAATTTCGATAGTATGTTAATGTAATTAAACTTTGCCAATTTCCAAGAAGTACGATTACGGCGGATTGCTAGCATCGCGCTGCCTGTTCCATTTCATTGAACTGTCACAATTGCTTGTGATGGATTGGGTTGTTCAAAGCCTAAGAAAATTGAGTAATAACGATGTGGAAGCGGTTTCATATGAGTTTTATTGCATCGCCGAAAAGAAATGACATGTTATTTCCATTATTTACGTGCTATGCAAAGTTTATAAAACTCCTTGTCAAAGAGGAAAGTTATGAAAATTCTTGTCTTATACTTGATGTTAATTATTCCTGAAAATAAATTAGAAGAATACCTGTCATTTCTTTGTTTAAACATGGTATTTTTCATATTGTCTTTCTTTATACTCGACGAAGGCATTATTTGTTATTGAAGCGCAACTTCCGAGACGGAAGCTATTAAATAATTCAACAGCAGATATAGCACTGCGCCTTGGGCTGTAGACACTGCCCGTGCAGCCAACAAAACGATACCTTATTAGAGTATCCTGCAATGTAACAGGATCGAATTGTGATAACAATTTCTTAGAAGAGTTTTCTTATCTAGAATTGAACAATTTATTATTAAATAAAATTACTTTACGGATTTTATCGCGTTTTATTTTACATTTTAAAGTCCTCGACGTTTCAGACACTTTCAGGCCGTGGTCACGGGTAGACTGAGATGTCATGCGTCTTCTTGCCAGTGCTGAGCGGGGTTTCTAGATCTTAATTTTAATAATTATTTTTAATCTGTACTCCGACCCTATACAAAATGAACTGATTTTATCTGCAGCCAGCAGTGGTATTATAGCTTGGGTTTAAATTTTAATTTATTAATTATGGGATCTAAGCAGGTGGTAGAACCAACCATCTTCTCTATTGAAATTTGGATGTTTTTAATCTCATAGCCTCTGGATCATCCTTGGTAGGAATCGGTGTTCTTTAGCGAGGATTTGTGGTCGATCAAATCTGATGTAATGGTTTGGGTGATTTAATGTATGGTCATACACTGCCGACTTGTTGGGTCTTCTATGTTTAATGTCAGCTATATGTTCCTTCACGCGGTTCTTATTGCTCGCTTTGTTTGTCCAATATAAGAGGCCAGTCACAATCCAGCTTGTACACTCCTGGGTCTTGTAGAGGAATATTGCACTTGACAGGTGGTAGGAATTGACCAATCTTCTAGCGGCTTGAAATAAGTTTTGATTGAAGCCCGCCTCAAAATGTAGCCAATCTTGTCAGTTACGCCTCTCACAAAGGTAGAACAGCAGGTACTCGCCCACTGTGGCTGCCTTCACTGGTCACTGTGACGCTGCCTGTAGCTGCAGGAGCTTGTTTCTCGCAGTACTTGCTTGACATGGTGTAGCTCAGCCGCCAGGTGTTCATCATCACAGATCCCTCGTGCTCTCTGAAACAAAGATTTGCCCACGGTAGCCAACTGGGATGGATGGTGGTACGAATTACCATTTAAATATTTATTTGTATGGGTTGGTTTCCTATACACAGTATGATTCAAGGTGTTATCAGGATTGCGAACAATTAAAACATCAAGAAAAGCTATAGAATCATTATTTTATAACTCCATAGTAAACTGTATTTTTGAATTAATGGAGTTAAGGTGGTTTAAAAATGCATTTATTTTATCATATGGTAAGATGGTAAATGTATCATCCACATAGCGCTTATAAAATCTTGGATGAATGGAGCAGTGAGTCGACATTGAAAGTATTATCAAAGGCTTAAATTTCGCAATTGCACCGAAAAATCCCTGTAGAGCAAATTGTATGTAGTGTGGAGGATTGTTTGTTCAAAAATCAATTGCAAAGGAAGATTTTATTATTATTATTATTATAAAATAATGAACAGGCAGCCAATGGCTGATATGTCCATATCTACACTAGTGATTTATCGCAATTGAGAGTGGTCCATTTGTCATATTTGTTTTAAAAACATTCACTGAAGAGCTGTTGATGACATCTTGAGCAAAGCATTCCATGTAGTTATTACTCTGTTGTTTATTCTATGTTATCCAATGATTGTGTTTGACTTAGCATGTTTGAGGTTCATATTGTTTTAGCTTCTAGCTCTGGGTGTGAGCCTGAGTTGAAACATTGATGACATGTTTGCACAGTTGTATTTTGTGTTAGTATTTTGTATGCCTCTATTATATCTCCTCTGTGTCGACGATCACTCAGTGTTGGCAGCTTTAGTTCCAAAGACGCTCATTGTATGATTTTCGGCGCAAACACACTGGAAGTTTTGTTACTTTTCTTTGCACACTTTCCAGTTGATCTATGTCCTTTACAAGGTATGGGTTCCAGATCTGGAATGCATATTCCAATAGTGGACGAATATAGGTTTTGTGCAATTTTGACAGGGTAGAGGGTTTCAGGTGCTGAAATGCTCTTCGTACTACATACACTAAGCTGTTTGCCTTTTTGACAATGTGATCTATATGCTTGGCCCATTTAAGATCAGCTGAAATTATTACACCAAGGTCCTTTTGTGATGTCACTGGAATTACCCTTGTGTTGTTAATATAGTAGCTATAGCCAGGGTTTTGCTTCCCTATGTGGAGTACTGTGCACTTATTTGGATTGAGTCTAATAATCCATTCCTTAGTCCAGTCTTGGATTCGGTGTAAATAAATGAAACATGATCTGATAGAGGGTTACCAAAGAATTTAACATCATCTGCAAAAAAACTAGCTTCAGACTGAATAATTCGGCAGAGATCAACAACATAGAGTATAAAAAGGATTGGTGCGAGTACTGATTCTTGGGCACACCACTGAGGACCTCTTTAGGGCTGAGACAAATATTCTCCTATCCCACTCGAAAGTCTCTATTTGTCAGATAATTTTCCACCCATTTAAAAGTTTGCCTCTTATGCCAAAATGATCAAGTTTAGTGATTAATCGTTTATGGGGTACTTTGTCAAAAGCCCTTTCAAAGTCTAGATAAAATACATCGGTTGGTTTGTTTCTATCAAAATCACTAGCCATTTATGAAAGCAGGTCAGCAGATTAGTTACTGTAGACCTTTTTCTACAAATCCGTGTTGTTCTTTTGGCACAATGTCAGTTTCCATTATAAAAGATTTTAGCCTGTTAATATTATTTTTCCATACATTTGCATGCAATGCTGGTCAAACTTATAGGGCGATAATTTAAGGATCAAGTTTATCCCTTTTATATACTGGAGTTACTATTGCACTTTTCCATTCTTTGGGCAATTCACCATTTTCAAAAGAGTTGTCATAATATTTGTTAATAGTGGTGCTAGTTTTTCGGCACTGTTTTTGGGAACAATGCTGGGTATATCATTAGGACCACTTGCAGAGTCAATCTTTAATTTGGACAATGCCTTGGTATCTGCATCACAGGTAAATGTTATGTTTTCTAGAGATTTCTCTACCCTGGGTATAGTACTAACTGTTATCGATTTATTTTCTGGTTCATGTGAATATACCCTCTGAAATTCCTGTGCAAAGACTTCAGCCACAGCAGTAGGATTATAGACTAGATTGCCATTGTTTGCGCACTGCGGGTGGAATGCTCACCTTAGATGACAGGCAATGTCTGAGATATCCGTAGAATCCCTTGTCGCCCTTATCAATTATTTTCGACTCATAGTCTGCCCTTAGCTTTCTTGCGACAGCGATACATTTATTGTTGCATTCACTATATTTATTATAGTTACAATCAGAATTATTTGCCCGATATGTATCCCAGAGCGATTTTTTTCTCAAAGTAAGTTGCTTTACTTCATCTGTCATCCATGGCTTTTTCATGTTGTAATATTTCTTTATGTATTTGAGAGGAGCATGTAAATTCAATGCAGTGTGTAATAAATTATTGAACTCATACCACTGCTTTTGTACTGTACTAGACATCAGATTTTTTTCATACATAACTTCTAACTTGTTAGTCAGGTCTAAGTTAAAGTTTGTAAAATTTATACGATGCAGATTTCGCCTTAACACACTTTTTCTCTTTTGTTGGTTAATAAGAAGCTGGATGTCAAATTCAATTACACAGTGGTCACTTTTTCCAATAGGAGCTGAATATCTTATTGCTGTAATTAACTGTTTGTCATTTGTAAGAATTAAGTCTAACAAAGATGGTTTGTTATCGTTTCGAAAACGTGTTGGTTCATCCACAAGTTGATTTAAATTTAAATCAAAGTATATGTTTTGAAAAAGTTTAGCGGATCCATGCAATTTTTGTTCACTACTTAGCGGCCAAATAATGTCACTGTAATTGAAGTCACTAGCTATAACAATTGTGTTATTTTGTGACGCTTTTCGTATCTTCTCGAAGAGCATTGAGTCGTATGGCAACCATTCTTCTTCTCAATTTCTATGGGGTCTATATATTGCAACTAGTAAAAAATGGTGGTTACATACTTGAATATCGAGGAATAGGCCTTGAGTTAGGTCATTTATGTAAGTCTCATTAGGTTTGACTATAATTGTTTGATTGTAAACAGTGTTTGATGCAAAGATTGTTACCCCACCCCTTGAAGCCTGTTGCCTTGTGCTCTGTTTTTGTGCTTCCTGTCCAGTCTGTACAAGGAATAACCTGGCATGCATAACTTGATCTTAGATCACCAGTTTTCAGCCAGGTCTCAGTCAAGATTATAAATGTTGGCTGTTTCTTATTAACCTCTAATAGTAAGTGATCAAATTTGGAGTTAAGAAGCTATGTTGGTGTATAAAAGGTTAGGGTAGCATATGGGCTTATATTCTGGGCAGTTAGTTTTTGAATTAATAATCTTTGGAACACCTCTTATATATTTTATTGTTAAATCTTGCTCACCATTTTCCAGCTTTGTCTGAAGTTCTTGCGAAGTGCACATAGCTCCTCCCTCTGCTTTGGGGTTTGGTCATTAAAATTTTAAGAGGCTTTTCCACCAGTTTACTTTTCTTTAAAAGTTTCAATGCTGAATTATGTGATGCAAAGTGAACTTTTACTAGACGCGATTTCCGTCAGTTTTTTCCAAGCCTTACTACTTTAACAACATCACATTTTCTAGCCCAATATCCATTTTCTTTACTAATCGGTTCACTAAAAGCTTCATCATGTTCTTGTCTAGTCGAAGCCTCTGTAGACTCACATTCTTTCATGTTTGCAATAACAACATTTGAGGGCGCCTATTACGCTCTGCCATTTCATGAAGAAGTTCACTACTCGGTACAGAGATTTCACTAGGAGAGCTTGACTCCTTCCTTAACTGCTGCACATCCTGTCTTGGGGCTTCAACAGTTTTGATCAAAATGGGCACTTGAAACAGCCCCTCACGGCATTGTAGAGCAGAGGAAAATCATAGTTCCTTTTGTTTTGAGGCCCATTACTTTCATCTCACTACTGGTAAGGCCACTACAGGCAATGCAAAGATGGCGTTTACATCCATCACATTGAACTACTTCATCGAATCCAAAGCTTATATCACAATTAGAGCACTGAGTAGTAGACATTTTGTAAACAATTATTTTAAAAACCCTTTTTGCACAGACACAGCAATATTTCACTTTATTCTGTAATGGTTTCACCGATATGTTGAGGTTATACAATAACCAAATATCTTTTGTATGGTTAAGGATCACTGAGATAACACTTCCACAAGTATTATAGGTCTTGATTAAACAGTTATGACACGTTTTGAGAATATCAATTGCTATTTAAGATTTATTAAGTTAATTCAAATCACGACAAAACACTAGCAGTTGCTTTCAGATCTGTGGGTAGACAGAAAAAAAGATTTGGAGCTATCCGACAAGATATTTCGTCAATGTTGCGTCGAAGCAAAGTGCGAAACCTAATCTTCCTAAGGATGAACTTATTGCCACTTAACAACTTACGCAACAACAAAGAACTAACAATTCTCCGAGCAGACAAAGGTAATTCTACGGTGATCATGGACACGTCAGATTATAATTCTAAATTAGAACAACTGTTATCGGATGAAACTACTTATAGGAAGGTCAAACGACCCTACTACGAAAACGCTCAAATTAACTAGCGATCTTATTAAAAGCACTCGAAAAACAAATTGACTCACCTACTTACAAATTGGCTCAACATTTAGTAAAAATCCTCTCACCACTCAGAGGACAAACAAGCGCGTTTACAAAGGATTCATACCATTTTGTTAGCGAGGTAAAACATCTACATCTTGCTGACAATGAAACTATGGTTAGTTTTGATGTTCAATCTTTGTTTACATCTATACCTATAGAAGATTGCATCAATATTGTAACAAGAAAGTTAGAGAAAATAACATCTCAATAGAATATGCATTTTACTAAAACATTGCCTAACATCTGGCTATTTATTGTGGAAAGATGAGTTTTACATGCAGATGGATGGTGTAGCGATGGGTTGCCGGTGTCTCCTATTGTTGCTGACATTTTATGGAAGACTTTGAGGAGAAGGCCCTACTCACTGCTCCCATTCATCCAAGATTTTATAAGGCTATGTGGATGATACATTTACCATCTTACCATATGATAAAATAAATGATTTTTAAACCACCTTAACTCCATAAATTCGAAAATACAGTTTACTATGGAGTAAGAAAATAATAATTCTTTAGCTTTTCTTGATATATTAATTATTCGCAATACTGAGTATAGAAAATCAACCCATACAAATAAATATTTAAACGGTAATGTACACAATCACCCATCCCAGTTCGCTACCGTGGGCACATCTTTGTTTCAGAGAGCACGAGGGATCTGTGATGATGAACACCTGGCGGCTGAGCTACAAAATGTTAAGCAAGTACTGCAGAGACAACAAGCTCGCTGCGCCACGGTGGCGTCACAGTGACCGACTGAAGGCAGCCACAGTGGAGCGAGTATCTGCTGTTCTACCTTTTGTGAGCGGTGTAACTGACAAGATTGGCTACATTTGAGGCGGGCTTCAATCAAAACTTATTTCAAGCCGCTGAAGAAGATTGGTCAATTCCTACCACCTGTCAAGTGCAATATTCCTCTACAAGACCCAGGAGTGTACAAGCTAGATTGTGACTGTGGCCTCTCTTATATTGGACAAACAAAGCGAGCAATAAGAACCCGCGTGAAGGAACATATAGCTGACATTAAACATAGAAGACCCAACAAGTCGGCAGTGTGTGACCATACATTAAATCACCCAAACCATTACATCAGATTTGATCGACCACAAATCCTCGCTAAAGAACACCGATTCCTACCAAGGATGATCCGTGAGGCTATTGAGATTAAAAAACATCCAAATTTCAATAGAGAAGATGGTTGGGTTCTACCACCTGCTTGGGATCCCATAATTAATAAATTAAAATTTAAACCCAAGCATAATACCACTGCCGGCTGTACAGATAAAATCAGTTCATTTTGCATAGGTCGGAGTACAGATTAAAAATAATTAATAAAAATTAAGATCTGAAACCCGCTTCAGCACTGGAAGAAGACGCATGACATCTCAGTCTACCCGTGACCACGGCCGCTGGAAAGTGTTCGAAACGTTGGGACTTTAAAATGTAAAATAAACGCGATAAAATCCGTAAAGTAATTTTATTTAATAATGTATAATATTCGGCAAGCAATAGAACATTTTATTATTTTCACTTTACAGTTTTGATTGAAATGTTGAATAAAAAAAACAGATTGACAAATACTATCTATATATTCCAAAACATTGAGATACAGACATATACCAACTTAGTCTGCCCGTGATCATGGATGCTGGAAAGAATCCGAAACGTCGGGAATAAATATATTTAAGTAACGCGAAAAATCCGTAAATTAGTGGATTTGATATGTATAATAATCGCGTAAATAAAAGAAATAATTAAATACATAGCCTGTTTGCGCTATTTATTCCTTTTAAATACTTCTGACTGTAACAAATTTTACTTATTATTAATTATCATTATGAATTAACAGTGGAAAATACGCGTTTTCGTATTAAAAATATTTGGGAGCTAATAAATTTATTTGTAAAATACCCCCTAATGATGTAAGGGAGACCTATGTCCAGCAGTGGATTAACACAGGCTGATGATGATGATGATGAAATTTATTTGGATAGCATTTTAAATCCAACTAAACTTTGGTGACAGTAATGCCTCATAAAATCAAGATATATTTACTCAATTAGTTAAAGTCCCCGTTTTTGACATTTTAAATAAACATAGATTTTATCAAGTTTAAAAAGGGAATTCAAGCCGTTGCTCGACAAATGTGTTTTTTTTTTGATGATTTTATCGTGACTAATAGATTTGTTTACAGTTGAAATAAAAGATTAATTCTTATCTTATTTAAAAGAACTTTTCCCAAAGTTTTAGTTAGTTTCAACTTCAAAAGTCTTAACGTGTGTCATGTAAGTTTTAAAAGACGTCATAACTTACATACTAGTGTTCGAAATTTCATAAACTTAGCTTTTGCTATGTATGTTATTTTGATTGTAAAAGTTATAGTTGGTCCTAGAACAGTTTATGGTGTTATTGTATAAATTTTACAAAGATTGAAGATTACCGTATTTCAATGATAGATTTGTCTAGAATATTTTTTATGTTCTTTTGATGTTTCACACTGTTACGTCTTAAAAGGAATGTTAAATTAACTTTTTAATATGCACCATTCTAATCATGATTCTTGATACAAAACGTCTAAATATAATAAAAATAACAAACGTGTTTAGTTGTGCAAGGGTTCACATTGAAAGCGATAAGAGGGTTAATATTACAAATTAAATAAATGCTGCAACTAACATTACTGCCGCAGTGATATTGTGGTATTGGAAATTGAGGGTCGAAGTTACAAGATTTTCTTTAAAATATGATTAGGGAAAATAAGACGAAAGCCGTTTTTCCATTAAAATTTAAAGAGTATTTCTTGTTTGTACATTAAATAAGATAAAAATCATAAGTCTTCTATTACTTAGAAAAATGGATTTTAATAAAATGAGTAAGTTATGTAAACAAATTGTCGTCTTCATAGAATGTTATATACATAATGTAGACGAAAAGATAGTAAGAAATGAGGAACCTTATTACTTATCTATGAAATTTATGAGATTTTTATTCAATTTGGATTTGAATTTTTGCGGATAACAGTCGTCAAGAGATTTACCCAGTTATTGCCTATAGTACGTACTTGGTATATTTTGTGTTTTATATTGGCAAATTAATTTAAAAGTCTACGAAGCGAATTTATTTTGCAGTTTGCAATAAAAATTACAAATTTAGAGATTAATCGTTTATGGGCGGACTAAGTAATGTTTTTCAAAAGCTGAAAGAATTACATTTACACTACATTAGCCAAGAACTTTGATTCTTTTAAATTGCCGTCGATATAATAAAATCTCATTTTACACAGATGTCTTTTGGTAATGTATAAAAGTACTATCACAGAATACACAAAAACTTTGAAATCTAAACTTTACTGGCTCACAACGATAACGGCGTCCTTGTTGCTAGGGTGGCAATTACCTTAGGCTACAGTAGCTTACTACTACTTGTGCCTGAACATTTTTTTTATGACATTAAATGAATACATGCTGTTAACACTACCACTTCGGCAGGCAATAACATATTTAACATAATCATAGTATTGATTTAATTCGTATCCTTCTGTAAATCATAGCTTAGTTCTTTATAGCGCTCGATTTATTCTGGTACTAAAACAGCATTATAGCGGTTATTTACAAAATAAATACGTTATGAGCACGGAACTCAATTTCAATACAAACGGGTTATTTCTTTAAAAAATTATAGTTTTCACAACGCTACATAACTGTACACTGTAGTTGTTATTGAAGGTACTACACAGATTCGTTTCGTCGCAGCGATTTGCTACCACCGAATACTGGAACGATCTCCCGTTTCTGATCAAAGACTTACTCCATTCGAACGCTTAAATTTCAGTTAAAACAATATTAGATGGTAGAATCCACACAATATAATTAAATTTATAAATGAACATATATAACTAACAGTTATCATTATTATCAATGATTTCATGAATTTAATTAAATCTTATTTTTTTTATTACTTCGAAGTCAGAAGAGCAGTCGGTCCACCCAATGAAAAGTGGTCACCGACGTCCATAGAAATTGACGATACTAGGGTATTGCTACGCGAGCGTACCTAGAGATATAGGATGTTACGTCTCGTTTAGTTAGTAAATACGTTGGCTCCGGTGCCCATCAAACTGGAACACGGTACTGATTTCATACTACTACTTTGCGGCAGAAATAGGTAACGTGTTGGTGACCTACCTCCCCCCAAATATTATTTTTCAGCCAAAGTCAAATATCTTTATTCAATATCGAAGCATTACACTTTCTTATTGATTGTCAAATAGACTCAGTTCAAATAGAATCAGTTTTGGTAGTATCTAAAAAGTTATTGCCGGTTTATGATATAAGTAATTCAATGCATCGCTTCTTAATGTATAACTTATGAAAAAAATACGTAACGAAACGTACTATTTTCCGCATGAGGCGATTTGGTTACACTGTAAATAAAAAACAAATTGTTCAAACCTTCTATTGGGAAATCCCTCGTCCACTCGGGCATGTTTTTGGGATACCCTCAGGTTAAATCATGCGGTAAACATTTACAGAGACATGTAAAAAATATCAGGATTCGAACAGGTCTGTTGTTGATAAACACATTTTTATCAACAATGTGTTTTTAATAACCATTATTATTTAACACATATTTGTTTTTTATTAAGCACTTTTGTGAAATCATAGTCAAAGAAACATATATTATTGCATGAATTTGGGCAATAGAATACAATATTACCATTACGATACGTGAGATGGTGAAATTTATGCTATCAACAAACTACTTATGGCGAGAAAATGTCAAGAAATGTGTCTATTTACGTGCAAATTGTTATATGAATCCTGTCTGGACCAAATATATCACCTTGCTTCAGTGGCATTTGACAATAAGTACCTAATAAAAACGTTTCATAAGTAATAAGTTCGGACTCTAATAATATATATGACGTATATATATGATAATACTATTAAAAATACCTATTGTTTTTTCTTCAAAGTTATCCTTGGCTTTTAATAATCACACATGAGTATAGGTCACCTCATTTAAAAATCGAGTAAGTTGCTTATTTTTTGACCGGCTTTCTAAAAGAAGGAGGTACTCAATAAAGAGCGTATGCTTTTTTTGTAAAGCTTTTCATAGACGATATTTTGATAAAATGAATATTTTAAACGATATCAGAGATTTAAAATGCGGTGGTGGTAAACCAGGGGCAATTTTGAACAGAGAGCACGTTTTTATTTGCTTATAATGGGGAAAATTTTGTTAATACGCTGTTTAAAGTCGGTCTCATCACCGGCCTTCGTTTATCCACTTCTAAACATATGACTCTCCAATAGCACACAATCGAGCACGGTCCTCGGCAACTCTTATTCAGTTTCGGTAGTAACAGCTCGAATGTAACTGTTAATTTTTTCATGTAGGGAAATGCTTGCGCATACCCATCCTCCCACTTTGCAAAGGCGGGTTATTTGAGATTCCAACGACCACGTGTTTTTCTTTTCAGGCGCCTAAAAGATCACAGAAACGCTTTCGCAATTCGGCTACCATGACAGAGTAGGTCACGCGAAAAATACTTTAAACTTTTAGGCGCGGTAATGGATACGTCGTCGAAGCGTCTTTATTTTGTCAATAGACTTCCTTAGCGGTAAAGCAGAACGCCTTCACTTTTTTATGTCGTCTTCATCATCCTTAGCACCGCTTATGTATAAATACTTTCGAGCATAAGAATTCCCGCGACTCAACCTGTTTACAGGTGGTGAGCCTTTACAGAAATATGTAATAAGTTCGCATATTTTTGTAGGCTGTAAAATCTATGATATTTATTCCGCAACAAGCTTTTTAGACTAAGTTGGTATATTTATATTCTGCCCGTGATCATGGATGCTGGAAAAAATCCGAAGCGTCGGGAATAAATATATATAACTAACGTAATATATCCGTAAATTAGTGGATTTAATATATATAATAATCGCAAAATAAAAGAAATAATTACCTAAAATTAGGTTGGCTTTCTGGTCAAGTTATAAAGATTATGTGAAATCTTAGCAATTAATCAACAATAACATCGGTATCACGGTCTTTGTCGTGCTTTCTCTGAGCATATGATAGTCCTAGTGTTATCATCGCACCAGTATTGGTAATGGAATTTTAAATATCGTGAAATAGTGAAACATGAAATTGTCTGCAAGTATTTATAGTTGATACAAATATTTTTTATAAAATCAAGATCCTTGGAAGACAAATGAATTTCTACAAAAAATTAGCTTAAGATCATCATCATCATCATCAGCCTGTGTCAGTCCACTGCTGGACATAGGCCTCCCCTAATGCACGCTTCCGATCTTTGGCTATTCTCATCCAATCTACAGCGGCCACCTTGGGAAGGTCGTCATTCCATCTTGCCGCAGGGCGTCCTACACTACGTTTGCCGAAACGTCGGTCTCCATTCCAAAACTTTCCGAATCCAGCGGTCGTCAGTTCTGCGGCTTATATGATCGCTAAACTGAAAATAACGAAGCTTTATCTAGCTTTGTTATTTTTAACATCACTTTGATTATTTTCTTATAAATTAATCGTTTTTTTAAGACTCAAGGAAATGCCTCTATAAAGGAGTACATAAAATTTAGAGTAATTCACAAGGATTCATAACCATTGCAGTAGAAACAAACGTATTATTTATAAAACAACAACAACAAGCTTTGACCAAAATATAACTGTGAATGTTTGTCACAGATGGTTTTGCAACTTATTTAACTTTCACAAAGGTTTAAACAAAATTGTCGCTTTTGCTGCAGCTGCTGCGCAGGACGCTGTTTATAATTTTAAGAAAATCTTTTAGCAGTTTACAATTATTATACACGTGCATAAAATGGCTATTCTAGAAATTATTGTTGTCTTTGGATTCGTGTCTATTATTCTATTGTATTCTAACAACGAAGAACTATGTTTGGCCCATTATCGATTCTTATGTGCATTTATATTTGTATTTTTTTAAACGAAAGCGAACACTGGTGTAACTTTTCAGAGAACTACATGTTATCATTGTTTATGCTAAAAACAAGCGATAAAAAGTGGTGAATGTGGTTATAATGTTAGCTAGTACACAAGTTTTAGTTTTAAAGGAAACATCGGGGCATAATTATCTCTATTGCTTACGCGAATATTATACATTATTAAATAAAATGACTTTACGGATTTTATCGCGTTTATTTAACATTTTTAAATTCCTTACGTGGAAAGTGTTCGAAACGTTCCAGCGGCCCTGGTCACGGGGTAGACTGAGATGTCATGCGTCTTGTTGCCAGTGCTGAAGCGGGGTTTCCAGATCTTAATTTTAAATTATTATTTTTAATTTGTAATCCGACCCATGCAAAATGAACTGGTTATATCTTTACAGCAAGTAGTAGTATTATGCTTGGGTTTCAATATTAATTTATTAATTATGGGGTCCCAAGCAGGTGGTAAAACCCAACCATCTTCTCTATTGAAATTTAGATGTTTTTAATCTCAATAGCCTCACGGATCATCCTTGGTAGGAATCGGTGGTCTTTAGCGAGGATTTGTGGTCGATCAAATCTGACCTACAGTCCCGAGCACTCACCTCCTCGCGCCAAGAAAGAGCAAGAACGCTAGGATTTATGCCTCCAGGTCCCAATGCAAGGAGCCAGCCAACAGGCACGCCGCCGTGCTAGAGATGGTTCGGTGGTATGCACGGCCCGGATCGCCAACACTATCTCGATTCTTATCAGTACCGAAGTACTCTCCTTCCGTAGAGTGTAGGCCTATACGGATACCCCATACAGGACCATGGACCTGAGGTGACAAGAGCTGATGGGTTTCCATAAGGTTGAGGAGTAGACTGCCGAAAGCTGCCGCTGCCTAGTCACTCGAGACGCGAGGCGTTCAAAATGAGCGTAACGACTCCATCGATAGTCTAGGACTAGGCCGCGATATTTCATAGCTGGTTTGTAATCAACGCGGACGTCAAACACGACGATGTGGGCGTCCGCAGGTAGCGCATTTCGAGGCCTATAAAAGTACAGGGCCTCGGATTTTTTAGAGCCCTACCTCTAGTAGGCGGAGGGAAAGTCCCCCCTGGCTATCTCTCTTTTTAGATGAGGACGAGTGTGCCCGTTATCCATCTTTCATGGCAGAGCCCACCCATCCGTGCAATACTCTGCTGGCACCTGCGTACTAGCCGGCACAGCTGCAGGCCTCTCAGACCAATCCATGCCAGAGATCTTTCTTTTTGTCTTCCTCTTCTTTGCCTTCCCATTTTGGTGAAAGGTCGAAGAGAAGTTAACCGTCACGGTGGATGCTGCCGGAGCTTTAAAGGTTTTTGGTTACCCCGGGGTAACAGCTGAAACTGTAGCTAGGTGTTCGCCGCAGTCTCAAGCTCGCCTCGCAGAAGTCATCGTCCGCCGCCGTGAAATCGTCTCGCTGCGCCATCTGAGTTTTATGAGTGCACCTGCGCTCATAGAGCCTTTTGTCGCACCGCTGACGTCATCGCGGTGGAATTTATTGCGCTACCTCAAGCGGTCGGCTTGTACGCAGCTGTGTTTTGCAACTCGTTTGCATAACACAATTGTGTTGCTAGCCGCTTGTAGCTAAGCGCATATCTTGTTTCTTAGGGTTAATTAATCTTGTTTCTTGGCCGAACAAGTTGTTTTTACAACTTTACTAGGCCCCTGAACGTTTTAATTATTCTGTTTCTAGTTTCAGAACCAGTCAGACACACCTCCCTGCCGCACCCGGCGGGGCGGTAACGACTCTACGCCCGGCAATCGCCGGGACTCACCGCATGCGTTGGATGACGCAACTAATGTCTCGCCTCAGCTAGACAATAATCGCTCACAATGGTCGACCGAGAACTCTCGACTCGCTTTGGTATCGATACCAAAGCGATTAGTGAGAAGATCGGTCGAAAATTGTACATACGATTGACCGACGCCGTACACAAGCTCATATCCGAGCACGCTCCCGATCAACCAGGTCCTACCTCAACGCCCGGACCGTCCAGACCATTCCCTGAAGATGATAGCGACGACAATTATGTCGACGTTAGCATCCGCACGGAATCGGATATGGAGGTCGAGGCCATCCAAAACCCCAAACCCGACGACGGCTTCAAAACCGTCAAATCCAAGAGGAAGCGCAAGGTCCGCACCTCTTCACCCGCACCCGTCCTACCCGTCAAGGCTGCAAAGCCTGACATTCCTACCACCTGCCCCCAGCAGGTTCCTAAAACCATCCATCCCGCCGATCCCAGGCGCCCCCCGGCCCCTCGCCCCACCCAGCCGTCCCAGCCTTCCCAGGCACGGCTACTCGTAGGGAAACGCCCACCGCCCATCTATCTCCGCGAGAAGGAGAAATGGGTCGAGATTCGCTCGGCCCTATCGAACAGATTTAAATTTGAGGCCTCTGATAGCAATCAGGGGATCAAATTACAACTCGAAAATTCCGACGATTTTAGGAAGGTGACCTCTTTCCTCCGGGAAAAGGAACACTAATATCATACATTCGCGCTCCCGGATGAGCGCGTACTTAGGGCAGTGGTCAAAGGGCTGCCTAAGGAGATCCCATGCGCGGAGATAACTTCCGCAATTAAAGAACTAGAAATTCCAGTCCTAGGGGTACAACGTATGTACCACCCACGCACCAAACGCCCTTATGGTATGGTGCTAGTCACGCTCGAGCGCACCAAGGAATGTATGCGCATCTACGACGTCGAGCAACTGTGTGGGATCGGCCGACTCTCTTTTGAGCGGCCTCATTCTAACGGTTTGCCAGGGCAGTGTCACAACTGCCAAATATTCGGCCACGCTGCGCGGAACTGTTTCGCACGCCCCCGTTGCGTCAAATGCCTCGGGGATCACGGTATCGCATCCTGTCCCAGACCCAAGGACAAAGAAGTCCTCGCCACCTTTGAACCTCCTGCGTGCGTTAACTGCCGCAATCCCGGCCACACGGCCAACTACCTCGGCTGCCCTAAGGCGCCAAAACGCAGAGTCCCTGCGATCCCGAGGGAAGCCTCTTCCAGGCGACCACCCAATCCTTCCAATAGCACCGCATTCCCACCCCTCCGTCCTTCCAACGCTTGGCAGTTCCGCCCCGCGTGGCAACAGCCAGCGCCGGAGCCGACTCCGAGCGCACAGCGGCCCGCCGCCGCCTCAAAGAGCCAGCATGCTAGCCATAGCAATGGCAGCACTGGCAATAACGCCGCGTCCTTTCTTAAATCACTAGATCTTTTTAATCTAGATGAGTTTAATCAAGCAGCAGACGATTTTACGCGCCGCCGGCGACGCAATGCTAGGTTTTCCTCTTGTGAAATACAAGAACTTAATTACTGCCCTTAAGGCTTAGGTAGCGACACCCTAGCAGTAGCCAGACACACCCTACACTTAGAGTGTAGGACAAACACACACACTCATGACGTCGGCCCCACCGGTGAGGTCAATCCTACACACCCTTTGCTATATGACACTGAAGCTTAACACCAAATTAGATAGGAGCGTTGCTGGAGTTTCTTGCGCCACTTCTTCTCCCAGCGCCAACGCTTTAAGAAGTGGTAGTAAAGTTTAGATTTAGAGAATCGAGCCGAGGCGTCGGCCCACCTGGGCAGCCCTCGATTCAGCATGCTAACGGGAACCAGAAAAGTGACGGCCCAAGCCTAGGCTCCCCTTCTGGGGGCCCTTGGTGAAGTTAAGTCACTTATGGGGAGACGCGCCTGTGGCAACGGGCCCCCCCAAACCCGGTTATGTTCTAAAAGGTTTATTCCCCAGAGCACGAGATCCGTCAAAAAAAAAAGAAACTTTATATAAATAACTTTAATACGGTAAATAAATGCGTTGTAGTTGAGTGTTCTTATGAAATAAATAAAGAACAATACAGCCTCCGTGGCCTAGCGGTATTGGCCCTCGCGTTATAAACCGGAGGTTTTATAAGCCGGAGACAATTTGTGCTGATCACCCAATTGTCTGAAAACTAAGATGATTCATGCGTCGGATGGGCATGTTAAAGGTCAGTCCAACAACCAACCTGCATTGGCTGATTCGTAGTGAAATACGGTCCAAAAACCCCCTAATGGCAAAGGCGGGCTCTTAATTCAAAATTTAATCATTAATTAATGTAGAGACTGATACATTCGTAATTAACGTCTAATTCAATTTCGCGAAGACCAGATTTGTTTTAATATGGCTGTAAAATTGCTCTATAGTTAGCTGTCTCGTACATGTATTGGCATAGAATAATTCATAGTGACATTTTTATCTCTATCAAAGCTCCGACGATCAGTCAAGCAAGTAAACCATAGGGACAATGATTTACGCATCACTACTATTAATAGTAGTATTTATACTATTATATAGATAATATTAATGATTTTATGCATGTATCTTTCTTGATTCAATTTATCAATGTCAGCATACTACTTAGACTTAAAGTAATAAATAGAATAATTTTAGTAAATGTAATCCATCATAAAGTGACCCTAAATTGGTTTGCGATTTTGTTTCAATGGGCAAATAGTACCGGGATTCTGCGTGTACAATTTGAACGAGCCTTTCAGAGATAAATTTAACGTAATGTGTTATTTAAATTAGCCATTGCGTACATTAACAGACAATTTACTATCAATTAAGCTTTCAGTTAAAAGTCCAAACGAATAATTATCTTTATAAGGTTAATTACAAAATAAGCAAATGCTGTTACGTTACCAAAATAATAATATAGTAGCGGGCAATACAACAGTAGTTTATTAGAAAATTAAATTCAAACAGACAACTGTTGAAATAAGCAACAATATAACAAAGTATTAAAACTGACTAGTTGCAAATAAAATAAAAGAGACTCTCATTAAATACAGAGTCGCTTATAAGATACTTGTATTACAGTAATTGTATATAAATATTTTGCCTATTTCTGCCTCAAAGAAGTAGAGTTAAAACAGTACTGTATTTCGGTCTGATGGACACCGTAGACAGCGTATTTGCTTGGTAAACAAGATTTAACACCCTATTTTTTTTTAACCGTGGGGAAATGCCTACGCAAACCCGTCCGCGCGGGGGCAAAGACGGGTTATGTCGGACTCGCACCTACTAAAACCACCACGTTGTTCCTACTTTGTGCCTTAGAGATAGGGTCACAGGAACGCTTGGCAGTCTTCTGTGACCCCACCAGCGCTAGCCACCGGAGAAGCACCATCTCGGCCTTACGGCCATCTGCCTCCCTCTGGGCGCGCTCCAGCAGTCTCCTCCACGGCCGGCCTTACTCCTCAGGCCGGCCAGGTTCCTCTTAGCTTCCCCGCGGCTGGCCCAAGCCGCAGGTACTGAGCCCCACCGTTACGACAAAGCGAGAACCTGTTCGGGGGGGACTTAACACCCTATGTCTCAAGGTGGGTAGTGCGTTGGTGACACTGGCAGCTATTACCGACCTCTATGGGCGTTTGTGACCGATTTCCATTAAGTGGCCCGACTTCTTGTCTGCCTGCGTAGCAAATTAATAAATAATGTACAATTACATAAAAGTTTAACTGGTAAATAAAAATACTTTATTTTTATTTTATCAAGAGCAAAGGTTTTCTTTCTGAACATATTTTATTAATTTTTAAACGTCTTTTTTAAAAGACGTCTTGAGTTAAACCAGCCTTTTTAATTTAATGACAAGTGTGTGTTTTTTTTTATTTATAAGTAATTTTATACAAATCTTTATTGACCATTTTTTGATTTTTAAGCTATTTCTGTATTTTACGCTTCGTTTTAGCTACAAATCCAAGTAACCTCTGGACAGTTGAATAACTTTAGACAAAAATTTACATTAAATAAATTTTTAGATAAACAGTTTCTTTAAATAATTCACTAAAAGTTCAAATCAAGTAGAGCAAATATTTGTTTGTACCATAAAATTGTTGTAGATATGTGATCGTCTAATTTTAGTACTGTTGAACGAAGAAAGGAAAGAAATATTTTCAATACTGCCTTAATGCTACGACACAATATTAGACAAAACTGAAAATTTGCTAAAACTACCTTGTAGTGAATTGTACCTCTACATCTATCGAAAGCTATAGGAATACCAGAAGCGGATAACAATACACCTGAGCTATTTGGGATTGCTTAGTATAAAGGAATCTTTTGAAACAGTCTATTCGGGTTTAGTTAGGTTACTTTGCAATGTATGTTGTTTGTGCTTTTAAAAATATCTGTCACTACGGAACTAAAAATTTATATTAAAATATGCAAAAATAAGTAAAATTTTAGATATTTTAGCTAAAATATTTCTGAACACACTTCACCTTACAAATTAAAAAAAAATATCCAGCAATATTTTATATGTTTTGTACATACACTGGCTGATTTACCAGAAATGTAGTCAGATATTGTTTCAATTTAATTATAAATGGCGACTAAACTAAATTTTCAATCCTTATCTATTAGTTTTATCCATTTACAGTGCAATTATTAGTTATAACTGGATAAAATTACTAAAGAGTTGTTAGCTTGATCATAATGTCAAGTAAAATATTCAAAATTTGTGCTAAAACACTAATGTGCGGTTGCGATGCTTTTAACTTTATCTAATTTTGTGCGATGCATGCATATAATGTAAAATGTTTAGTACATACACATTAAAACATTAATTTTAAATATTATTAGAGCCTATTAAAAGTAATTGTGATGAGATCGGAATGTGAAACAGATGATGTAAAAAATAATCCCTAATTTTTATGTTTTATATATGTTATGAAAGAAGTAACAGATTTTTTTAGTTTTCATGTCGCCTTAATGTAAAATTTAAAAAAAGCATGTACAAAGTTTTAATTTTTTAAACACAAATACTACTATGTCTTGCATAAATTCAACTTTAGGGATAAAGATTAACTTATTACGAACATAAATCAAGTTAGCAGATTTTTTGAAATAAATAAAATGAACCCACCTTCGTGGTCTAGCGGTATCTATTTAATATCGTACTTTCAAAACTTTGAGTTTTATTTTAACATAGTGAATCATTTCTTAAATGTTTTGTCATCCTCGCTTCTATGAAATGCAATTCATGACTACTATCAAGTATTAGAAGTTACCGGTTTGGTTTTGTTTACTGAACACTCAAGGGATGTGTCAACAGGACCATTTGTAAGGCCACTATCAAGCGTCTGTACCTTAAGGCGGTGACTGCTCTAAACAAACAACGAACAAGAAAAACAGGTAAAATTTAACAACTTAAGACTGTTAAATTTTACCTATTTTTCTTTACTTTCTGCTAGCTATTATCCCAAGTTATTATAGGGTCGTCCTCTTATCCATCCATATTTACTTCCTTTTTAATAATAAAAACTATGTTCGGAAATCTCGGCAAGGGTAAATAACAGTAAAAGTGTACGTAATATTGACCGAACGACCGAAATTGATTGACTTCCCAAAAAAAGAAGGTAGGGAAGACCTGATTTAGTTGACAATAGGGACAGGTTGACTAACCATCAAAATCTCGTCTGATACAAACACATTAAGCTAAATAGTGAGGCACTAGAGTCCGTCTCCTACCCTCGCTCCCTCAGCGGGAACGCGGAGTCGCGCACGCACATAGTTTGGGAACCGGAATTGAATATTCAAAAACCACCTACTTAAGTAAATATTTTTGTCGAAAGCTTCTTTGTAATAATGGGTGTTTATTTATTATGTTAAAATGAAACAATTTACGGCCGTAATCTATTTTCATAGTTAAACTATAAGCTCCGCCAGTAAAATATACGAGATGAATCACATAACTAATATAAAACCGCGATATGGTAGTTTCGAAACTGGATTACAGCAATAAAACAATCTATAAATCACATAAGTCCTAATATTTGTCTGACCCGACATTGATGATTATAATTATTGCTCATTTCGGTCGCCGAAGTGCAACTTTATGTTATGCTCTGCTGCATTTGCAATAATGTTAATTATTTCCACCATTTGCTTTTCATAACGTTACCGCTAGCATAGCTTAGTGAAACTAGTCAGGGCTAGCTCTTGCTTAAAGCTAGGGGGTTGGAGGTCACAAACCCTCAGAGAAACAACTGTGTTATTGTTGTTGGTCAGGGTAATATCGATCAAATATTCAATTTCTTCAGTTAATAATATAAAATGTTTTCAGTTTTAAATTGGACCGCACGAGAAGTGCCAACTTTTAAACATAACATATCTACACATTTCATTCTACCCAGTAGTAGACAACGACGTAACATGTATTTGAATAAATAACGCACGTTCTGAATTGAGTACCTATATACTTGTTAGAAGTCAGTTAAAATAACTTTTGACTAAAGTTAAAAAACCATGATATCTCTGATAATAAAATTGTTTTTGTCTAACTAACTATTAAATTACAATAAAATTAAAATATTTTTTTATGTCTTATTATACACACATATTTTTCAAATCCCTTATATTTTATAAAGCTATGCTAAAATTTAATTTAAATTAGTTTCAATATTAAAATTCAAAACTTATGGAAACTGTAACATTTTTCAATATATTTTTGTTGTATAGTTGCGTGTATTATTGTGAGCAATGTCCCCGACCGATAAATATGTAGACGGGAAGTTAAAGCAATTTCTCTGCGACACAGCACCAGACTAGCGGAACTTGAATTCCTTTAACGAGAAAAACATTTTTATACGATATATAAACAAACATTGTATTCACTATATATTCTAATAATTTTCTCGGTTAAATTATAGTATTCTTTTTAAGTCTTAGATTATTTCAATGTTGTTAATTATAAAAATCTCATAAAAGATTAAAAAAGCACATTAGGTATTGTTGCTATTTTCGGGGTTATTTAAAGAAACGTTTAAACTGAAAGGCTGATGATATACGAACAGTATTCTTCAAACAGGAAGCACGGTTTTGCTATTAGGACACAAACAATAGTGTAACGTAGTGTCTACACTAATGTTTACATCACAATAGCACTACCGTGTTTTTTTCTCTAGTCAATAAAAGGAAAGAAGAAAGGAGACCTACAACTTTTCATGTAATTTTGTTTTTGTTATGAATAAAGCTCATTACTTGGAATGAAATACAGTCCATATTTCTGCCGCAAAGCAGTAAGGTGAAAACACTACTGTGTTCCAGTTTGAAAGTCACCGTAGCCAGAGACTTTGTAGGGTAAATGAGACTGAACATTCTATGTGTCACGGTAGGAATCGCGTTAATGATACGCCTGGTAATATCAAAGTCTATGGGTGTTGATG
Source organism: Lamproptera curius (assembly GCA_029286875.1). NCBI lineage: Eukaryota > Metazoa > Arthropoda > Insecta > Lepidoptera > Papilionidae > Lamproptera > Lamproptera curius. Next base: position 256,305 of record JAGSMT010000366.1, on the reverse strand, counting down.
ATTGCTTTCCATCAGGTGGCTCGACTGCTCGTCTGCCTTATTAGCGAAAGAGAAAAAAATATAATACAAAATTTTTACTCTATGTATGTTCCGCGTTAAATAAATTTCATTAAAAATCACGTTGGTACTAAAAACAACTTCTGATTCCGTTTAAAATTTATGTAGACTCTAACATAATAAGCAATATTTTACAAATAAAATACTGTTGTTAAAACCAGTTGAAAAAATATTGTTCACTGGTTGATTGCATCTACGTTTAAAAATGTTTATAATTTTAGTATTTATCGTAAAAACTGTATCGTCATAAAGGCTAACCTCATTATCTTAATTATTGTAAAAAAATAAATAATACTGTCCTAATAATAACAATCGCTAATCGAAAACGATTAAAAAGTCTTCGATTCTTCGAGCAAAATAGTGTTGTGCCACATAATAATTTATACTTTTAAGGGGAGATATGGAAACTGAATACTACACCAAGAATAATATTAAAAGTCCTATTCTCGCTATTCATCTTAAAAAATAAAGAAGAAATAAGAGAAAAGTCAAAATCTATAAATCGCGCAAAGTAAGATTAATGATTCTTCTTCAATATTATTTTACGAAATCTTCATATTGTTTGGAGTGAATCTAAGTGCCTTGAGTTTTATCCGTACTAATGACATAAATAGGAAGGCATATTCTTGTGTAATGAATATACGCAAAAATTATTTGATGGAATTCTTCTGTCATTTCAAAAGTCACGCTATCACTGAGTTATACGATAAGTTCATTCTCTTACTAGAAAAAACAAAAACCCAGTCAAGGTGTAAAACTATAGCCATATAACGTATTTCATCTCATTTTTATATACTGCGTATACTTATGCCATTACTGTACAAAAATATAATTTTTTTCAGCCGGAAGTTTATTAGTCATTTGTAAAATACACAGAGCTACATACTTTTAAGGAGACTACGGTGGAGCTCGTATTCATATACTACGTATTTTATCTACAGTTTTCATCACGGTGTAATGTTCGCAAATTTGTAACAAATATTTCAAATATATTTGTTATTAGAGATAAGGATTGCGATACTAAGGTAGCATAGAAATAGGTTTTGTTTTTTATATTAAAAGAGATATTTACTAAAGTTATTATTTTTATGACAATCAATAAAACAGCAATGTTTAACGGGAGCATGTAACAATAAACTCAAGAAAATATTTAGAAATATTTAAGTAAAATACAAACAAATATTAAGTCAAAACCTATTTCAATGAAAAACACATATGTAAAAGTGATGCTGTTTATTCAACAAAAATGTAACTTTATTCGAGTTTTAACTGCAGTAGTGCTTAAGTTAATATTCAAAAGTTTTGACCTGAAGACTCGAGAGCACAAAGGGAGCGGTCAGTGGTTTTTTAGCGTAAACTTTTTAGGCGCATTTGGAATCGTGTCAAGTGCCCCAAAACCAGAATTGAGTTCAACAGTTCTGTGAAGTTAGTTTATAGTTGAAAATTTTAATTTAGTTTTTAAAATAGCTGTTGCCCACGTTCATCCGGGTGGTAATACATATAAAATATGTATTTAAAATCAAGTAGCCTAAGTTACTTCTAGCTACACTTATTGTCCGATTATGATGAGACTCTCACTAGAAGGTAGCGATTTTCATCTAAATCGGACCAGCAGTTATAGAAATTGGAAAGAACTAACTCACAGATAGACAACTTTTTTTAATTTTTAAAAGATTTATAATAATTTATATTACCTCCTTAGCTTGCATAGACATTTTTTATTCTTAGGAATACTTCAATAATGTATTATTGCAGCAATTGTGGTTTTCTACCATACATCAAAAGATGATGTGTTTCCTCGTGACTACACAGTACTGACAAAACTGAGCGATAGACGGGTGTCAAAATGTCATAAACGTGACGAGGATCGTACTATGCCTTCAATCTTAACAAGGATTTGTCATGCTAAATGCGCAACCGTTTCTCTTCGACGAATTACAAAGTTATTTGAATATGTCTATTATAAACATTGAATACACCTATATTTTTGGTTATTTTTCTATTTTATTTTTCTTTGGTATTTTGCGTAGATAAATTTGGATATTGTAAAACACTGAATTTACTCTTGCCAATCTTAAGCTAGAAATGTTTTTTATTTATAAATCAACTTATTAAACTGTTCAAAGCTCTCGTTAAACCTTTATAGCGAGTTTTTTATTACATGTTTTATTTTTAGAGCAAACGTTTTTAAGTATTAAAGTTAAATTGATTTTTTAATTAACATTGATTTTGATGGAGTCTTATCAATATAAATATCTAACAAAAAAAAACGAAATCACGTTTACTGTAAATGATATTTAATAGTGTTTCTAATAATACTTAATAAATATAGCTAAAAATGTCGGACTCGACAACGAAAATTTACTTTATCATATAAACTACATCAAATTTAAAGAGTGAGGATTAATCAATTGGTTATTTAACCCTTTAGCTATAAAGCCTATGAAATAGAATGCTATGATCAGATTGTTTTAATACTAAACTTGTGAAACATCTTTATATAATTGTCACGCGATGAGTTTTAGGATATTGATTTCTATTTTACTTAAGTGCCTGTATCGATCGCAGATCAGAAGTATATAAGCACTTTTGTCTTCCAAACTAAAGGGTTACTGTGCGGCCGGGTTCAGTAGCGGGGAAACTAAGAGAAACCTGGCCGGCCTATGGTGTAAGTCCGGCCTTGGAGGAAGCTGTTCCAAGACGCCCCGAACAGGTTCTTGCTTTGTAGTAGCGGTGGAGTGAAATACCTGCAGCCTGCTCAGCCGCGGGGAAGCTAAGAGGAACCTGGCCGGCCTGTGCTGTAAGGCCGGCCGTAGGCTGCACCAAGCAGGCTGAATAAGTCCGCTTTGGATGCGCCTAGGATAGTGCGAGGGACGGGTTGCGGGAGTTAGGTGTGCCGCCTTTCCTGTCCTTCGCAACCAAGGAGGAGTAACGAGGAAAGAGGACTGACAGTAGTTCCAAAGCCACTGTTCCTGTGCTCTGCTATTCGGCGAGGCCGCACAGCTGATGCGGTGTGGAGGGGCCGTGGGAGGAGGGAACATTCGGCATAGTATCTTTGATCTCTCCTCCTTCTAGGGCCTAAAAGTTACTGGCCCAACACCGAGGCTGCCACTGGTAGCTAGGAGTCTTGTCCCTGCACAGTTTGGGCTCCTGGGTTCCATGGACCAGTCTCAGGGAAGTCTAATACCCATAAATAGGGGCCGAGACAAAGAGCGCGTTAATTTTGACGCGTCCAAGGGCAGGCAGGTAGCCATAGGGCTGAGATGGCTGCTTTGGCGGCTAGCGCTGGTAGAGTTCCAGAAGACTGCCAAAGAGTTCCTGTGATCCCATCTCTAAGGCGCCAGGAAGAAAGAACGTGGGATTTTAGTCGGTGCGAGTCCGACCTAACACCTCTTTGGCCCTTGCGAGGACGGGCATGTGTAGGCTTAACCCGAAAAACACTATAGACTCTCCAATTCCATTTTTTGTTTGGACAATTATTACATATTATCTTACAGACTTTCAACTCATATAACTACATAGAGAGTATATTCAATTATAGAGAGTATGTCTCGACGTAAGTCCTCCTAAGTATTTTTGGGACACTAACGAGGCCATTAAAACTTTTATGAAGCGTTTGAAGTCTGACTTTGAAGGAACAACTCTTGAAAGTCTTAAATTGTGTAGAACTATGACTACCATTCACGGATCTTATAAGACTTTCTATTAGTCGTGGGTCGTTACGTCACTTTTAAGAAACAAAACGTAACCGGTTACGTGGACGGCGTCGCTTGTTTTAAGACTAGTTATTTTTATAACTAGTTACTTTATCCAGCTACTGTCATACATAAGTTTCAAGCTATGCGGTTACGTACGTTTCTCAACTATACGGTTACTTTGTTTCTCAACTATAAGTTACATACGAAACGAAATAATGGTTTCGTGTTTGATGCCCAATAGTTAAATCAATATCTTTTCTGAATTTTTTACTCCAGTTTACAATTATAAAATGCTTTATTGATTGATTATTGTTTACTACGAAACTATGATTTCAATAAAAATATTTCTACTGGCGTATTTTAAATTAAGTTTAATTGTTACAATGATGATGAATAATATTTACGGTTTATTTTCAGTTTTGTTGTGTTTAGACTTTTGAACGATTTTATTATAACTATCTTTCACTCTTATATAAACCGTTCAGTTTTAATAAAAGTTAAAACAAAATAAACATCTTTGTTTTGTTTTATTTTACTATTGATTTAAATAATGCATGGTTTCCGGAATCGCAAAGGCATTATTTTCCGACAGAGGTCACTGAATATGGTATCTATGTGTATTATTCATACATGAAAACTAAATGTCATCACCACAGCGAGTGACCGCATTTAATTGGCTCTCGCTTACTTGGCAAGTCTGGACCTGCTATCCCTCTCGCACGGCCCATCGGTAGGTAAGAAATATAGTGCTATACGCTCACTCAACTGACGAACGAAGACGATAACGGCCAAGTTCGCCCGAATAACGTGTTTACAAAAATAACTACTTTTAATTTGACACGAAACGGTTATTGCGTTTCAGATCGCATACCCAGTTATTGTAACTAATGACGTGAAATAACGCTCACGCCTACTTTTTATACAAATTATAATTAGTATTCTTATATAATCTTGTTATATGATAATTCTCAATTGTAAGTTCAACTAACTTTCATCTTTAAATTTATATGGCTATCATTTATTTTTTCCGTACAAAACACTTATCTTATAAATTTGTTATCGTTAAGTTACATTTATTTATAACTAGGTAGCATTAGTATATGAAAATAGTTAGCATAGTACCGTTTCGTTGCACAAGATATACCAGTTTTCTTTTTAAAACGTAAATATCCGACTAAAACTAAAAATTACTAATTTGGTAAATAATGAAATTAATTTCTAATTTCTGCCATAATTTTAACTAATTTGATTTATTTATAGTTCTTACGTGTTTTTAAAGTAGGCAATAATCAAAGTGCCTAAACTTAGTAATACTTATGAGTGACTATTGAATGGCTAATGAAGAAAATGTCAATTAATTTGTTCTAAAGATAACTGCAGGGTGCCGTAGTTTTTCCGTGCAGGGTTTTTTAACGACATATATGTATGTATACTTCAATACTTAGTTATCATTATTAAAAAAAATAACAACGCATTGTCAATGTTTGCATATGCGTTGACGCAGTAAACGTCTAAAATTCCTGTAGCATCAACAGAATAAATCATGCAAACGCATGTTTAATAATTGATATTATAAACAAAAAAACTGAATGATTTTTAAATAAAAAAAACGTTTTTTGTGCTGGAAACATCTGCGCAAAAGTAATGTGTTACAAAATCTTTTCAATAAAGACTTTATCCCACTTAATAAATGTTCTGCCATTATTTCTAAGGGAAAATAAGAAATTACCCTTCATAACGGTAGATTGATGTTATTTGTTAACATAGTAACGGTACGTTGGATTTTTCTTCATTATTTTTTTTATTTATAAAACAAAATATGTTGAGTTAACGATGCCTACAACTCAAAATGAAACTTCAGTAAAGAGTTCTTTAAAACTGTACGAGCGAGTTATTTAATCCATAAATATGAATTTTAAGTTTATTATAAAACAAAAGTTTTTCCTTGCTAGAAACACATACCCTCTGGCGCTCTAGTCGGCGCCACTAACCAATACTCCATGCGGGTCGTCGCATTATAATATGACAATAGCTTTGATTTAAATTTTTCTATTTAATTTAATACTTTAAACAACTACTTTAAAATATTCTAACTACAAACAGAGTAGTGTAAAAATAACACGTTTAAGACAGCACGCGACGTGATATAGTTTGCAGCTTAACTTAAATGTGTGTTAGATATTTTGTACGACTATGTCACAGTTGAATAGTAACGTATATAGCCTAATGTTATACTGCTTAATGAAAAGTAGAATGTCAAATATATGACTACTATTTAGAAAATAGTAAGTATTAAACTAAATACAAAGTAACTAACTATACCCAAAGTTTATTAACTGCCTCCGTAGCCTAGTGGTTTGTGCGTGTGTTTTAGAAAGCGGATGTCGTAGGCTCGAATCCTCGGGGACTCAACAAATTTTCATTGTTGTGTCCTGGTTGGTTAGGGCAATTTGGGCCAATCGCCCAATTGTCTGTAAAGTAAGATGATCCATGTGTCGGATGGGCATGTAAAATGTTGGTCCACCCACCAACCCGCATTGGACCAGCGTGGTGGGATACGGTCCAAAACCCCCTAATGGATAGGGGTGTAGTAGGGGAGGCCTATGTCCAGCAGTGGACTATCACAGGCTGATGATGATGATGAAAGTTTCTTAAAGAAGCAACAGCAATCAGCACATTTTATCAAACAATTGGCCAATAGAAAACACACGTAAAACATTTATTAAACGCATAAAATGGGATAAACATAAAGAACGCTGCCGTAAAATATTAAATCAATCAATGCAGCGAACTAAAAAGCTCTAATGCTTTACCGCCTGACAGCGCGTCGCCAATAAAAAGGGATAGATTAATTTATCACCCCCCAATTTGATACCATCGGGAAACCAGATCAGAACCCAGTCAGATTGACAAGACCCAGAGTACCGAGTCGATTTTATTTGAAATGTCTCTTACACGACTGATTTTCTATAACCTTCTTCGTCGTTTCTAATACTCGCTCAAATAAATCAGAAACCACAACAGAATTTTAGTAAAGTTAGCGTCACACTATATTGCCGTTTATAGTCTTTTCGCGGTGGTTTAAGTCAGTATCACAAGCTTATATAATTTCTAAAAAAGGTTCAGTAAAGCTACATAATTAGAACAGAAACAATAAAGTAGATTAAAAGCTGAAATAGAACAGAACATATATCTTAATGCACAGACTTTTAAATTTCGCAACCCATAGGGTTTGCGGTATTGTTTTGTTAATAACTTATTATATATATGTTGTAAGACTTCATTCTTTTACAGAAAATTTATATTATTATATCTGGTATTTAGTTTAAGTATGATGTTAAAAAAAGAAGCTTCTGATATTTATGATATGTTTTAATAGTAAAGTTTCACATTCACTAAATGTGCTTATAATATCTTATTTTTATAATCCATCATGTCATGGTCAATTTGTTGAGACAGGTTTCAGACTTTATGAAATCAAGTGGATAAATACGAGTCGCACAGAAAACAAAAATGCTTATATATTATTGAACGAAAATTAAATTGTTAGACGAGATGAGGTGGAGCCAAAATCACCGTGGACTCAACACATGGTCAAGTACACTTTAATTTTTCATGTCAGTCGGTAGACCGTTTTACTATACCTAAAATTACATTAATGTTCAAAAATATCCTATAAACAAAATGTTTTAGGTGTATATTTAAAAAAATATCAGTAAAACGTCTTAAGATTTAGTTAATCAGAATAAAATAGCGTATTTGATAATAACATAATTTTCAACTTACCTTTTAATTTTGTTACAAATTTACCTAACAACAACTACGGGTTTATTTTGTATGTAGTATCCATGTTAATAAAATAAGTATGTATAAATTTACATTCATTGAGTTAAGATATTAATTATTAACTTTGAAAAGGACATTTGATTTGTGTCACCTTCCCCTTTGAAGTGGTTTTTGAATTTGCTTAAAACTATGTGTAAACATTGTTTGAAGTTTACATAAACTTTTATGATATCTCTTTTCTGCCTTTTTTATACCTCTTCAGCTTGTCTGTCAAGTGCGTGTTTTCTTATGAAGTTACTCATACAGGTAAAACCCAAAAACCTAGAATATAATGGACAGTACAAAAAATTGCAATTTTAAAATGACAACTTTTTGAAAATGACACTTTTTTATAAGTTTATTTCCTTATTTGTATTTAGCCTCTCGTGACTGCGAACAATAAAAAGGGAGGTTACATTTAAATTTTGATTGATAGGCATATTGAAACCGAATTCTCATTTGGTGCTGACCCTCTAACCGCTGAAGCTAAAAAAAATCGAACGAAAAACCGAGCGTTTGAATGAAATATGATACTCGCCACATGGTATAGCAGTTATTAACCGCAGGCTTGATTATAACCGTATAACCACACGGAACAGACTGCGTGACATGAAAATAAAGATATTTTTAAATAGTTCGTACATAAAACTTTATTTAAAATACCCTTAAATCGTTGGGTTTTTTTCCTTCGTGAAAAAGTAATGCTTAATGAAGTAATGCTTTCACCGAATTTAAATTAAGTTACAAATAAATTTGTACAGTATATTTTATTCCATATGAATCTATGGGGAAATCGAATATTGTTATGCTATGGTGTATATTTGTCGCATTCGCACATATAGGACGTCATTAAATAATTATTTTTTGACTTACATCTACCCTTTAAAATGTCTGGTACTCCATAAATCTAAGTCCTCAGTAGTCAATATTTCTTCAGATTTTATTAAAACAGCGTAGAATATGTTAATAGATTTACTATACATTTCACAAGTTTATTAGCAAAAAATATAATTTCAAATTTAAGATAATTATGATATTAATATCTCTAACATTTCAAGAACGGTTTAAAACACTGTTAAAAACGTTTCAACTGTCCAGCGTTATTTAAGTGTGATTACAACCAGAAGCCATTGGTTTTACATATATTGAACATCAATATACGTAGAGCCACTTCGACTGAAAAGTGGAACACCATTATTTAATTTGGCTTTGATCACTTCGTAAAGTTAACGTTTTCAGTAATTCAATATGTATTGTTTTAACCATATATGTATGATTCCTTATTTTGTTTTCACGACTATCACTCATAATAAAATAAATTGAGCTTACGAGTTTTTACACTTTTTTGTACCCATATTTGATCGTTTACCTACTCCTTGATGTTATAAATGTACAAATTGCATTTATTCTTGCGTTCTAAGGCTAGCAAAATTTTGCTCCGTCTTGTAGTAAATTATTTGTAATAACATAACTATTTATTATTCAGTAATTTTTCCGTATTCATTTAGAAAACTCTTTAAATAGTAAAATCAATTATGATTTTGTTGTTACATTTTTTTATTTATATAAGAATGAATTAAAATTATCAACATCTAAGATACTTTGAAATTATCATTATTTGTTAAATCTAACATCAGTAGGTCTTTAGTCTGGGGTGACTTGTGTATGCAATAGACCAAACGTACGTTTTCTCTACCTTTAAGATAATTGACTATAATGGCTAAGGTTCAAGCTGGAAGACAGCAGTGTTTACTACTCCAAGAGAGGAGAGGCAATTTGTTTTCAATAAAAGGTTAATAACGCAAAATATTAGTTTTGAAATTTCTTTGCAACAAGTTAACAGTTCATAGCCTACTAAAACTTATCACCATCGTGTTGTAGCGTTGTAACTCAAATATAAGGTCACCTAAGAATAATAAACAACAAGAAAAACTTGGGCTTCATCGAGAACATATTAAAATAAGTCTTTCAAAAAATAGAATCGAATATTACACTTTTAAATGGAAATAAATAAGAGTAAAATAAAATTTAATCAAATAGTAACTTCCGAGAAATGGACGTTTAAACAAATTGGGTTCTAATTGCAAAATGATTCCCTTTCGTAAAAATGGATAGCCTCGCATTTATCATAGGTGCTTATGCAATTTGCCAGTGATGCACGAAATTTCCGCCTTTAAGACTGCACCTGCACCTTAAAACGCATTTTAAAACGTATTTTAATATAAGCCTATTTTACCAATGGTATTTTTTGTATAAATAACTATCTTGTAAAATTTATAGCCTATATTATAGCATAAAACAACAAACAAAATTATTTCACGGTTTAGGCAATATTCTTGCGACGGGTTATATTGAACTCACACGGGTTTAACCGCTATGTCGTAGGCGCTTAAATGTGAAAATCATAGGAACACCTTTATTTGCGATCCCACCACTGGCACTGTCTATCGTGACACCCCGTTTCAGTTTTGCAGCCCACTTTTTAACTGGGTAACTGGGTAATGTCAGAACTTGTACGCCTGTTATCTTAGTCCCTGTACTTGAACAACTGATTACCCCAAATCGGTTAATGAGTAGTCATGGTGGCGCCTAGAAGTTTCTGTGTGACGTTACGTTAATAAATAGTATTTCTAAAAATAAAAAATCTTTAACTTTTAACACACAGGCTAAATTAATGTTTTTGCCGCAAAATAATTAGCCGGAAACTTTTTGAATCTTCGTCCAATTGAAATATCGTCTACCAGATTGCAAAGTGACTGTATCTGCAAAGGTAGTTAAGGTTGGTTACTGTAAACCACAACTCCCCATTTTATACGATAAGATTAAAACCAGGGCATATATAGATTAAATTAAATCATAATTTTATGGAAGATGATCCATAGTGCAAATAATAACAGGTTAAAATATTTTTTTTGCAATTACAGCCCAATATAATGCATGCTCCAGCTTATTTTTCAAATTATTGACTCTGTATGTTTTTAGTTTCTTCAATTATTTAAAGGTTCCATATAAAAATATCCAGTTTAATTTGCGTTTATTAGCAGCTCAAACTGCCTCCCTAGCCTAGTGGTAAGGGCATGTGCTTTAGAAACAGTATATCGGGTTTGAATCCTGCAGGGACTTAACAAATTTTAATTGTTGCTTCCTAGTTAGTTAGGGCAGTATGGGCCGATCACGCAATTGTCTGAAAAGTAACATGTTCGATGCGTCGGATGGGCATGTAAAATTTCGGTTCTCCACAATCCCCAAAAACCCCCAATGGAGAAGGCGTACATTAGAGGAGGCCTTTGCCCAGCAGTGGACAAACACAGGCCCATGATGTGTGTCTCAGGTCAGAGGCGTTCTATTCCAGAGGTAATTTTTGACACTTGCATTTTGATTAAAGATATTTGTGTAACACTTCTATTTTGATTAAAGATATTTTAATCTGAATTTAAACTTATTGTCAATAATCTTAATACTATATTCAATAGTTTAACAGGACGTTTCAAAGGACGCATTTGCTTTTCAAATTTAAACTCATTAAAAGTCATATTTTACGATGTACTACCCTCCACTTCAGGCCCATAGAGATCGCAAAGGGGATTTTAATATGCGACGACCCTCAAAGGCGAAAGCAATATGTTACGCTGAAACAAAGAGCGATTAATTTTGACCATGGGGCAACTGCTGCTTTTTCTAAAAGCAACTTAAAACGGCCTACACTAAAGTGTGAGGACAATAAATGGTAGGCAAACTTGGGCAATAAAGAAAACAGTACCTAAACGAAAACAATTGAATGACAAACAAATATAATTATTGCTTTCGTCATTTGTAAAATAAGAAAAAATAAAAAAATATAGTATAAATACATTTTTCATTGATATTTATTGGTATTTTTGTTCATATTTCAATATGTTAAAAAAAACACTTGTTTCACATTGAACTGAGAACACAATGAATTACCAGCCACTGAGAAACTTTTTCAGATGCACAAGTATAAGCGCTTGAGATTGGTAAACATTTTGAAGATTTAATCGACTTATTACTTTTTACTTAATTACTCTTTCCGAAGTAACGAAATTGTAATGTTTTAAAATATTACCCGGAATACTTTCCAGCGACTATCTAGACTACCTCGTGACCACGGCGATCACGGGGTAGTCTACCCAGCTAATTAAACGCGGTAAAATCCGTAAAAAGTCCTTTTATTTAACAATGTGTAGTATTCGCGTTATTAAAATAATTTATTAAAAGAGAAACATTGTTTTATTTAACGATACCAGATAAAGTGTCAAATTCATAATTTTCGATTAATTCCTAAGCGTTTATTTACTTACAAAAATATTAGTACATAAATACATATATTTCTCTCGATATGACAAGAAAAAAGTACTGGGATAAATGTTTTATTTTTTACACAATGTTAGTTTTCCAAAAGAGTTATTAAAAATTGAGTATTATAAAAAAGCAAATGGCTCGTCAGTGAAATAATACGTAATTAAGGCTAAGTTCTAATTTAAAACATAGAGGTACCCAAAAGTTAACATTAATAACATTCTTAGCGTATGACCATAATTTGATAACGACCATTTATAGAAGAAAATATTTTTCACTTCTGCAAATGGGATACAATTTAAAAGACAAATCGACCCTTTTAACTTGACATTGATTTGATGACGGTCGTACGTCAGTACCAATTTTCAGTAGTAAATTCATCAATACCATCTAATTGACGTCACGACGCTTGACGATAAATCTTTGCAGTTTTGTTGGCTAAGCAATTCTATTCTTTTCTATACTAAATTCGTAATCTTTAACAAAAAGTCTTGTATTCAATAATATACAAAGTTTGTAAAGGATCCAATGAATTGGAATTTAAAATATTTTTAAAACGTTACAACGATATTTTAACAACAAACAAATACTTGGACGTAAGCACACAATTATAATCGACTCTAGTTATTGCTACTTAAGTTTAACCCTAACTGACATAAAATGTGTCGGTGACCCACATATAAAACTGTTAGAATAAATTTTAAAACAGTAGTACAGCAATAAACCACTTATTTAATTAACAAGGCAATTTTGGTATTTTCCAACAAGATTTGATTAATTTTTTCTCCAAACAAAACATCAATAAACAATAAATATAAATATATATTGATATATGTTAAACGTACAATTAATTCACACTTTTAATAGAACTGTTTCCACATTAAGGTCTTAGCTTGAAGAATTCATTCGAATCGATATGACGAATTCGTTTTCAAATGGCGTCATGTCCTGAATTCAATATGGGATTTACGACCACGTACGATTTACGAGTGCGAGAGTAATATGAGTTATTGAGATCACCCACTTAGATCTAGATTGGGCAGTGTATAAAAATATTATATTAAAAGGTAAATTTGACAATATACGTAAATACATAAAATATACTGCTTATAAAATTTTAGAATGTTTCGAATAACCTCCGATGAATACCTCTGTCGCCTAGTGGTAAGGCCGTGTGCTTTAGAAACTGGAAGTCGTGGGTTCGTGTCCTGCGGGGACTTAACAAAATTTTATTCTTGTTTCCTAGTGGGTTATAGCAATTTGATATGTATTGATCATTCAATTGTCTGAAAAGTGGGATGATCCATGCGTCAGATGAGCATGTAAAAATTCGGTACCAACCAACGCGCAGTGGACCAGAATGGTGGAATACGGTCCTAAAACATACAATAATATTATTAAGTGCCTCAAAACTATCAATAGTGAATATTTAAATGAATATCAGCAAGTTAACTGATAAAAGCAGCTTATTTGCTCATAAAAATGTATTTTTTCTGTTATAATCATTCCTTTTATACAAACCATTCTGTAACCATACTTTTAATTGCCAAGACCTTTTTGTAGGACTTATTTGAAACGAAGTGGCAATTATACAGTACAAAACAAAACCTTTCACTGCTACTCTTGAAAATTGCAACGCATCCATGAATCACAAGCGCTGTTCAAGTTACGTGTATCCAGAATTTTTTATTAAAACTTTATTAAGTGTTTTATAGTGAACTTTTTTATTAAAATATCCCACTTTATGCCATTCCTAAATATAAGAAAATTTTGCCATAACAGTAAAATATAATTTTGGGATTTCTGTTAATTTGTTCATTCTTTATTATAAATATAACAAAAGTTTACGTATGCTTCATTTTTTTTAAGGCTGGTTTTTATGGAGACTTCAAAGGGATCAGAAGGGATTATCCCGGGTTTGTTTCCTCAATGACATCAAATTAAACAAATTGTGTAATTTTTGCCTTTAGCATAATGTAATAAATTGTATACATGACCTTAAACCATAATTTACTTCAGAAAAATAAATAGTTTACATAAAAATGTAAGCATTAAAAGTTCTGACCACTGTATCAGTACACAGTAGTTTTAGAATGCAAATAATTTGCACAAAACCCACAATGCTCGATCGTTAAACAAACCTTGATAGGCAAAATATATTTACAGATCAGTTACCAGTGCGGCAGAATATGTTTTATTTAAAGATTTGTAAGATTCATCATCATCATCAGCCTGTGTTAATCCACTGCTGGACATAGGCCTCCCATAATACACCCCTATCCATTAGAGGGTTTTGGAACGTATCCCACTACGCTGATCCAATGCGGGTTGGTGGGTGGACCGACTTTTTACATGCCTATCCGGCGCATGGATCATCTTACTTTTCAGACAATGGGGTGATCAGCCCGAATTGCCCTAACCAACTAGGAAGCAACAATAAAAATTTATTGAGTCCCCGCAGGATTAGAACCCACGACCTCCGGTTTCTAAAGCCGACTACTAGGCTACGGAGGTAGTTTGAAAATTGAAATACTGAAAATATATTGAAGCGACGATTAGGCACTACTGACACGTATATTTCATTTGGTCTTGACACTTGCGACCGACTTTTATGTGCCAATCCAAAGAATGAATAATTTTAGTTTTTGGTTGCGGTGCTTAGGTTAGGGTCCTCGTTCAATCCCCCGGAATAGGTTCTCGCTGTGTCGCAGCGGTAGGGCTCAGTACCTGCGGCTTGGAACAGCCGCGGGGAAGCTAAGAGGAGGAGCTGGCTGGCCTGAAGAGTAAGGCTAGCCGAGGAGGAGGCTGGATAAGAAAGATTTGAATGCGCCTTAGAAGGTGCAGTGAACGGGGAAGAAGCGGTAGACGCGCTGCCATCCCTGTCCTCTGCAGCCAAGCAGGAGTCGCGGGGGAAGAGGAGTGTCGGTATTCCGTAGGCCGCTCTCTCTATCCTCTGCGACTCGGCGGGGCTGCCCGCTGATGCGGTGTGGAGGGACAGTGGGAGGAGGGGACATTCGGTATGGTATCGTCGATCTCTTCTTCTGCGGCCAAAATGGAGCTAGCGGCGAATAATAATCAAAATTTTTTGTAATTTTTTTTTATTTTAATTTTATTGTAAAGACATAGAAAATGTCTCTGAATTATCAGTTAAATTAGCATATTACAAAAAATAATCACAATTTTCTCCACTACAAACTCGTATACTACCATAAAATTAAAGTTAATAGTGGTTTCAATTCTCTGTGATTAATAAAATGCGAGTATGTATCATTTGTAAGTGCATAATTTTTGATATAATTTGCAATACTCAAAATGTTAATAGTATCTGCATATCAATATAAACTGAATCAAAACACTTTTCACTTACATAGCTATTTGATGCACACAAAGAGCAAGAGGGAATTAAAAATACCAAATCTTACCCGAGATTTTATCCAAAAGTTGGTTGTAACTTTTAATAGCCTTTCAGAGTCTCTCACCGTTTGAAGATATATAATAATAGCCTTAAGAGTAAGATGCAAAAAAGTTTTAATGTATCTTAATATATGTATTATGTTTAAAATTTTAGGTTGTCTTGTTTAATATATTTTATTATTCAGCGCTCTCTCTCTCTCTCTCTCTCTCTCTCTCTTTGGTTGTTCCCTCATTTCTGAAGATCGTGGTTAACGACATAATCGGCAGAATTAGAAAGCTGGGGTGGCAATGAGCTGGCCAAATAGCCAGAAGAACCGATAACAGTTTTGTCAAGAAAGGTTCTCGATTGGCAGCTTCGTACTGTCTCCATCGCAGTGTCGGACGACCGTCACGAGATTGAGCGACGACCTGTGCAAATGTGCAGGAAGTCGGCGCTGGTGGCACTGGATCGTTCATCTTGGCGAGTCTCTGACAGGCTGAAAAGTCGAAGGATATTAATAAGTGGAGAATTTATTTTTATATTATGTATAAAACATAATATAAAATAAATTCTCCACCTCTTTAGTCACACTCGTCTAACTTTTAATTATAGATTATGTAATAATAAAATAAAACATGAAACATTTATTGTTTATTAATAACACCCCCCCAAACTAGCATAGCTTTCAATTATATTATTACGCTTTGAAAACATTCAAGGGTTTCTTTCTCTTATCAGGAGTTGGTGATAATCTCCAATTTTTCATTAAGCTGAAAGGTAATAAAGTAAAAGCTCACCCAAAAGCTTTTTTCGATTTTCTTGTAGATAGATACGGAAGCATCTTTCAAATTATTTATTCGAGATCCACAGATACGTTTTCAATAAACCAAAGGAAAGCATTCAGCTAAACTTTTGTCAATCTGTTTGATTAAAACAACGTATCAATAAATTGTTTCGTACACATAGTTTACATTTTTGTACCATTATTAAATAAAACTAATGCTAATTGCTATTAAACCATTCGTGTCATATAAATTTTAATTCTATGTTATTTTGCTGCCCTTAATGATAACTTTAGTCAAAATACAAGAATAAAATTTTCGGCGAGTACTTACTTCAAGTTTTTTTTAATATTCTCGGATTATCAATTTTTTAAAAAAATATATTAATAGTTAAAAAGTTAAACACCTTTAATGTTTCCTTAAAGAACATTTTTTCCTTTGTGATTTCTGTTTTTATAAAATTAATGTAACAGTTACACATGCCAAACTTTGAGTTAAAAGTTGTCATGCGTAATGGTTATAAATCTGAAACTTATACATAAATTCGAGTTCGTAACTGAAAAATATCGTCTAGACGACAATACACAACGTTGCACGAAATTTAAATATTCAAATTTATCATAAAGTGCAAGCGCAACTGAGCATAATTCTTCCGACAGCTGAGATTCTTCTTAAGAGACTTCATCTGTTGGTAACATTAAAATATTGATCTCTTTTACCACGTTTTACGATGCTATTGATAATTGAATAGTAGAAGCAATTTGGATTGCGAAGTTTTTCATCGTAATGTGACTTTGAAAGCAATAACTGTTTATATCTTTAAAGTATTTGAGGCATTAAATATTTTATTATATTAGACCAGATATTTGAAAACGAACTACCACAACATCGGTATGTTTTCTATGAAACGTTGTTATTATTTATTACTGCTATCTCATTACATTATTTTTCGCGTGTAATACATTTTATTTTTTAAGAGGCATTTAATATTAAAATCTTAAACACAGCAAGTTGTGGTATAATTATACGTCTAATTATTATACAAATCCACTATATTTCTTTCTTGAAAACATACGTTTACATATTTTTCTTCTTTTAAAATTTATTGATTATTATTTTAATTATACCTCAATTAAGTTTCGTTTTATTGTTTGCATTTCTTATTAAATTATTTTATCACAACGCAGATCAATTCTCATAAAAAAGTTAACCATTTGAGGTAAAATTTTCACGCTCCTATTGAACCCCCGTTTACTTTGTTTTATGGTGTAAATTTTTGGATTGTTACATAAGACAAATAGATAGTTAATAGTGATATTCATGTTTATAATATATATTATAGGCAATACCAGCAATAATCGCCATATTTTTCAAAATATTTATTCTTTTGTAATTAAAATCTTTAATGTTTCCTCTGCCATATAAGATACATTATGATAATGTTTCATCAAAATCCGTTACGTTATTTTTCGTTACACAAAACAAACATCTAATATGCATAGTTTCGCATTTATAATATAAGTAATTCAATACCATGTCATGTTACACTTAACGCTTGACAATTATTTACAATGAAATGGAAATGTTAAGGTAGCAAAGAAGTTATTATAAAATATAGCCATCTAAATTTTAGGGAAGTAACTTCTTTATAGGATCTTCTTCTATTTATAGGATCCACTCCAACTGCTTCCGTACCATAGTAGTATTGACTTGCGCTTTAGAAACCGGCGGTCGTACGTACATATTTGTAATTGGTTAGGGCAATGCGGACTGATCACATGATTGCCCGTAAAGTAAGATGAATCAAGCGTCAATAAGCTTTAATATACTCATGGACAAACTATTCAAAGTATATCTAAATAATAAAAACAGTTTGTTTTAAATTGCTTTAAATATAAGGTTGTGATCAAAGTTAATAAGTGTAACAACGTCCGTAAAACCACAATGGACACAATTGAATTAGCCTTTTGCCAGAAAATATGAAACTTTTGCTGTGTTCAAAAATGTGGACACATTGCCTTCCATTATTCAAAACACGACTATAAAAGCTGAATGTGTGTTTTCATAACCGGGGCACGTTGATCTATTGATTCCTCGAGTTCTAATGTATTTTAATTTTCATTTGAAATAAATGTAATGTTTTAGTAGCAAACAATTTTACAATTTTGGGTTTTAAATTTTGTAAGGGTATTTTAAAATAGTAGCAAAAAATTTTCATTTCTACTAAATACTTAACTAGGAAAACGAAAGCAGAAGCGTTTAAATAATTCATAAGGTGCCTTCAAGTTTTTCGGCTGTAGGCGGTGGCAGAGTGGGATATCAAAATAAGCGTATTATTAGAGTTTCGAAGAAATTTGCAAATTTATAATTACATAATACCATTTTCCAAGCATTTTTGCTGTTTTTTTTTTCCTTTTTTATAACCATCGCGTTGTTACTTACCTTGTTTCCTTAAAACTCTCCCGAATCTCGTATGCCAAACGTTAAAACTTTCAGTTTTAAATGTAATTTTAGTAGGTAATATTGCGGCTAGATAAGAAGAAGAGAAAGTGGCCAGTGTCAGCAGGATGAGAATAGCCAAAGATCGGAAACGGTGGCGTGCATTAAGGACGCCCTATGTCCACCAGCCTACTGACACGGGCTGAGGCAATGTTTTATATGTTTGTATACATCTCGCTTGTGCAAGCACTTATATTATTTTGTGCAATATTCATACTAGCAAAAAATTTTAGTAATTTTGAAATACGATTGGTTCTGACGGTGATAATTACAAAACGAACTCAAAAAGAACTAAATCTTTTAAAAATATTGCATGGAGAAATAAATATTGTGATCATACAATTCAACCCAAATCCGATTACAGATTTATTAGCTTTATTTTAAGTGTTTTTCCAAAATTTTAGATACTCAAAATACATGAGATTAGATCTTGGAGTCCTAAATATTGGAAAGAGTAAAAATTAAAGCGATGATATTGTTATTGAGTAATAATGCTTAAAAATTTGCAAAATTGAATTAATTATGGAAGAGAGATATAAAAAATTGTTAAAAACTTATAATATAAATATTGAATGGTATAATAATATGTTTTTAAAACGTTTTCTACGTAGGAGAGTAACTAAAGCAATATTAACTTCAACGAATATTTAGGTAGCTTCTTCGTATAGTTAAGGCATTTTTATAGAAATAACTTGCTTAGAAAATCGTGTACTTAAATTATCATCTATAGGATAGTAAGACAATATCCGTTTGTTTCAATCCTTATCGGGTGCAAATTAATGATACCTCACTACTTTGATGGATTTTAGCTTTGAATTGATACAATATTTGGGTGAAACTTGATTTAACCCAGCTTATGTAGAGAGTGAATTAAACAACATTTATAAATCAGTGGGAATTTTATCTCGTTTTGGTCATAATAATCCGATTTCCGGATTAACGTTATCTTATCAAACATCGTATAGAGAATATGTACCTATAGAAACATTTTTTACCATATGTGTACAAAACTACAAAATCTAAAAGGCAGTTCTTTTCTAAAAAATTATGTGGAATTGCTCAAACTGATAAAAGAAGTTGTAAGGATATTAAATAACCACGTTATTTTAATAAACATTGGGTAAAATGCAAACAATCAGTGTCAAGGATGCTTTTAGTACATGGATGACGATGACGCTCTAAGGATAATATACATCATTGTTTAAATTGTGCTCATTAGTTAAGCAGATATGCCATTCTAAATATATATTGTCAGATGTATTTAAAAGTAACCATTAACTTATTTTGATCCTTATGTCGTGAAGCGCGCGATTTAATCAGTGTTTATCTTCTAGTTTTTTTTTAAATGATAACAGAAAATTGCAGTAGATAGTAGGTTTTCCTCAAGTATTAGCATTTTCTAACTTAGCAGTCCAGCGCGCTCTGTTGGCATCTCAACATTCGCTAACGAACCGCAAACTCTAATCCCAATACTGTTTGTTATTTCGGGCACAACCGCACCGGCCGAGTTTCACTTAGTACTTTAGCACTTGTTCGTACACAATTTTCCTTCCTGTAACTTATTTAAAAACATGAACGTGAGCTGATTAATATAAGGCTCAAAACAAAGTTTATCTGCAGTTTTTGTATTTGTCTCCAAAATTTTAGCGTTGCAATTTTTTATTAAATTTTCATTCAAGTAGACGACATCTATGAGCACGGCGTGTGACTTCTCCTCTCCAACGTGGCCAGAAGAGGCCTCCTTGACTGGAAACCTTAAGTATCTTATTACTTAAGCTTACTTTGCGAATAACGTCACTACATCATGATGAGGTGATGACGTAGTGTGTAATGATTGCACATATTGGGTAGTAGGAATCTTCTCGTATTATACTTTATTGGCATAAATGGTAATTTCAGTGGACTAAAACTAGCGAAACCAAAACCAAGCATAGGTGAAATTGTGGTTTAGAAAACAACTGCACCGGTAATTCGTTTGGCTCCTCGCCATTCGTTGCCGAGTCTGTCTTTGACTGCTGCCCTAAATAGTTCCATGCAACTTGGCCTGCCGCCCTCCACTAACAAACGGTAATTCAATTGCGGAGTAATTTCTCTTCCTTGGAGTATTGTGAAACAATGAAGGTAAAGTATTTAAGCAACAAAAATTGCATTAAATTTTATCTTTTAAATTATTTATAATTTCCGATAGAATTTTAAGTTAAATATGACATATATGTTGAGTGTTTGCATGTTTAGTGAATACGTCATTATTATAGCAGTAATGAATTACTTTCATAGTAATAGGGGCAGTCGATCTTATGCTTTGCCACCAGAAATTTAAACATATGTTACATACAAAAACAAAGTGGTAGTTTATGTATACAAAGGATAATGATTTTTAATAAATTTTTAGTAACTTCAACAAGCGTTACATTTCTTACACAATTTTGTTTGCTGTAATATCAGAATTATTGAACATATTTCTATATATGCGCATATATTGTTAATTATTAAAATAGAAAAAAAAAATGTTTTTCAAAATGTTCCTAAAGGTTGAACATTTTGAAATCGACATAGTTCACAGGATTAATAAGCAATAGTGGCAGTGGGCCGGACACGTATGCCGGACCGGTGGAGTCTGATAGTTCTGGAGAAGGGACCGAGGCTCGGCAAACGTTGTGTGTGACGACCTGCGGCAAGATGGAGTGCCGAACATAGGAAGCGGTGGAGTATATTAGGGGAGGTGAATTATGTCCAGTGATGATATTTTTTCATTAAAATGATATTAAATTTAGTCTAAAGTTTTAAATCTATATATTGCAATTCTAATAGTGTTACTTTTTAACTCAAACAAAGAGCGCTAAATACTTATCGAATGAAACTATAATCACTTCTCGTAAATAAATTTGTATAGAGATAATAATTAAGCGACAGTCTTTGCTTATATTAAGACAAACTTAAAATATTGTTATATATCATTGATTTTATGAAATAAAGACGTATTTTGGGACATTTTTCTGCTTTCTGAAATTTAGATACCTTTGATGTGTGCTCTTCATTAGGAAGACCTCCTCAGCGATGTCGACGAAAACATCCTCTTAAAGTAATCTCACGTTGTCCACTTCGCAGTTGCTTTGGTTTCCGCAAATTTATGTAAAAATTTTAAGTTTCTAGAAAGTTATAATAGGATAAAACCCTAAAAATACGCATAAAGCCTGATATAGATTAGATTTTTACTTAATACTGCTTATAAAAACACTAATACGGTGAAGTTATAATCGTGCGAAATTTATTATTCGTACTTGTAAGTAGATTTTAGCTTGAATATTATTACCCCGAGAAATATCAATATGAAAAGACAGACTAAAATTATCATTATCAGAGTTGTGTTATTTCTCTGCTGGACATAGTTCTCCCCCAATGCACGCCTTCTCCATTTTTAGGAGGTTTTTGGACCATATCCACCACGCTTGTCCAATGCAGGATGGTGAAATTTTTAGAGAGTCGAATTTTTACATGCCCATCTCACGCGTGGATCATCTTACTTTTCAGACAATTGTGTGATCGACCCAAATTACACCCTAACCAACTAGGAAACAAGAATGAAAATTTGTTGATCCCCGCAGGATTCGAACCCACAACCTCCGGTTTCTAAAGCACACGTCCTTACAACTAAGTTACGGAGGCAGTTGAAGTAAATTTATTATTATATTAAATTAATTGGACTCTAATTGGTATTTGATGAAATAACTTAACATGCAATCAAAACAAACAAAAGTGTTCCAAGCCTTTACTATGATATTACGTATTTCTTTCCTGATGTTAACTATTACATCGTTAAGACATATATACAAAATTGACAAACACATTTTTCATTGTATTATAAATAACTTTAATAATAATAGTATTATATTGATATTTAATAATAAATTATCACAGCGTTAGGATTTACTCTCTTTAAATAATAAAAAGCTTACATTTATTATTGGTAGATTGTTTTTACTCAGTTCTGTGGAAATTAAACAAAAAACGCGACAATTTTGATAATTGACCGCTTCCATCAATCAACTATATCATGTTAACGAATTCGCTTTAAAATCGTCAAAAAGTTAGCATCATAAGTTTATATTCTGAATAAGTAAGCGAAAATCGAACACCGCGCGCAATACCTATGCACCCGTCCTTTGAGATCCTGTTATACAGATCCAAGAAAAAGTTATTCAATTCCACTGGCTTCGTTTCATACCCGAAATTTGTTTTTTGTCTAAAATTTATACGAATGCGCTATTATACTTAACTACGTTCGTTTAATTTTCTATCAAAGTAAGCCTAATTGAACAATTAACATAGTTTTCATTCCAACTATATCTGTGGTTATCACGTTTTTTAAATATATAAGAATATTTAAAACTAGCTTCACCCGCACTTTCACCTTCATGTTTTCAGAAATAAATAGAAGTTTTGTTTAGGAAATTTTTAAACATACCAAAAAAGTGTTTTTGGGTTTGGGATATGTCAATATCCCATTTTAGTCTGCCCGTGATCAAAGTTGCTGACATGTCAGGAATAAATATATAATATAATGTAACGAACGCGGAAAATCTTCGAATCGGAAAAACTTTCAATATTTCGTCGCCGTTAAATCCAGTTACACGCTAGTTCATATTTCTGCTGTTAATTTGTAATTTTGCCAATTCTAATGTACTTTTCTTAAAACTTTTTATTTATTTAATTCATAATATATGTCAAAATAGAGTAGTGATTTTTAGACCTTGTGACCTAAAATCTTGACGTAAATAAATGGTCAGGTTAAGACAAAAAGAGCGTCTCAAAGACTGATTTTTTGTTCGCCTCACCCTAAGAAAGATACTTTTTTGAACGTGTCTGAGTAAATGCGAGGTATAACCTTGGGGCAAATAAATTGTTATGGACAAACGATAGTGGCCAAGGGTATCTCTTTATTTATTCAGAGCGCGTCACACATAATCTAATCAGATCAGTTCAGTCATATGAGTACGTTTACTTACATTCTCAAAACATAATGATAGCTATAGAAATGGTCGTCAGTGTATTAGTTTTTGCAAATAAATTTCTAATTAAGTTAATATCTGGCTCCTGAAAATATTTTGAAATATCTATTAGTTACGATTTTTGAAGTTTACTAGTATAACATTACCAGATGTGACTCATCATTATCATCATCAGCCTTTGATAGTCCACTGCTGGACATAGGCCTCTCCTCATACACCCCTATCCATTAGGTGGTTTTTTGACCGTATCCCACCACGCTGGTCCAATGCGGGTTGGTGGGTGGACCGCCTTTTTACATGCCCATCCGACGCATGGATCATCGTACTTTTCAGACAATTGGGTGATTGGCCCAAACTGTCCTAACCAACTAGGTAACAACAACGAAAATTTGTTGGTCCCGCAGGATTCGAACCCGACCTCCGGTTTCTAAAGCAAACGCCAAACCACTGGCTACGGAGGCAGATTGGGGCACTAGATTGACTATTTAAGAAATTGCGTAAACGTCTATCTCAAAAAGCTGTGCCGTTGCCGTTCAAGACTGAGGGGAGAGAATTTCCGTCAAGTGGGTATTATGTCCGGACCTTTTTTTTTTTTTTTTTTTTTTGTTACGCAGGCAGACGGCGGCGGGCCACCTGATGGAAAGGGTCCCGACACCCGAATTGGGCAAACCTGAGCCAACCCCCTTTCCAGAGAATAGTGTTAAGTCCGTTTACCCAGGGATACCTGGAGTCCCTTCAAACGGAAAACACAGGTTTTACACAATATTAGAATTATTAAGCATATTTCTATATATGCATATATTGTTTATTATTAAAATAGAAAAAAATGTTTATTAAAATGTTCCGCAGGTTGATAGTTTTTATTGCCTGCGCAATAAGATTGTCTAAGGCAAGGTAATAATATTATTGTGGTTCTAAATTCATATTTCATTTCGCATTTATTATTTTTCATTTCTAATAAAAATAAGACAATTTTGTCGAAATAAATCATAGATGACAAGAAGTTTCTTTAATTCTCAATGCTCTTATATTAAAAAATGTGCAATTTGGTAAATTTAGTCTATCGAATATGAGATAACAATCTGTAGTAAGTACGGTTTACGAAGCATAGTATTCATCTAAGAGCACCGATGTTACCGCACTAATTTATATTAGTCTTAAACCACCATTGTCTGAGCAAGTATCAAGTTCAATAGTTAGAATTAAGATAGCACACTTTGGCCTTTTTGTTGCTAAAATGTTGCTTAGAGATTGAAGATACAATGTTTTTAAAAGGTTGTCTGCTTTATTGAATTAGCATGTTTAATATTTTAGAAGTGGACTTATATTTTTGCATATAAAGTCGGTAAATAGCAGCATTTTACCTAAAGTTTATATTAAGCATACGTACCTTATTAAAAGCTTATATATTAAGAAAGGTAGTTCCAGCTCCCGTGGCATTTTCTGTCCTTTTCCCTTATTTTCCGTTATTTGCACATCCTACACACACACACAACTTTTTTCCAGGCCATGTCTGGCAACACTATATAGAACAGATCGCCGTTGCTTGATCATTGTGTTAAAATATACACCAGGAAGAGATAGAAATTAAGCTTCTAATAAGGTAAGAATGTTTAATATGCGTATTGTCAGGTAAAATGCTGCTATTAAACAACTTGAGCGGTATTAGAAGCAAATATTGAGACTTGTTTGTTATCTCTTGGTGAAAAATTAACGCCAATGTGAGACCTTTATGCGAAAGAAATTAACTTGTACAGGTAATTACATAACATTCATATCTCATATCCATTTATATTAAGGGTGTTTCGAATATGAGCTACAGAGTGTTCTCCACATTTCTTGCAATACTATTCAAGATATGGGTAACCGAAGGGATTCAGAGTTACCGTCAGAGAACCAGAGTCACCGACATAGCTCACGGGATTCGTAAGCAAAAGTGGCAGTGGGCCGGTCACATATGCCGTAGAACTGACAACCGCTGGAGTCTGAAAGTTCTGGAGTAGAGACCAAGTCTCAGCAAACGTAGTGTGTGACGCCCTGCGGCAAGAAGAAGTGCCGATAGGAAGCGGTGGAGTACAATAAGGAGGTGAATAATGTCCAGTGATGACATTTTTCATTAAAATGATTTTATATTTAGTCTAAAGTTTCAAATCTATATATTGCCATTCTAATAGTGTTACTTTTTAACTCAAACAAATAGCGCTAAATACTTATCGAATGAAACTGTAATCACTTCTCGTAAATAAATTTGTATAGAGATAATAATTAAGCGACAGTCTTTGCTTATATTAAGACAAACTTAAAATATTGTTATATATCATTGAATTTATGAAATAAAGACGTACTTTAGGGACATTTTCTGCTTTCTACAATTTAGATACCTTGATGTGTGCTCTTCATTAGGAAGACCTCCTCAGCGTTATCGACGAAAACATCCTTTTAAACGTTGTCCACTTCAGCGTTGTCTTTGGTTTCCTGAAATTAGGTAAAAAATTTAAGCTTCTAGAAAGTTTTAATAGGATAAAACCCTAAAAATACGCATAAAGTCTGATATAGATTAGATTTTTACGTAATACTGCTTATAAAAACATTAAGACGGTAAAGTTATAATCAGTGCGAAATTTATTATTCGTAGTTGTAAGTGGATTTTAGCTTGAATATTATTCCAGAAATATAAATATGAAAAGACAGGTCAGGAGAATACCTATTCTAAAAAAGGACGTAATATATGTGAACAATGTACCACTAGAAACTTAATGATGTCATTAGTTAATTCTCGGTCGGTTATTGATTTCTTGATGTAATTGCATAAATAAGAATGACACATGACATCACTTCAATGGTATCTATGGGTTATTAAATAAAATTACTTTACGGATTTTATCGCGTTTATTTTACATTTTAAATTCCCGACGTTTCGAACACTTTCCAGCGGCCGTGGTCACGGGGGAATTTAAAATGTAAAACTCCTGACATAAATCGTAACTTTGATTAATAATGTATAATATTCGCGCGAGCAATAGAAATAATCTATGGGTTACTTTGTTTTCATCAACTTCGTCATTTCTCATGGACTATTGTAAGTATATAAAATTGTGTAAAAATTAATTTTGACAAACTGCCATATAAAATGTTACATTAAGATTATATATAGAAATTATAATACTTACAATAAATTACACTTGGATGATTTGTAAAAAAAAAGTCCGGTTAAAAATAGGCTTCGTTCATATTGTTTACTTTTTATTTAGCTTAAAGAACGCAAGAATTATTATGTGGAGTAATATGATTCAGTATGATATTGTAATCTCGAATACATACGTTCACATACGTACAAATATATCCCTAGAGAGATTTTCTAGGCCAAACTAGCACGATTAAGTTATAATTAAGTTAATTTAATTAATGAATTCGTGCCTGTGCGGTGGGAACTGTGACGTTCGCGTCGCAAGTCCATTGCGCAAATGTAATGAAATTATCGCACTTGAACTACTTTCAAATATTACTTGGGCTTTTAAGGAAACTAGTAACACGCGGTTTGACTGCAAAAATGCATACTAATCTGTGTAAATGACACGTGACGTTGAATTTCGCAGCGAGTTGTTATTTGTATGTAGTCATTGTATATAAGGGCGAAAATACGTCAGAATACAACATTTAAAAGTAATAATCTGCTCTTAGAAATTTAAAAACAAGTACGATAGAATTGAACAATTCAAATTAAGAATTCGGTTTATGGAATTTCTTTTCTATTAATGTGTAAGGACACGTCATTAGGATCTTTAAACGACAGTACTCATCTCTACATCGGTACCGATCTATATTTGAGATCAGCTAATTCCGCAAGAGATATTACAGTGTACAAGTGTGTTCGCGTATACACCGAATTCTATAATATGTCTTATATTAGTCTTCACCATGCCACCCTTTTCATGCGAGTATGCTTGGTCAGCAGAATCGCGTGCCTCTGGACTGTCTTTAGGTTTAGTTCGTCAGAGAGTTCATACAGTCTATAGCGGTAACACTTACCCTAAGCTCTATGAATTAGCTCTATTTAATATAACAATTTTCAATTTAAATTAAATAAACGTTTATTGATTTGTTGTATCGATTTTTTTGGAACTTTCTATATGCAGACGTTATCTTGACCGTGTTTTTTTAATTGCAAGGAAAAATTATATTTTACAAATTCAAGTTTATTTAATAAACAAAAACGATAATAAAAACTGTCAAAACAATTGCTTCTCACAATGCGAAGGGCAAAGGCTTAAAAGCCAGGCATTGGTTCAGAAACGGTTGGTCCTAACATCGAGACTTGTATTAGAAATTTTACGAAAATGTTAAAAATATATTAATATATGTTTAGCTCATCTATAGGAATTTGAACCTCAATTCTTGTTTGAAGATTTAAATTGTAAATTGGTCTATAATATTAAGTAAATATTGCTCTAGTAATGAGAAAAGGAGGGTATGTTTATTTTATTGATGTTGTGTCAAAGATTTAATGGGATTAATAAACTTAAGGAACGGTTAACCGATTAAAATGGTAATTCATAGCACCTTAACTCTATAATCTTTTCCACTGAATAATGTCTATGTCCAGCGGATAGATAAAGTGTGATAATGACAATGATGCTGAGAGTTTTCCGTGGTTGAACATGTTCATATTGGAACATTCCCTATGTTCCTAGACTATGCCAACACGTACTCATTTAAGTATTATATAAATAATTTCACGATATACTTCTACAATTACCCTTGAAGCAAAAAAACACATACAAAGCATAAAATTGTTTAATATTTCAAGGAACTTATAAAATTATTAACACTGTAGAAAATATTTTCCAATAGCCATTCGTTAAATGTTGTCTTAAAACATTTTAAATGTAAACGTTTTATGGTGCGGAGGTAATTTATTGTATATGTGCATGCTCATGACTATCCAATTTTTACTGTGCGACACCGAAGATATAATTCATTAATTGTAAAAAAAATATTTTCATCAGACATACTACTATTTTTTACCTTGGTCAATTATAGGTCTTTGTAAAACAAATCTTTGGAAAACAGGTGTTTTCCCTACATTTTTCAATGCTAGTTCAGGAATTCGTTAGAAACATTTGTGGGCAAATATTCGACACAAAGATTTTACAAATTAAAATAAATGTAATTCGAATGCAGTTACTTTATTTGTAAAGACACAATGAAAACTTAGTCATTAAACTTACAATGACATTAATTGAAATGTTTTATATTTAAAACTATAAGCCATAATAGATCATATTCTGTGAAGGAAGTGTTTAGAATTAAGTCTTCATTAAAAAATATATGATTCTTTACAAAAAGAAGTACAAAATTTATTAAAGGAGTACGTGCTTGATATCGTTAGTAAAGCTTTTTCCGAAAGTAATTTCATTTACGGGGTTTAATGAGAGTTAATGCTGTTTTCGCTTTTAATTTTCTGTCTTGTTTATCGAATTTTTAATTTAAAATAAAACAAACAGCAACGAGTGCTCTCGCTTCGTTGGGAAAAACTGGTCGCTTCCTAACCAAGTCAAAACAAAAGCGAAAAATAAAAATAGAGTTTTTCTAGTTTGAATTTTTAAACATCTGTCCATTTTTAAAACATTACTAGAACATATCGTCGTGAAAAATACTCTTTTAAATACTATAAAGCAACAATGGACCCTGAAAATATAGATCACAATTTTAAATAATCCGTAAAAACTTAATATGTAAATTAACCGCAAAAATAAGAGAAACAATAAAATAATCTTGGATTGAAATGTGATCCTATAAATTATTCTCATTACCCGATTTAAATAAGATTACGTTTTAAGCAATAAAATAATAAAAATTAACTGCAAGCTAAATCGACGAGCCTACACAATATTAAATTAAAGACAGTTTTCAATCACGGTACAATTCACTGGAGAAATAACCGCGTCGAACTATCGCGGTTTCAGCTAAGCAAATTGAAGCAAACTGAGTGGTTGGCAAAATGCTTAATAATTTATTTTCTTAAACGTAGACAGCGTCCTACGGAAAACTAAAAAAGAAACTTGATGCGTAGAAGAATATAAAAGGCTTGCAAATGAATATTCAATAAAAAAGTGAACTTATATTGATGACAAGGGATATTTGAACAAAACAATCAGTGTACTAGAATAGTTGTAATTAAATCTTTTGTTTTCACGTTTTGTACTTTGTTATATTGTAACTTAACGCCTCCGTGATCTAGCGGCATTGGTCCTTGCTTTATAAACTGGAGGTCGTGGGTTTGAAGCCCGCTGGAAAAACAACTTCGTGTTATTATTTCGCTTTTTGAGACGTTGTCTAGGAGAGCAAGAACATTCGTTATTATTTATTTTCTGCTGCAGAGAAGAACAGCGCTTCCATTTTTAAATTGTTAAATGTAAATTATCCTTATCGGTCAAGGGAGGGGACAGACAATCACCTTTAGATAAGATCTTGCCTCCTAACGAGTGATTCTCAGGGGATTGAAGCCCTACGAGTGTCCAGTTATCTCGCTGACCATCCGACAATAATTAGGGCTAACCTTTTAATTTAACAATCACCTATATAGACCAAACATGTTGGGTATTTTAATGCAATTACGAAGCGTTCACTCAATAGTTGTTTACTTATGAACTCATTGCTGTTAGGGAGGGTCCAAAAAAGGTTTTCATAACAATTATTTGTTACCTTAAAATTATTTTGTTTTTATTACCAAACTTTACAATGTGAGTATTTTCTCAATTAATCTTTGCATTTTATTTCGTTAAAGTATTTGTCATTATAATATTTACTCACTATAAACAAATGATATATACTAAATTGTGTTTTTTTGTGGTGGTAAGTCCTATTTAACAGGGGGCCGTCTCGGGCCGGACCACCACGGTGCCTATTTCTGCCGCGAAGCAGTAGTTTATAAAAATATTACACTAATGCGCTGGCTACGCGCATTAGTGATACCCCATATCCAAGGACGTCGGTGACCACTTTCCATTAGGTGGCCCGACGGGGAAAAAACGAGACATCGGGGCACTTGATCGAACAATAATAAATAAACATTGTTGCCCAGTTAATCATCTTACCTGTCTCGTAATAAGTAGTTACAATAACGTACAAATGTTTCACCTATGTAATAGAGCACTCACTTAGGCTTACTGTCGGACTTAATTTATACAAGACTGGCAAAATAATAATTATGTTAGACAGAGCGCCTCCTGCAGCGGTCCCGACCGCACGTGTTCGCCGCAAGTCTCAAGCTCGCCACGCAGCATTCATCGTCCGCCGCTGTGAAACCGTCTCGCTGCGCCATCTGAGTTTTATGAGTGCACCTTCGCTCATAGAGCCTTTTGTCGCACCGCTAACGTCATCGCGGTGGAATTTATTGCGCTACCTCAAGCGGTCGGCTTGACGCAGCTGTGTTTTGCAACTCATTTACATAACACAATTGTGTTGCTATCCGCTTGTAGCTAAGCGCAAATCTTGTTTCGTAGGGTTAATTAATTCTGTTTCTTGGCCGAACGAGGTTATTTTTACAACTTTACTAGGCCCACCGAACGTTTTAATATTCTGTTTCTTGTTCCAGAAACCAGTCAGACACACTCTCCTGCCGTAGCCAGCAGGGCGGTAGGATTCTACGCCCGGCAACCGCCGGGACGTACAGATACGTCGGTGACACTACTGATGTCTCACTAAACTAGAAGACCTAACCGGCATAATGGTTGACCGGGAGCTCTCGACTCGCTTTGGTATCGATACCGGAGCGATTAGAGAAAGATCGGTCGGAAATTATACCTGAAACTGACCGACGCGATAAATATCCTGATCGCAGAAAATTTCCCACCGCTCCAACTCCCGCTGAAACGCCTGGACCTACTGAGGCCGTTCCTGAGGATGATAGCGACGACAATTATGTCGACGTTAGCATCCGCACGGAATCGGATATGTGGTCGAGGCCATCAAACAAACCCGATGACGGCTTCAAAACCGTCAAATCCAAGAGGAAGCGCAAGGTGCGCACCTCATCACCGCACCGTCCTTCCCGTCAAGGCTGCAAAGCCTGACATTCCCCTACCTGCCCCAGCAGGTTCCCAAACGATCGTCCTCCCAGGCGACTAAACCCCCTTCCATTCATCCCGCCGATCCTAGGCGACCCCCCCTCGCCCCGCCCCCAGCCTTCCAGACACCCGTAGAAACGCCCACCGCCCATCTGTCTCCGCGAGAAGGAGAAATGGGTCGAGATTCACTCGGCCCTATCAAACCGATTTAAATTTGAGGCCTCTGATAGCAATCAGGGATCAAATTACAAGCTAGATAATTCCGACGACTTTAGGAAGGTGACCTTATTCCTCCGGGAAAAGGAACAGCAATATCACATTCACGCTCCCGGATGAGCGCGTACTTGAACAGTGGTCAAGGAGCTAAGCTGCCTAAGGAGGTCCCATGCTCCGAGATTACCTCGGCAATTAAAGAGTTAGATATTCCAGTCCTCTCGGTACAACGTGTACCACCCACGCAAAACGCCCTTATGGTTGGTGCTAGTCACGCTCGCGCACCACGGAAAGTAAGCGCATATATGATGTCGAGCATCGTGTGGGATCGGCCGTCTCTCTTTTGAGCGGCCACATTCTCTCAGTTTGCCAGGGCAGTGTCACAACTGCCAAGTATTCAGTCACGCTGCGCGGAACTGTTTCACACGCCCCGGTTGCGTCAAATGCCTCGGGATCACAGTACCGCATCCTGTCCCAGACCCAAGGACAAAGAAGTCCTCGCCACATTCGAACCTTCTGCGTGCGTTAACTGTCGCAAGCCTGGCCACACAGCCAACTACCTCAGCTGCCCTAAGGCGCCAAAACGCAGAGTTCCTGCAATCCGGGAAGCCTCTTCCAGGCGACCACCCATCCCATCAATACCACCGCATTCCCACCCTCCGTCCTTCCAACGCGCAGTTCCGCCCGCGTAGCACAGCCAGCGCCGGAGCCGACTCCGAGCGCACAACGGCCCGCAAGCCGCCTCAAAGAGCCAGCTGCATGCATAGCAATGCCAGCACTGGCAATAACGCCGCGTCTTTTCTTAAATCTCTAGATATGTTTAATGTAGACGAATTTAATCAAGCAGCAGACGATTTTGCCGCCGCCGCCGGCAACGCAATGCTAGGTTTTCCTTCTAGTGAAATGCAAGAATTTAATTACTGCCCTTAAGGCTTAGGTAGCGACACCCTAGCAGTAGCCAGACACACCCTGCACTTAGAGTGTAGGACATACACACACACTCATGACATCGGCCCCACCGGTGAGGTCGATTACACACCCTTTGCTATATGACACTGTAGCTTAACACCATATTAGATAGGAGCGTTGCTGGAGTTTCTTGCGCCACTTCTTCTCCCAGCGCCAACGCTTTAAGAAGTGGTAGTAAAGTTTAGATAGAGCTCTTCTAGCTATTAAATGATCATTGCAAAGCGTCTGAATCGAGCCGAGGCGTCCGGCCCACCTGGGCAGCCCTCGATTCAGCATGCTAACGGTACCAGAAGTGACGGCCAAGCCGAGGCTCCCCATCTGGGGCCCTTGCTGCAGTTAAGTCAGTAATGGGAGACGCGCCTGTCAACGGGCCCCACCATAAGCCCGTTTATGTTCTAATAGGTTAATTCCACAGAGCACGAGATCCAGCCAAAAAAAAATTATGTTAGATATATAGTATGGCGTTCATATCTCAAAAAGGTGAAGACAGAACTAATCAAACTTGTCTTGTTTCTTTTTACGCTATTGCATAGCTTTTAGAGCGGGCTTTGAGCGCGTGACCGAATCAAAAATTTATTATTTTATCGCTTTTCTACTTTATGTTTATGGTTCATACAATGGAAACGTCATTTTACGTGTATAGCAAAAACTTAAACGTAATTTTAGTAGTAACTAATAAAAATATTTTCAGTCTTTCATACTTATTAGTTTGAGAAAATATCCTTGAAACAACGTAGAATCAAAAATAAAGTTACGCATGTTAGAAAATTAATAAAAAAAATTATTAAGAATGTAAATATATTACAATAATAAGAACTTTGACTTTATTTAAATATAACCTAGCAGCATATATCAAATACAAGCAAATTGGTAACATACTCAAGCATGGGTAAAATTCTATGGCGATTATCGTAAGTCTCCCGAGCTTCCCTTACTTAAGGCCCAGCTCTAAATCAAATAAGTTTTCCCCTTCCGATGTTCTTAAGCTGCGATTTAATGAACCCTGCTGCCTCAAGAAAAACTTGAGCAATTCTCACTTAATACTCTCTACTTCAGCACTCACGTAAAATAATGATACTTACTTTTTTATATACGGCTCTGTACATTTATCACAATCATATGATTTATCTAAACAGACTATAATATTTTAATAATTGTATAATCTTAAAATTAAAAATCTAATGCCAATTTTAATCTAAAAAACCTTAAACCTATTTTTCGAATTACTAGGACTTTTAAACAACTTAATATGATATGGTAGTATCTAAGAAAGTAATAGTTTAGTAATAGTTTTAGCGTTTCAATATAAACCGTCAAAAATATTTTATAAATAATATGCTGATTTTTTTCCTGCTTGGACTTAATTAAACACCAAGAAGAAAAGACGTTACCTCCTTTAAACCGATTCGTTTACTACAAAATAGATTTAGCAAACAATAGTAAATTTTTAAATTATTACATTTTTAGGTATTATGTAAACTTTTGACAGGCATATTTTCATTGAGGAGAGAAGGAATAAATCGAAAGTTGTTTTGAAGAACGTTGTTCAAGATGTTTCCATATTATTCTGATATAAAATTATTCTTAAAGTACACCGTATTGAATATAAATGTTAAATAATTTTAGTCGAATGAATATTTAAAGTCGTCATTAACATTCGTGTTGGACAGAAAACGCAGACAAATTAAAAAGCGCCACAGTATTTATCGAGGTGGACAAGTATAAATATGTATGCGCGGCTTAGCGACGGCGTTGCACGGCGCCAAAGGGGAACTTTATTGTTTAATATTCATATGGAGGCCGGCGTTCACATGCGTAGTTTGAAACTATTTTACAGATTCTCGTGATAAATATGCTGGTCATAAAATTGCAGCGTATACAAAGACTGGAATGCGGCTATCAAAGGGATATGTTCATTACACTAAAAAGTTGTCACATGTAAAAAGTTCTCAATAACTAGCAATCTTGGCAAGATGTTGTTTTTAGTTTTTAGACATAAAGTGGCTTACACATACTTATGTGCAGCAAAATGCAGTAAGTTATAATACCTTAGTATAATTCGTCACAGATTTTAAATACCTTTAATCAGTGTATAATCGTCTGCTCCTATGTTCTGTTCACCGTTCTGACTTTATACGCTCGTCATTCCTACTACAATCGGGTAAAATGTGAAATAATCTACCTCCCGATATCAGAATTGCCAAAAATCGCAATGAGCAAAACTCGTGAACACCTTATAGGGCAGTTATAACCTTAATAAGCAGAATACAATATCTGTTATTTATGATTATATGAATTATGAACGTATTGTTAGTATGTATATGTATGTATATATTTTCATCATAATCTATGAATCTATAATATAATATTTATGATGTGTAAATATCATAGTATGTTTATATCATAGGATGTGCCTATTTAGTATTTTAATGTTGTTTTTATATTTCATTAATTGCAGCTACTTAACATTCTCTCATCCATCCATTGGTAGACTGGTAGAAAATGCCTTGGGCATTCAGTCCGCCATTGTACTATATTTTTGTGCATAAAGTATAAAATAAATAATAAATAAATAAATATAATTTAGCGCTTTTTATTATTTTTATTATTTAGTTTATTATTAACAAACCATGCAGGTTTTCTTTCCGCAAGAAATCATGCACAAATATCAATTGATTGTTATTTTAAATATCTTTTACTTCTGTCTTTGTATGTGAGTTCTGTTTGTGTATGTGAGTCTACTACAACAATCAATACGTATACAAATGTCTATGTGCTTAAGGTTAGAGTAATTATTCCTGTAACAGAGACAAATAATGTCATCGGAAGAGAGACAAATTATAAGAAGAAATAATTAATCTGCATTAAAATAATAATCGAACACATACACATCATTATTAAATGTTTTAGCTACATGAACCATCCCCCACTCTAAAAAGAAATTTTAACTAAGGATCCTTTCATATCACGGCAGCTTTGCTTACTGTACCTAATTTCATTTACAGATTTTAATGAGGGCCGAAGCTATCCTCGCTTTTTATTTACTATCTACGTTTTAGATGATACTTGAAAAGTATTAAACAGCAATAACGAGTGCCCTTGTCTCGTTGCCACAAATAGTTTATTTACGTGGCGAAGCGACGGCTAAAGTTTCATTTAAATGGATTCAAACTTTTTAAATTACGCTGCTGAAAGAAACTGAAATATCATTTTTCGCTGCTGAACGAAACTGTTTTTTTTTTCCGGATGAACTCACGTTGGTGGAGTTAACCGCTACAATCCGGCGGGTTCGAGGGCTGTGCAACTATAAGTGTGCACAGTCTTCACCTCTATTCTGTGACAGCTCCGAGGGACCCCAGAAGGGGACCTCGGCTCGGCTCCACTTTGTATGTATACCGTAAGCGTGCTTGATCGAGGGTGCCCACGAGGGCCGAGCCTCGGCTCGATCAGCCGCTGGTCTGGTCCATGCCTATACCCGTTAGCAACACTTATCGAGGGCGCCCCGGTGGGCCGAACCTCGGCTCGATAGGTTGCTTTAGGACTTATTACTGAGAGTTTAATTTAACCGCCCTATCTAGATGGCGAAAATCGGCCTTGTACGTGCCGATATCTACTGAACGGAGTGAACTGTTGCCCTCGACGGCGAGGGCGGTGTGCGTTTTGTCTCAGTGCTTTCACACGTGCTTGTATGATGGTCGTCTCATCATCCGTGTCAAGTAGAACATGGCGCGCTCGCCTATGTTTTTTACGTTTCCTTAGTGCGTTGCTTGGTACGTAAGCGGCGGCGCTCCGTACCAATTCGTTGGGATGTTGCGAAGCCGAGTCAAAGTATCTGATTGATGCTTGTTTGAGGTATTCGCGGATGGTCTGGATCTGGAATTGCCCCCAGATCCATGTGCAGGTCATGGTTGCGAAGGTAATAAGGCGCACCCGTGGCCCTGCGCATGAATCTGTTTTGCAGGACTTGAAGCTTGTCAATGTGGGATCGCTTTGCATATGCAAAGACGGGACTGGCATATGTTAGGATTGGACGTATGATCATCTTGTATAACAGCACCTTATTGCGCAGAGACAACTTGCTTTTAGGATTTATAAGGCAGAACAGGCGACCGAGGACGAAGGCCGCTCTGTTTTTGACCTGCGTTGTGTGCGGGCCAAAGGTTAGGTGGTGGTCTAGGATTACCCCGAGGTATTTGGTCTGACTGACCCAAGGGATGGGGCAATCAAGGAGGCGGACATTTGAAGGAAGCCACGGCCTTCGTTTCCGAGAAAACAGAATGGCCGCGCTTTTGGAAGGGTTGATTTCGATCCTCCATTTCCGAAACCAATCCCCTAGGGTCTTGGCTGCGGATTGGAGTCTCTCGGATAAGCGGATAGGACATTGACCGGAAGCATAGATGCAGGTATCATCTGCGAATAAGGCGGTGTATACAAGTTTGAAGGATGGGATGTCGTTAGTGTAAAGGGTAAACAACACAGGGCCCAATACAGAGCCTTGAGGTACGCCGGCTAGGACCGGGTGGCGACTTAGTGCCCTCGACGTGGTATCTGAACGTTCGATTCCGGAGAAAGTCTCGTATGATGAGTACGAGACGGTCGGGCACGCCGAGCTTACATAACTTGTATATAAGCCCTTCGTGCCACACTTTATCGAACGCCTTCGCCACGTCGAGAAAAAGTGCTGCTGTTATTAGACCCTCTGTCATCTTGGCTCGGATGTGTTCCGTGATACGATGGACTTGGTGAGTGCATGAGTGTTTGGCTCGAAAGCCGAATTGCACTGGAACAGGAAGCCCTCTCGGATTCATGAATTCGTGTAAGCGGGCTAGGATTAGGCGTTCGTAGATTTTCCCAAAGCCTTTGAGGAGGCTAATGGGACGGTAGGAGGTGGGTTGGGAAGGTGGTTTACCGGGTTTTAAGAACCCTATAACTTCAGCGTCCTTCCAAGTGTTTGGGAAAATACCCTTGGAAAGAGCTGCGTTATATATGAGGACTAGGAGGCTAATTAGGTGAGTCGGTAAAATTTTAATTACGCGGTTTGAAATTCCAGCGGTGCCCGGGCTTCCGTGGTTTAATGTTTTGATAATTGACTTGACTTCGCTTTCCGTAACCGGTGTAGTTATATCGCGCGGAGGATTTGGGTCAACCGGTCGACCTCGCTCTCTACGTTTCGGAGGTGAGCGGCGTCGACCGGTTGAGTCTTGACGTGCATTGGGCCTCGAGGCTGTCGGCCAGGCATTCGGCTTTTTCCTCATCGAGAAACGCTAGAGGAGCATTGGGATCTTTAGGATTGTTGAGAGGCGGCATTGGAGCGAGTCCGACACCGCCTTTCAGGCTTTTAGGGAGTCGCCAGAAGGCGAGATGTGAGGGATGCATATTGCTTAGATCGTTATCCCACCGATCGTTCCTGAATTCAGCTATGCGCGTCTTGGACTGATGTTCAAGGGCGCGCAGCTGCCTTCGGTTACGCTCGGTCGGATACCAATCGTAGGCACGAATCGCCGCCCTCTTGCGTCGCAAGAGGTCCTTGATGTCGTTTGGCAATGCCCAGCGGGGGTTATCCTCCACCGGGACTTGCCTCGAGGAAGCCTCGACGACACTTTGGACATGTCTTGTGAGCGCATGAGCAGCGAGATTCGTGTCATCAGCGCTATTTAGGACTTTAGGAATGGAGTCAAGGTGGGGTGAGCTAGTGCAGTCTAGCTGGGACTTCAGCTTGCGCCAGTCGAGGATGGTTTTGTGGTGATGTTGGGTGAATCTGGAGGTCCTAATTTGAGGATAACGGGTCGGTGGTCTGAAGTTAGGTCGTTGATGACCTCTATGCCTCTGAGAGCGAGGTTGACATTTTTGAGGAGGGCAATATCAAGCACATCCGGTCTGTGGTTCACATTGTGTGGAAAGTGCGTTTGCATCAACGGAGCAACGACACTGAAATTAAGTTTTCAGACAGAGCGTCTAATGATAAGCCTCGCGGGTTGTTACTATGACTATTCCATCGGGTGTGCTTGCTATTGAAGTCGCCGGCCAAAATGACGGCGCCTCCTAATGAGAATAGTTTCTCGAAGTCGGATTTCGCGAGTTTGGATGTTATACTGCACGATATGTATACCGAAGCTATTGTAATAGGCGCGTGCCCTGTCATGGCTAGCCTACAGATCGAGGCCTCTACATGCTTAAGCGTCGACGGCGTGTCGATTGCTACGCAGTGCAGTGACTTTTTATAATAAATGAGAGTGCCGCCGTGTGAAGCGCCGGTCCTGTCATTTCTTATGATGTTATAATTAGCAATTTTCGGATCTCCTCTTCCGGGCTTTAGGAATGTCTCCTGCACCAGTAGAATGTCGACGTCGTTTTCGCGGAGGAAGTTAGAAATTTCGACCTTTTTATAGTTCGCGAGGCCGTTTGCGTTAAAAAAGACTATGTTTACTGCGCGTGGCTTTAGACGGCCCGGGCCGTTCGAAACATTAATGGGTGTATTATCCATTATGTCCCGTAATAAGGTCTACTAGTTGCCTATACTTGCGTAGTATGGCAAGACGGGCTCCGAAGTTACCTATTGCGGCGTCGAATTCCGCGGTGAGACGATCGAGCTCTGCGAAGTCGATTTTTTGAGCTAATTGCTCTAAGCTGCTCCCAGCGCTGCCATTGCTATGGCTAGCGTACTGGGGCGCGCTACGCGGAGCGCTAGGTGGTGCGCGTGGTGCGGCGCTACGCGGAGCGCTCGGCGCGGTTGTACAACCAACGTGTCTAAAGATCACAAATCAAACACACATCACATAGCATGTACCAATTTTTAATTGTAAACATTGCGTTATTATAAACAACTTATAATAAAAAATACGCAACACACAACAATAACATTAGTTGACAAAACTAACGCATAATTATATATGTTATGAGCTTCCACTGCGAATGCAAGTGTTTGTATTTGCTGTTTATTAAAATTCATGAGAGGTAAAATATTTACCCACGCATTAAGAGGTGTTCGGCGAAAGCTTCCAGAAAATACGAAATTAAAAAAAAACCCCGACAACTGAACTGAAGTTCAGTGGATGCATTTACTTATCAAAGTGAAACTCATTAAAAGTGGGATTTTCATGTGATGAAAGTCGCCCACTTCAGGCGCGGAGAGGTAGCGAAGGGGATTTTTTTAATATTCATCGGCTTTCGACGGCGGACGCAATATGTCGCGCTGAAACAAAGCGAGATTAAGTTTGTGCATGGGATCATTTCCGTGTTTGGGCAGCGACGGGCATAAAGGCTGCTGCCAAGTATAACCATTAGTTCAAATATTCATAGTTGATACACAAATGTATGCTACTGATACATTTTTGTAGATTTGCTAAAGTTGTACTATTGCACAATAAATTATAAGAGTGTATTTCGTAACATTTTAGTTTGATTCTGTTGTTGTTTACACTATTTATAAAAAAATCCAGTCAAAAGCAAGATAGCACTAAGTATACAAACTGCTACAGGATTTACATCTCTATGTTTTAATATTGTAGAGTTGGAGATAGTTAACTATCTTTTTCGGTCGTGGTGATTAAATACTTGCGTTATACATCAAGAAATAAATAAATTAGTTAAAATATCAAACTTCAACCATTGATTAAAATAGTTTTATTTAACAGTAGTAACCTGTTTTCATTGACTATTTTGTGTCATTTATGCGAAATTTCATAACCTTCAAAATGTATATAGAGACTCGATAACAACAGGATACTTTTATTCAATAGCTTGATAAAAGTATTAAATATAGTATCGTCCTTGTTGTCGGATTCTTTACAAAGCAATTTTTAGTCCGCAATTATCACAGCGCTTAGTTTCTGACATACAGTGTTTTTAAGTTATAACACTCTTAAATATCGTCTGAAAAACTTAATTAGGTCTGCAAAATGACATACTACATTTTTACTTATGCTATAACAATATATTCCTGCAATATAACGTTTTTAAAAATAAGCTTATAATACATTTAGTATTAAAAAATAGTTCGTTAAAGCATTGCCTAAGTTATACATTGCTTCTTGAATTTCATAATTCTATACTTATTCAATAATTATTTCAGTAAGCAGAAATTAAAAAGGTTAAATTGTAATAGGGTACATAAACTCGTAATTAACAAGGTTTCCCCTTTAGTTTTAATTACTACGCCGTGTTCTCAATGCAGTGTTCTTTTTAGGATTTTGACAAAGCTGATTGTTGTCAAAGTAAACATGCATTTTAAACATTCTACGTACAAAACACAGTAAATATTAAAGAAATTTATTTAACTTTTTTCAGTGGATATATTTGTGAAAAACGACAACCAAACTTTTCTCCCAGTTTCAATGCATCGGTGGCATATACTCATTATGTGACGTTGTAATTTTTTTATTTAATCGTATAAGAGGTAATTTACACTTCAAAAGCTTGCTTTTCCTATTTTACTGCTCGGAAAATCTGTTGTAATCAGCACTAGCATTTGTTTTACACGGTACCTAAATCTTCATCATCATCATCAGCCTTTGATAGTCCACTGCTGGACATAGGCCTCCCCTAATACACCCCTATCCATTAGGGGGTTTTGGACCGCATCCCACCTCCAATGCGGGTTGGTGGGTGGACCGACTTTTTACATGCCTAAATCTTTGTAAAATAAAATTTATTACTGCGTTTTAATAATTATCATAATAATAGTAAGATCTTATTCTCAATAATAAGGTATCTGTATCAATAGATTTCAACTTATAATAGTCAATAATAAAAGTAAATTAACGAAATAGTTTTTGAATGCTAATTAATTTTGAGGTTCAAGACAGTAAAATAGGTAAAGAAACATAGATAGAGACATAAATAATCTCTATGTATATGCTTAATAAATGAATTCAATTTAAATCCATCTTCTATATTGTACTTGAAACGGACAAGTTTTATTAGGGTTGCGTACTCAAACATGGGAATACTTCGGCGGTTCGGCTTATTATCGGTGAACTGTTTCTTTTTTTTAATCGCTAGAATAACAAATAGTATAAGGAAACATTGATCAAACTGTATTGCTTAGGAGTTGTTGATAGGATATCACATAATTATCAATCCTTTAAACCCCCCTATACAAAATGATTATGTTTGTAAGAGGAGTAGGGTCCACCTATATTTGCGCGTACACTTTTGCGCCAACTGCGCTAGAGACATTATAGTGCACACTATAATATGTCTTGCGCAGTTGGCTGATCTCTAATATAGATTGGCTTCTGTAGTCAGAATCTCCTAGGAGGACATTTCAGTGTACGCGTGACATTGTAAGAAAGTTTAAAAAAGAAATTATAACCATTCAAATCTAGTAACGATGCCAAAGGGGTGCGACGGAAGTGATGTCGCACTTCCGCGTAAATACGGTCTGCAGCCCCCAATCAACCAGACGTATTGAAACGAATAAACAAATATCGATGGAAACGAAATAATAAACTTGTTTGTCCTATACACTGGCAGTCAATGGTTCTACTGTATAACGATCACTGAAATTATCATTAAAACGAATGACAATATTTGGCAGACTTCAAAAAACAGAAACTAATTTAGATCAGTTATTTTTGTTGATGTATGGTAACCTCTAGTAGACGTATTTCTACAACTCGGTTATGCTGAATAAGGTTTGTACAAACAATAGTCATTATAATAAAACATACATAATGAAAAGTAATCAAATTGTGCACTTAAATTGTTTTAACTGATTTAATTCACCTCACCAGAGACCTAGGAAATATAATAAATGATGCTTCAATGTACAATAAACAAAACGGAAACCCTAAATAAACCTTCATTGAAAGAAGAATACATTTTTAATAAAAAAAATTGATTAATATACACTTAAGGAATTTCAAACATTATTTAAGATAATACAATGTTAGACCATTGTGTTATCGTTCCAAGATATTTATTTATTAATTTAAATGATATAAGATTCAGCCTAGAGCCCTAAATCGATCTATGGCAAATCTAATAGTGTTATTTTTAACCCAAATAATGAGCGGCCGATATTTATAGACACTTCTCATAATTTAGATTTAATATATTTAATAATGAAACGATAGTTTTTGCTTATATTCATACAAACTTAAAATATTTATATACATCATGGTATTTTTTAAAAGAATTTAAGAAATGAAAACGTATTTTTCTAACATTTTCTGCTTCCTGCAATTTAGAAACCTTTGACGTGTGCTCTTCATTAGAAGACCTCCTCGGCGACGTCGACGAGGACGTCCTTTGGCCACCTGATGGGAAGTGGTCACCGACGCCCATAGACATTGGCAATACCAGTGGTATCGCCAACGTGCTGCCTACCGTGAGACATAGGGTGTTAAGTCTCGTTTACCCAGTAAATACGCTGGCTACGGTGCCCTTCAAACCGGAACACAGCAGTGTTTTCACACTACTGCTTCGCGGCAGAAATAGGCACCGCGGTGGTACCCACCAGACGGTCTCCTGTAAACAGAGGACCTACCAGCGGTAAAAATAATCTCCTCTTAAAATAATCTCATGTTGTCCACTTCCCAGTTGCCTCCGTCCCCGGGGATTTTAAGCATAATTTTTGAAAGGTTAGGATCATTTTTGTAACAATGTTGTTTAAATCTCTTAAAAAAAATCAAAACAATGTATTTCTCGAGACATTTAACGTATTTATATAGTACACAACTAAAGCTGATTAGAGTTTAACCAAAAAAATCTTTGGATATTGTGATCGAAATTATTTCTACAAAAGAGGTTTTATGAACAAAAACTGTACAGTTAATTTAAACACTTTAAGATGTGTAATGTGGATTCCGACCTAGATTTACCATATAAATAGAAAAACAAAGAATTTCTGATACCGATTAGGTTTTAACTTCTAACAAACTACTTATAAAACACTATAACGGTGAAGTTAAAATCATGTTAAATTTACTATTATTTTAAATATATTTTTTGTTGTCTACGTGGATTTTGTAATAAATATAATAACCCTAAAAAATTGAATACGAAATGACAGACTACAATTTTATTTATGTTTACTACCGACTACTTTAAAATGTAATAATTATATATAATGATATAACTGCCTCTGTAGCCTAATGATATGGGCGTGTGCTGTAGAAACCGGAAGTCGTGGGTTTGAATCTTGCAGGGACTCAACAAAATTAACATTCTTGTTTCCTAGTCGGTTAGGGCAATTTAAGCTGATCACCCAATTATCTGAAAAGTAAGATGATCCATGCGTCGGATGGGCATGTAAGAAGTCGGCCCACCCAATACGCTGGTCCAATGCACCCTGCATTGGATTGTTGGGATACGGTCGAGAACTCCCTAGTGGGTGGAGGGGTATATTAGGGGACGCCAATGTCCAGCAAGGGATTATCACAGGCTGATGATGATTATATAATGATATACCCTAACAAGCAATAAAAACTAACAAAAGTGATACAAGCTTCCTGTATGATTGTATTTCTTTCGTGGTGCTATCTATTACGTTGTTTCGACACAAACCACAAAGTTGACAAAAGCAAGGACGATATTAAGAATCGCACTTTTTTAACATTCGTTATTTTATCTTTAACTTTAGTAGCATATGTTTTTTTCTAATACATTTATATATGCGTACTATCACAGCTGAAATTGGTCATATGGTGCTTACTCTCAGTACTATTAGGTGATCATTCAACAAAATTGCGATGGTTCCGATTATGATCGCTCCCATC
The DNA here is from genome assembly GCA_029286875.1 of Lamproptera curius. NCBI lineage: Eukaryota > Metazoa > Arthropoda > Insecta > Lepidoptera > Papilionidae > Lamproptera > Lamproptera curius. The sequence goes on along the minus strand of JAGSMT010000366.1, from coordinate 211,753 downwards.
ATTTTATTATTTATTATTTAAATGACTTCTCCTTAAAATCCTCAAAAGTTAATATCAAAAGATGATATTCCGAAAAGTAAACGATGAGCCAACACCGCAGTGAATACTGCTACCCGTCCTTTGAGATCCTGTTTACGGATCAAAGAAAAATTATTTAATTACCCTGCTTCGTTTCATAACGAAATTTGTCTTCGTATAAAAGTTATACGAATGCATTATAATATTTAACTACGTTTCTTTGTTTATTTTACTTTAAAAGGGCAATTAAACAAATAACATTAATCAGACTATATCAGTTGTACTTAAGAAGATATGAAAACAATTTGTAATAAGACATCGCCTTTAAAATATATGTTCAAGAAAACTTATAACTAGCTTCGCCCCGCGCTTTCATCGTGGAAGTTAGTTGTAATAATGATAAAAGGTAATTTTATTATTTACCAAGCTTAATCTTAAGTTTATAGCGCTTCAACAAATACACAAATCCTTATTATGAACAATTAGAAGTTTTGTTTAGGAAGTCATCTAACAGACCAACTAAGTACTTTTTATTAATAAATTTGGTAACAGGACTAGTTGGCTTTTTCATTAATCAAAAGGGTGACAAGAGTAGTAGGCTTAGGTACATTCACCTGGACGTAGGTAATACCAGGTCCATAACGTAAGACGCTCCTAGTACTTTCATCTCATGTTAGGACAACGAGACGTTAGATGTCACGTCTCGTTTATCAAGTAATTGCGATGACTTTCTTTTAAATCGAATAAAGAAGTACAATGTTTAAGCATTTGGTTTAAGTCTGTTTTAAGGTCAAACTAGCGTTCCTAAATTGTCGCACAAGACACACATTTTTTAAATTACCAAGGAGTAGGGAGCACATGGATGACCCATTTAAGTAAAAGTGTCATTGAAATCGGTCTATAAAACAATACCTTGTTGTTATTCCTTATTTTGGAAAGCCAAACAAAAAGAAAATAATACTCCAAGTAAGATTAAATAATAAAAAAATTACCGGATTCAAAGTCAAGCAGTATATTTATTTTACTGCCTCCGTAGCCTAGTGGCATGGGCGTGTACATTAGAAACCGGAGGTCTTGGGTTCTAATCTTGTGGGGACTCAACACATTTTCATTGTTGTTTCCTAGTTGGTTAGGTCAATTGGGCCTGATCACCCGATAGTCTGAAATGTAAGATGATCCATGCGTCGGATGGGCAAGTAAAAAGTCGGTCTACCCAACAAACCCGCATTTGACCAGCGTGGTGGAATACGGTCATAACCCTCTAATGGAGTAGGGGGAGGTCAATGTCCAGCAGTGGACTAACGCAGGCTGATTATGGATAATTGGTTTTAATATGTCGTAGCAATAACCGATTGCTACGACATGGTAAGATGGGTAACTTTTGTGAAATAATTTTGATTGTTTTTAGAATAACCTCTAATTGTTTTTAAATAGCAACGGCTACAAACCAAACTTGCCAGATTTGTGTAATCGATTTGTGTTTCTCACTGCAACGATCCTCATAACAGATTTTGGGAGACTGTTTAAGCATAATGACTGCTGTGTCTATGTCAACTTTAAAAACTTTGAATTACTTAGTAAATATCTAATAAAATTGTTATCATTGTTTTCAACTAACCAGGTTAGGATGATTAGGGCGTGTAAAAAGTCGGTCCCTGTTGTCAAGACTATCTTTGGCAGCCGTTATAGAAAGTCAGCCTTTTGATTTGCTGACAACAGATTAATTAACTTAGAATGCAGTTTACCATTTGGGTTGTGGAGTTCAGACGACTATCCCTCTGCTTTAAAACTGTTATTCTGGTAAATCTGGATGGATTTAAAGCCGACGCCATGATAACTTGGGAAAATGGTTAGGTGAAAGACTAAAGTATACTACTGTCATATACAAATTGTGCTACGGGTGTCATATCTATAACATATCACATATTTAAAATAACAAAATTAACACACTTTAGAATTCTATTTTTTGTTTTTAAGAGATAACATATCTGTATATATATTTGACAAATATACAGACCTTAAGAAGGAGCTTTTACCATGGTTACATTTTTATCTCAATTCTCCGACGGCTCTATTTTCGAACCATCCCACCGCACTGAGCGGGGTGCATACCTAATAAATTGTTGTACAAAGCCGATTATAGGATTTGACAGTTGTTTCCTGGCATTTGGCCTCCGAGCAGCTCGTTGGGAATTCGACAGTAAATCAGTCCAACCCGAGTTACATGAAAGTTTCATCAGTTGTTTAAAACAACATAATGTAACAGAATATAATTAAATACACGTAATATAGCGCAATATTCCTAGAATGAATTGCCTATTGCATGTAGTTACAGTAAAAGCCATCAAAAATATTTTTGCAATCTGATGAATAATTTGTCAAAATTCTTAATTCTTTTGTAATAAAATTGTGGAATATTTTTTGTTTCATAATTTTATTACAAAAGTTTCAATTTCTCACATACAACTAGGTCAAATAAAATTCACGTTCGTTATTGTTTAATATTATTTTCCATTGTATGCTTCACAATAAGAAGTGTTTTTAATCCTTGTACACAATGAAATGTTCTGCAACTTGAAGTTAATGAATCCTTTTACTCGTTTCTTTCATTGTTAGGCTGCTTGGTTTCTTTGTTTCGGCTTTTTATCTTGCAGGATTTAAATTATAGTGTTTGGTGTGCATTACGTTTAGTCGTTTAAGCGGTGAAAAGAAGTAATTCATTTCATTCTCTATTTACGTGGCGAATGCCTACGCATACCCGTCCTCGCGGGGACAAAGATGGGTTATATTGTTCCATCACGGCGCCTTAAGGGTGGGGACACAGTGACGTATTCGCACTTTTTTTATTCCTACCACCACTGGCCGCTGTAGCAGTCCTGTCTCGGGCCTAAGGCCCACTCAAGATGGCGCATCGGCCGTAGCGTTTCCTCCATCTTACGTAACAGACTTACCCCAATCCGCTATTTAAGAGCTATGGGATCAAAGAGGCGTGTACCTCTGAGCCGATTCTCATACAAAAGTATTAAAATGCGGTTACGTTATTTTTGCAATATTCGAATTAACCTCCCGTCAAGCAGTTGCACAAAATATTAACTGTAATTGGTCATTATACATCTTTTAAATGTTCTTTTACACGCGTTTGATCACTTTTGTTTTTCATTGCCTTTATTAACATTAACTTTCTATACTATGCACACCAATAGGATAATTATATAAGTATTTAGTGTACGCAATCGATATGTAGTAGTTGCTCGTTTTGCGGACATTGAGGTCCGACGAGAGGATGATGGAGCTGAAAGAAGAGGTAAACAGACTGCGTTGGGATATCATGGGATTATCTGAAGTCCGAAAACAGGGGGAGGACGCGATAATTCTTGAATCCGGCAACCTGTTTTACCACCGGGAGGGTGACTAACTATCCCAAGGAGGTGTCGGATTTATCGTCTACAAGTCTCTCATTAACAACATTGTTAAAATCGAAAGTGTGTCGTCAAGGGTCGTTTACTTTTTTTAATTCATTTTTATTACAATCACTCAATAAGGCTAAAGCTTTCAGTTTTAGCGTCATAAAAGTACTTCCGAATAGCCTTACAAAAGGCTCCTCAATATTTCTGCTCTAATTATCAATCTGCGCCATAAATTATACAGTTATTTTTACGTTTTTCGATTGTATAGAGGACAAAAGATCAAAGTAAATTCTTTAAAAGTCAATCATTAATACCTTTAAATGTTCGATGGAAAAATCTTTAACAACGGACTTGCAATTAAATACGAATTTGTCTTGTGATAGCTTTTGACGTTAAGGTACCACTTTCCCTATAAACGTTTTTTTTATTTTTTATTTTAAAGCTATAAAATCGCAGTTTTACTATAGGTAAACAATTACAGAAAACCTCTACATTTGACTGACTTATTATCGACCGTTATGTGATCTATATTTTTGATCATTTTGTGATAAACTATTACAAAGTGACTCCAGTATTTACGATTAAAAAAATGTTTGCACCAATCTATAGTTGGAAAGAGTAGTTCTCAGTGATTCTTTGGCGCCTCGGTTATAGACCGCTCGAATTGCTCGTTTTTGAAGGACAAAGATTAATATCTGCCCCACTTTCCCGCAGTGTACACTGTGGAAATAGTTAAAGTACACTAATCGTACCTTTTTGACAGACAGCATATGCTGTGGAGCTGAATTCATTTGCCAGTGCATTCAAATGTAGGGCCCCCACTGCAATCTCCCATCTATTGTTATTACCAGAAACAAGGCTGATTCTACAATGTCGAACTGTTTCTCATCCATAACCACTTTGCATTTACTCTGTCTTACATTTAAAGTCTTAATTTGAATGCATTTTGTCTTCTTCTGGTTTAGAAGCCAATAATTACAACTAAAGCAGTGCGCAATTCTAAAGAATGTATTATTTACATCGTACTTTATTAGTGTATGTCGTTAAACTTTAATAATCAAATTCAAATGTCTTTATTCAATATAAAGGTTTACACCAGCTCATTGATAATCAAACACGCTACCACTGGTTCGGAAAAGGACACCTCAGACCTAAGAAGAACCGATGAAAAAAAATCAGTAGGCTATTTTTTATTTCATCTTTTGAAAAAATAACAAACAATTTGAAAGCATAACATATTATGCAATATTAAAACAAAACCTGGAGCGAGTATTCCATTACCAGGCTGTGTTATCATTTATAAATTCATTACTATTGTAATAACCTGTAACGCATAAACGTTCCTTCTTAAACTTATTAATTGTTAAATTCTGAACGTTTACTGGGATTTTGTTGCAAAACGTATAAATTTCCCATAAAAGACTTATTTATTCTTCGGAGTTGCTGTAAGATTTAAGTTATGTTTGTTCCTTGCATCTGTATCATGTACATCACAATGTCTTATGAAATCATGCCTATTTTTTGCACATACATTAAGTTTTCAAATATTTATTGAGAACTAACCATCATTATTTTTATTTCTGTAAACAACTTTCTTAGTGATTCTTTGGAGCCCAGGTTATAGACTGGAGACGTTTTTGGAGGACAAATATCGTAATAGTATCTGCCGCATTTCCCCATAGTAGAATCCCATAAGACAATACTATGAAAACAGCTGAAATATACTATACGAGCTGTCTCCACGTCAGTTCATAATCTAATTTATTTAACTACGTAAGCTTATTAATATGCTTATTACTTGTGAGCCTATTAATATGGGGGCCCTATTGTAGTCTTGCATCTATAGTTATTCGTAGAAATACATTTGATCAACTACGTCTAACGCTTCCCCATCCATAACTACTTCGAATTTACCATGCTAAAAGTAAGTTATTAACACTAAACCAATTCACCACTCTAGAGAGACTATTATTTACATCACCAATAATTGGCGTATGTCGTTTAACTTAAAAAATCACGGAAGGATCATATGAAAATATAAATATCTCTTTGCCTTTATTAATAACATATATAGTTAATAGTTTATAAAGAAAAGAAAAGGCCCTTAAATTGACCTTAGTAGAACATCCATATTTATCCTCTTACTTAACGGATTTTTCGAGTTACGTATATATATATAAGTAATGCGAAAAATCCGTAAATTTGTGGTTTTGATATGTATAATAATCGCTAAAAACTTAAAATAATTACTATTAAAATGTTTCATTGATGGGTTTAATAATACTTTTTAAAATATTTTACTTTTTATTCGAAATATATTTATTTCTAAATATAGTCATTTTGAATAAGAAATTGTTTTTGCCAATTTTGATATTGTTTTATCTTGTTCAGATTCTTATTAAAACAAATTATCAATTTATCTGTTTTCAGTATTTTGTTGTGGTATTATGCCGTATGTTAGTTACGTAAATAGATATCCACAGCCATGGCACCTGCTACGAACATAAGCCTAGTTAAAGTGACCGCAGCCCACGTTGGTCGATCACTTCGACTAACTTGAATGAAACTTATTATAGTAACGACAAAATTTACGTCCAATCGTTGCAGGTATCGACAATTTTAGACCTACGAGGTGTTTCTTTAGGATAAGTAAGACTAATTCGCGGGACGGTCCCTAAACGCAGTGCGTACCATATAGTACTATCTACTATCAATGGTCAATTACGTAATTTTCCACCAAATAATGATAATTATAAAAAAAATAATTACTAATTTTACAGTATCCATTAATAATCAGTTACGTTAATAAAAAAAACAATGCAATATGCACATAACGCCATATATAACCAACGCATTGTGAACTATTCTGAGAACCTGGAACAGATAGCAGGTATTCAGGAAATCAATAGCAAATGAGTTCAGCGTGTCGCAATGCCTGAGAACTCACAAAGACGCAGCACATCTTGTCTTGTATCACAGATATCGGCACGTACCCGGCCGATTCTCACCAGCCAGATAGGGCGGTTATTAACTTTTCACTAATAAGTCCTAAAGCAACCTATCGAGCCGAGGTTCGGCCCACCGGGGCGCCCTCGATAAATGTTGCTAACGGTTATAGGCATGGACCTGACCAGCGGCTGATCGAGCCGAGGTTCGGCCCTCTTGGGCACCCTTGATCAAGCCCGCTTACGGGATAAAGAAGTGGCAGCCCGAGCCAAGGTCCCCCTTCAGGGGTCCCTCGGAGCTAAGACACAGAATAGAGGTGAAGTCTGTGCACACTTAAAGACGCACAGCCCCTCGAACCCGCCGGGTTGCAGCGGTTAACTCCACCAACGTGAGTCATCCGTAAAAAAAAAACTCTTAAAGTTTTAGAGTTTCCGTAGACTGAAAGGAGACACATACAGTTTGCATTGTGTTGATGGTTAATAGATATGACATAAATAAATGATCAAATTATTAGTAAAAGTAATAGGTACAATTCATAACAATTAAAGATCGACATTTATTAAAAAAAATGTACTTCTATATTATTGTTCTAATTTTATATTACTTTAAATTATATACCTACAAGAGAAGACATTTAAACTTTTTTTTATGCAACCATATTCGTTCGGATTTTTGTGACTTTGACTTTTTAATTTATTTTAGTTAAGATTTCGAAATGTTTATTTTTAAAGTAATCTACAGATTAGACTAGACACATACGATTAAGATCATACACATAAATTATAGATTTCATTAAAATTATTCAGACTATGAGAAAATCACAACAGTATGATATATGTAAAAGTGCAAAGTCATTACAGCAATCTAACGGAGACTGGTACAAAGTCTAAGTGAAAGTTTACCTATTAAACATTACACATTCATCGCAATTTGTAATCATGTCATTTTGATATAGTTACGTGAACAAACAATTTGCATATTAAAAATTTAGCTCATAGTTAATTTATAGTATACGTTAAACATATTCAAATATTAAACCTGAAAAAAAATCGTGTTAAAATACGTTTTAAGAATTTAGCTTGAAACACTGGCGTTATTCCAAACAACTTACTTCCAGTCGTGAATAGTTGCGATTTTTTTTTGTATCAAATGGGTTATCATTATCATCATCATCATTAGCAGTATTTATCCGTCCACTGCTGGACGTAGGCATTTTTCAATGAACGCTAAGTCTCGGTCATCAAGGTCGATCCCCCTGATAAATAAAAGATCTATACTTTTATATAACATTTATCAATGTACGAATAAAAAAATCTGATAGATAGTTAACAGCTGTAGTAAATATATTAACTGTTGTTTATCCTAAATCTCCCCTGGTCTTCCGCAAATAATTCAAGATCAAAATTAGCCAAAACAGTTCACCCGTTCTTTAGTTTTAGCGAGACGAACGAACAGCATTTGATTTTTATATCTATATTTACATATTACAGTTTAAGTTGACATAAAAGTTATTGCATTAAAAATTAAAAATTCTTCATTCTATGCACATAAAACGTGTCATACATTTTGTTAAAATTAATACCTTGTTCAAAGGAAGAAGAAGAAGAATTAATACCTTAAAAGTTATCAGAGATGACAGGTTAAGCGACGACGGGTTGCCACGCTATACTAAGGTATACATATACATTTTTTATATTGTTTTTGGGGTTATATCAATTCATAGAGGCCACCCCCAACAATTTTTTTGTCTTGGATTTCGATTTATATAAATTCGTCACATATGTATGTATAAGTGACACATACTTGATTTCAGAGCAAAGCTACTTCTAGGGCATCCAAACCGTCTCGACTCTCACCCTTCTGCGACCCTGGGTGGTTGGGATGCTGTAGTTTCTAGTTCGACGACCTTCACACCAGAGAACTTTAAACGCCCGTATCTCGACTTGTAGTGGTCCGATATTAACGGAGTTTAGAAAGCAGTGATAAGCACAACGGACTGAATTGCACTGTGTATACGTTATTTAAAAAGTCAGCCATTTTGTTTTTCTCTATCTACCAACAAAAAAATAGGAAATTACTACTGACTATTGACTATATAATTATCATATAAAATTTTGATGTGAGACATCTTAATCATATTATTAATGATATAAGTTATATTAACATTATCTTCAATTAATTAATACATTCCTGTACTCATATTATCTTTTATGCTTATTACTTGTACACACACGATGTTTCACATCTGTAAGGCGTCCCATGATGGTTAATTTTTTTTCGTTAAAATTTTCGTCTTTGAAAATACACTTTTTAGCACATAATAAAAATTTCTAATATGAAATGATATTTATATCAAATGTAAGGTTTTAAATATTAAATGTGTAGATTGATTGACTTGCATGTGTTTGTGTAGTATGTGTTTAACAAATCACACGCGGTGATGTATCGAAAATGTTGTAAACTAAAACCATGTTAAACAGATTTGAATGATTTATCAATTTTAAACTGTAATAGACTTGCCACTCCCGCTTTACAATTTTTCACCACGTCAGCACAACGTTCCGCAATGTAAAAACTTTCCAACCACCCATTTGAGAGAACATGCTTTAAATAATAAAGTTGAAAAGCGGATATGAGTTTATAAGTTGGTATTTTTTTAATATTTTCTATTCATTGTAAAAGGTTATGTTCCTGAATAGAAAACAAGAAAATGTAACTATTTAACTGAATTCATTTAAACTTTTAACCAACATACGTTTAGTTTATTTTTCATTACACAAATTAACCTTAAAACAAATATACATATATGTGGTGGCCCATAAGCCCTTTGAAAAGTAAAATTTGAATAAAACGAACAGGGCGCGCGTGACCGGTGCAGGGAAGCGGGTGAGTAACTTCGGTTTCTGGGAATTTAGTCGCAATGGAGCGTTTTACCGGAGCGGACCGTGCAACCGTTGCGCGCCGTAGATTTCGAGAACACAAAGGTTTAAACAACTTTGACGACACTCCAACTCTTCAAACGATTAAGAACTGGTTGCTAAGTTTGAGGAGACCGGTTCGACGTTAGATAAACCGCGGTTGGGTCGCCCAAGGACGTCACGTACGGAACAAAACATAGACACAGTGACACAGTCTATTCGCGAAAATCCGACACAGTCAACTCGTAAGCGCGCCAGAGCATTAAACGTATCCAGGACATCGTTACAACGGATTTTGAAGAAAGATTTACATATGCACCCTTACAAAATTCAGTTGGTTCAAAAATTAAAGGAAACTGATGGTATTCAAAGACAAAATTATGCGAATGAAATGTTGAATCGGTTTACTTCCTTCAATAACATAATGCTCTCTGACGAGGCTCATTTCCATCTTAAGGGGCATGTTAGTTAACAAAATTGCCGCTATTGGAGCCCCATCAGTCCAAAACTTAAGCGTAGTGATGCTTACACAGTCCGAAAGTGACGGTTTGGGCCGCTATGGCAGCTCATGTATCCTAGGGCCTTACTTTTGAGGATGGCAGAGGGCGTGCAATTACTGTTACGTCGGAGCGATATGTGGCTATGATCGAAGAGTTTTCTACCAGGATTTCAAAACTTTTCAGGCTTTAATGCCAGGACGTGGTTTCAACAGGATGGGGCCACTTCTCACACCTATAACACTGCTATGCCCGTTATCCGTCAACTTTTCCTGGCAAAGTGATCTCTAAGAGAGGGACATTTCCTGGCCTCCACGTCGTCCAGATCTGACCCGATGGATTTTTTTTGCAGGGCTACCTAAGCTAAAATATACGACACAAACCCACGGTCAATTGAGGCCCTAAAAGAAAACATCCGCAGAGAAATGACAAGCATTTCAGCAGTTACGTGCCGCGTAGTCATCGACAATTTTTGACGTCGTTTGCAAGAGTGCCGTGATCGCAACGGATTACATTTAGAAGATGTTATTTTCAAAAAATAATTCCCCGTTTTTTAAGCTTTTTTTGTAAATAAAAATTTAATTCATAATGTAATTAGTTTTATTTTAATATTTTTTTTTTCATATTAAAGGATTTATGGGCCACCCTGTATTATTTATATCAACCATTATAATTTTCAAGCAATAAAGCCATCTTAATATTCCGTCTCATCTACCTCCACAACTAAAATGAATCGGCGTGTAAAATATTTGTACAAATATAAATCATTGCTCTTTATAATATTCGTATAGATTATGGATATAAATAAAGGCTTGTGTGATTATACTACATAGTTGATTGCTGCATTTCAATTAATGCCATTCAAATAGCATAAGTAATCCATGATAATGACTGTAAAAACCACCGAGTATGCCGCAAGCAGTCTCGGTACAGGGATGTAAATGTTTTCTCTGTATACTGTTACCGTCCTTTCATCTCATACGTTAATATTAGTGTACAAAATATTTGAAGGATCTTTTTTATTTTAATATGCGTGTAAACAACATAATGAAAATGATATCCGTAGTTTTAAAAGAAATAGTAATTATGTACCCTGTTTACAATTACAAATTTACTGACCTAAATATTAAAAAAATGTTTTTAGTAAAACTTAACAAATACGCTGTCAGTTTGTCTTGGAGTATAATAAAAATATTAAAACTGGAAAACTATTTTCAGTTTTTATGTAAATAAAAATAAAGAAGACTAACATATAACGTTCACAAGCCTTAAAAGGATTTAAAAAGTATTTTTGTAAAACAGTACTTAAGTTATTAAGTGTCATATGACTTGAGTGAAAGAAAATGATAAATTCAAACTTTAGTTTTTGCTTGGGCTGTTTTTAGAACGGCATTAGCAATAAACGATAATAATATTGACCATCCATAACGTATAAGTTTAAGGCAGTTTTTTCTCGCGCCATCATAATCTTGCGGTCGCGTAGATTTTAAACAGCAGCTGACTATTAATCAAACTACTATATCATTATTTTATAGAGTACAAAAGCGTTCAACAAAAAAAACATGATGAATATTATTCTGGAGCTTTTATAATTCTGCGACCTCCCTTTTTTGTGCGCGCAGTCCGAGTGGATTTGGTTAATATTCATTTCGCATCACGGAACATTTCAGTAGATTTAGTTTTGGGGGTACAAATTAATTTATTTTACCAACATTGTTGAATATGTTGTCGCAAACTTTATGTACGTGAATAATAAATTCCACTTCTGTTATGGTTTTTAAGAAAAAATATATCACGTCAAAATAAATCCTTTTATTTAAGTTAATTTATATGAAAATATTCATTCTTATAATATCAGATTTGATTTTAATATTCCGAATATATTGTGTTAAAAATAATTTTAATTTTTATAATTTTTACATATTTAAAGGGAACAATAAAAGAAGCGAGCCAGAAGCATAGGTTGCCGAGCTTTAGTATTTGATAAAAAAAAAATGTTGGGGAAAAATTAAAAAATATACTGTTTTAATCCTAAATTGTTTATTAAAATTTCATAATCAAATAAGGTTTCCAAACAAAATATTTGGAATGAAAATATATTCTAGAACGGAAATCCAAGAACGGACCCATCGGTGGATCGTCTAAATTAAGGGCAAGGCAAGTGGAATCACTTCACAAGAAGCAACCGAAATGTGAACTGTGGCACCAAAAACCGATTTCACGGAGGAGGGTTGTGAATTCCACAGCGCAACTTGTCACGAAAGTTTTAATTGTTCAAATGCTGTGATTTCCTAGGTTATGCAGAAATCCTAGTTTCTCACATCACTTGTTGAAAGAAGGAGATTCTTAATTCGGAGCGTATGTTATTTTTTTTATTTATGTTACCTCGTTGCTTCGCTTCTAGGTGGCTAAAAAATGGGGATAAATAAGCCAAACGCAGTAAAACGGAAAAAATTAAAATAAATTTTTAAGAAAATCAATAAGTAAAATTTTAAGAATAAATAAAGAATTAATTTTTAAGTCTTCCTTAGCAACGAGCAGAAAATTAAAATTAATTTTTAACCAGCTAAAACTGTTTAATATATTTTTTACGTTTTTACTTCTTTTTTAAAAACTGTAAAAATTAATTTTTTTCTGCGTTTAAAGGGAAAATTATTTCAAATTGTACTTTTTAAAATTTATAAAAAGCAGTGAGGTATATATTATTTTTTTGAGAATAACCCACAATAACGTAACAAATTGTTAATAATCAGGCATATTCAATTCTCATGTAAAAAAACATGGTGTGATTTTATACAAAAGTTAATGCATTTAAAAGAAAATTATTCTAGAGAAAACGGCATCAAACAGACATTTTGATTAAAAGGTACTTAAAGTTGATAGAGATTTAAAACCCAGTGGGATATCTCGCGGTACTTTATTGCAGAGGGCAACCCAGTCTTTAAATTAAAAATGGTTATACTGTTTGAAGTCGGTCATATTTTGTTAAAATTTGATAATCTCTTTTTTTAAAATTTCAATATTTATTAACTCGGGAAAACAAAAAAAGGTTCAATTTATTTTTTCATCTGATTGTTACCTTTAATAATTTCCTTTTTTTTTTTTATGATTTCTTAAAATTTTATTGGGGCTCATGCTGAAAAGTTGAAACGAATTAAAAGCTTCGACCGAAACACCATCGGACCGACACAAGTTTTGCGGGGCAACTTTTCTAGTTGATTTGAACTATGTTGAAGAGAGAGTTAAATTCCTTTGAAATTTGTTTTAGTCAAACAAACATAAAGGTTAAAAATTTTTATAAAAAAAGTTAATTTACTTTTAGAATTTAATTAAATGAATAAATGCTTGGTAATCTAAAAGAAAGTTGTGTTTAATTACCCTTTTCTATATTGGAAAAGAAATTGTATGAAAATTTTCATTGTCACCCATCATTTCCATTTAGAAAATGTTCAAAGGAGCTTTTAGCCTTTTCCTTCTTCGGGTGACCATGCCGTAGTTATTAAACCCCACCATTAGACAAAAAAGCGAACCAATAGGGAGGATGTGTTTGTTTAACCCAACTTTTTACTGCAACCCGCCCGGGATGGTTACCGGTGGTGGTCCCCCATTTACAAGGGATGTTAGTGGGGTACCACAGCGGGCCCCTTTTTCCTAAAGGGAGTGTGAAAACACTGGTGTTCGGTTTGGGGCATCGTAGCCAGCGTATTTATGAAACAGACAACATCCCATGTCCACGGTAGGTAGCGCGTTGGGATTCCAGTATTACCTGTCATTGGGCGTCGTGACCCTTTCCATCATGGCCCGCACTGTGTCTGCCGTAGGCAATAAATAAAAAAAAATGTGTTTTAAGACCAATTTTATTAGTTTGCAATGAACCTTCTTAATTTATGTTTTCGTGTATTGATATAGTATTACTAATGGAGAAAAATAAATACAATAATTGTTATACATTTATATTATTCTATTAATTAAAATAAAATATTCTTAATAATATGTGGCTATCATATAATTAAAGATGTCAAGATTTCTAGTTATAAATTTCGTTACATAGATTTATTTTCAAAGTATACAATATTAGAATATTTTCTAAGGATAACGGTATAAAAGGAGGTCTATTGAATTTCTTCTTTTTCCTCAAAGGGTGCACTTATTTCCGTTTCTTTCGTTATTCGTAATTTCAAAAATTGGAAAATTGGTTTGTAAAAATAAAACTTGTTTTACTTGAGTTGAGCTTCCCCACAGCTGGGCAGGCCGCAGGTACAAAGCCCCACCGCTACGAAATGCGAGAACCTGTTCGGGGGGACCAACGCGCTACCTACCGTAAGACATATGGTCTTTTGCCAATAATAATGGTTGACTTTAAACCGAGATACGGTAAGTTTTCACGTTTGTATAGGCACCGCATGGTACCACTGCAGACCCCCAAAGGCAAAATTGACTTGATGTCAAATTTTAAATAAAAATTTAGCAAAACGTGTACAATTGAGTATATTTTACTGAATATAGAAACTTTTTTGTAAATTATTAAGAATTACACAATTTTAAAAATTCAATCAATGCATACAACAATGCTAACACAATTTAGCATGCTTACACAATGTTAATCCAAATGAATGAGGGAGAACAAAGAACGTTACAGGAAAACTATCCATTGGGCAACAAAACCAATCAAGGATCCAAAAGATTTCGACAAACGTGAAGGGAAATAGCAAAGGTGTTTGTAAGCAGTTTAATTCAACCAACCTCAAAGGAATACGTGTTTTCAAAAAAGTGTTTTGTGTTTAAAAGTTTTAAAATTTTTATATTTAGGATAATTTAATATTTAGATTTATTGAAAATGATCAATGTAAGTCCGTAAATTATTATGCAAAATGGAAACAAGTGTCTTTGAGACTTTTGAATTTTTACTTCTTTTGATTTTTTTAATTTGGTACAGCAAACGTTACTTATTAATACTTTTATTAATTATTAATACTGATAAAACCAGACACTAATAACAATTTTTAAATATTTTTTTAATTATTATACAATAAAATTGACCCTGAGTTTACTTCCATTTAAACTGGTAAAACGTACATCAACAGATTGTTAAATCTTATTGAAGTAAGCTCTATGCTGAAAAGTTGTGAAACGAATTCAAAAGCTTCGACCGAAACACTCATCGTGACCGGACACAAGTTTTAAAGCGGGCAACTGTTCTAGTTGATTGCGGAACTATGTTGAGAGAGAGAGTTAACATTCCTTTGAAATTTGTTTTTAGTCAAACAATACATAAGTGTTAATAAATTATTTTATAAAAAAAGTTAATTTACTTTAATAGGATTGCAATTAAATGATTTAGCTTGGTAATCTAAAGAGTAAAGTTAGTGTTTAATTACCCATTTTCTGATATTGGAAAAGAAATTGTATGAAAAATTAAATTCATTGCTCCACTCATAAATCATCATTCCATTTAGAACAATGTTCAAAGGCAGCTTTTAGCCTTTTACCTTCTTCGTGGCTAGACCATGCCGTAGTTACTACACACCACCATTACGACAAAAAGCGAACCAATAGGGAGGATGTGTTTGTGTTAACCCAACGTTTTTACTGCAACCGGCTCCAGGGTGGTTCTCACCGCATCTAACAACCGATTAAAACAGTCGCCAGATTGACGGTGTCCTGACTTGCAAACCGATCGTCGACGCTCAAAAAGAATATCGAACTCACGTACCTTCTACGTGAGCCCTCACTTTTAACAATCGTGTATCCGAGATTTAGAACGGCTTTCCGTCCCATTTTGGCACTCGTAAACAATCATAAAATTTTCTTTGCATTGTGTGAGCATTTTAAGTGCATATGATATAGATCACTATCAGCTTGTGTTAGTTCACCGCTGGACATAGGCCTCCCTAATGCACGCATTCTCCATTAGGGTTTTGGACCATATCACACCATGCTGGTCCTGGAGGCAGTTGCTGCGTTAACAAACATTAATATTAGTAGTATTAAAAAAACAATTTCAGAATAAAGTTTTTTAAACATATTTAAATCATCTAGAGAAATTAAACAAACTAAAATTGAATTGTCCTATGCAACTAGAGGACCACTGTGGTCCTCTACTTACTTACGATTTTTATTGCACATTTGAATACAATATTGAGTGCTTAATTGTCATTGTAATTCCTTACATCATTTACTTAAAACCAACATTTTAAACCTTTTCTAACAAATTTCCTTTCAGAGAATTATGTTTTTTTTTTTTTAATTAAGCAGCGATCATTATAAGTACGCCACAAATCCACTTGCCGCCATGAGGCCTTAGCTACGTCGTTTTGTTTACTCAGTAATAAAGCTAGCTGTAATATTCATACCTTTGAACGGAAATTGGAACCTGTCGTCATTTGTTATTTTCCTGCTAGTAAATATTTGAAAAAAAGGACATTATCGAAAAGAGTAAAATATAAAGCTTACATTTAGCTGCCATTTTCATCAGCTATTGATCTTTTAATTTTTCACGAGTTCACCAGTAACAATCTGCTCATGACGACAAAGCAGTTTTTGCTGTGACCTCTTAACCGATGATTACAACAATAGATTTTCTCCTTTCCTTATTGATATTGTACAATGCTCTATAAGTGTAGATGAATGACTTTATTGTCGTTCCTTATCTTTATTTCTAATTTCGTTGTTAGCGGTTATAATATTTTGGAATTTTAATATGTTTAATGAAATGTTTTGAATATTCTATTATTATTTTATTATTTAATGAAAAGATAAAAACATTTTTCTCTTAATATAGAAATATTTTTAAAGATAATTCAGTTATTGAGGTAAATCTTCATTTGGAGCGCAAAAACATATTTAGTACAAACATTCTTTTCCATAATTTCAGTTCCATTAAGACAAATATTATTTTTGTTACTTGTTACCAGTGGTAGGTCCCCTATTTACAAGGGATCGTCAGGTGGGTACCACCACGTGCCTATTTCTACCGTAAAGCAGTAGTGGAAAACACTGGAGTGTTCCGGTTTGAAGAGCACCTGTAGCCAGCGTATTTACTAAGTAAACGAGACTTAACATCCTATGTCGCACGGTAGGCAGTGCGTTGGTGATTCCAGTATTGCCAATGTCTATGGGCGTCGTGACCACTTTCCATCAGGTGGCCCTGCACTGCTCTGTCTGCCTGCGTAGGCAATAAATAAAAAATGTGTTTTAAGACCAATTTTAAAATTTCAATAACCTTCTTAATTTTGTTTCCATTTGAGTTTGCAATGGTAAAAAATAAATACAATGAAAAAAACTTAAAAAAATATTCATTAGAAACAAAAATAAAATCAAGTTATGTTCAAATTAGGACTACAAAGATATAAAGGATGCTATGGAGATTCTTCTTCCCTCAAAGCGTGTTTTCCTCAAACAATTTGTTTTAAATTTTTAAAAATTTTTAAGTTAAATTGAATAATAAAATTGTTTTATTCATGAAATCATTGTAAGGCCGCAATACAGACGAAACAAGTGTCGTGAGCACTGCTTTGAATGATTTATCTGTTGTCTATAATGTTGTGCTAAGCAGTTACGTATTACTAAACTTTATTATTAATACTCACTAAAACAGGCACCTAATAACACCATTGACATATTCTTAATTATTATACAATAAAATGTGTACAATGAGTTACTTAC
The DNA here is from genome assembly GCA_029286875.1 of Lamproptera curius. Lineage (NCBI taxonomy): Eukaryota > Metazoa > Arthropoda > Insecta > Lepidoptera > Papilionidae > Lamproptera > Lamproptera curius. The sequence goes on along the minus strand of JAGSMT010000366.1, from coordinate 194,302 downwards.
TACTTTAAACATAGTATAACTGTACTATAACAATTGTTAAAATCTTACGATGCTTTCTAAAATCTCTGCTGCTCAACTTTATTGTCACAATTGCCGAAAACATGCATGATTATTTAGCTATCTCAAATGTAGAATGTTAAACATAATGTAACTTAAATTATTATAAACAATATCAATAAAAGTTACAGTTTCTAAATAAGAAAAACAAATATTAATAAATATTTAAGCTCATGAATATGTGGAATAAAAATACATGTTAGTCGTAAAATTTTTAAAAGTTTTATAACTAGATATAATCGGTAAGATTAACGTGTATATAATAAGTCGTAAATTTATGCACGTACAGCAACAAGGCTTTATGTACTTAACCAGTTTTCTAGATTCCTGTTGTAAATACGGTATCGTAGCAATCTATAATACGCAGTTAAAATAATAAAATATGGTATCTTTTTATTATAGATAAAAGACTGTTATTACTTATTTAATCGAAGTGCAATAAGCATAAAAATGTTCATAGTATTTTTCTGCTATTTAACATGTATAACAAGATATTCTTTTCTTTAATTGTTATCTGATTACGTATACTTAAATTTAATTACAGTCTATATAAATAACAAACACACCATGCTTATTTCAAAACATCTAAGTCTACCATCTATTCAAATGAATCAACAGAGTTCGTATTAGAAAACAATATTAATAAAATCCAAATATTGTAAATATGACTGTTACTTGTACAGCTTTAGAATGAGATCACGTACAATAGTCAAATTTATCACATAGAATTACTAACAGATGCGAACAATTAAGATGCTTTAAGCGAATTAATATGTTTTTATTAAACTGTTAATATTACAATATAGTTCTATTATTTTATTACTTGATGTACGTTAATGACCGATGATAAATTTTGTGTCATCGATAAAAAAGTTGATTAACACAAATAATCTCTATACAACTTAAGAGAATATATGTTTCAAACTGATATATGTTTCATTTGAACAAATATGGTTTCACAAAACCGAAAAAATATTTACGTTATATTACAAACAAATTACACAATTAATTTTAAGAAATGTCGATATATTTCTTTTAGTCTGTCATAAATGTAAATAAAACATAGTAGTTTAACTATGATAAGGCAACACTGTCCGTTCTTTGCGGTCCTTTGAGGCTTCCGTTGTACAGATCAAAGAAAAAGTTATTTAATTACACTTGCTCCGGTATTTTCTCTAAACCTTGTTTACGTTACCAGTTTTTTTCTATACGTATTTTCCTTTTCGTTTTGATAAACATTTTTGTTTAAACTGTGTCATATTAATAAAAAAAATTGAAAAAAACTAATAGGAGATCATGCGTATCAAATCATACTCTACAACAAAAGGTTGTTAACATAGACCGATATAGTAAATTAGCCTTAATTTAAAAAAAAATCCATGCAAGGATAACTGCCTCCGTAGCCTAGTGGTAAAGAGCGTGTCTTTAGAAACAGGTCATCGAATCTCTGCGGGATCAACAATTTCATATTTTCCTAGTTGGTTAGGGCAATTTGCATACGTCGGATTATGCATGTAAAATAATCATGTCCACCCACCTAATCCGCATGGACCAGCGTAGTGTTGGGATACGGTCCAAACCCCTTATATGGATAGGGAGTATTAGGGCTAGTCCAGCGTGGATAACACAGTTTGATATGTGATAAAGTTTAATCTACTTACTTTTAAATAGAGATATGATTGAATATAATTGACATTTTTTAAATGCATTGATGCTAAAGTATATATAAACTGCTCTTCAATGATACTATGGGTATATTGTAGTTTTTGTCACCTGTTAGAATTCGTCGAAGGAATAATTGACCAACCTACTAAACTACTGAAACATAGACAGTGGATCTGAAATTACGTCATACTACTATTGAGCGTTGGTTTCTGTTAGCAAAATATGCGTATGCTGTAAAACTCGGTCCGACAATTAATGTGAGACACACTAGTGCGTAAAGTAAACCTTCATTTTTCAACAAAAGCCATTCAATGGAATATATTTTAAGCTTTATTAAGATTAAAATCGATCCAAAAGAATTACCTGTACATAATTTCAAGTAAGATAGAATGAATTTATTATTTGGGTTAAATTATAAATATAAAATATCCCATTGAGTAAAATAAATGTTTTAACCAAGTCAGATGTTATTAAGCTGAATCACTAAGTGAAATCCCGGATTTTGATTGATTTTCTAATGGCATGGTCCTTGTTGCAAAGTTCAATTACATACAGGCGAGTTTTTTATATATTTTCTATTGAAAAACCGTCAACCGTATTGTTTTAAAATTTAGTTTGCATAACATCATTCATGCAGGCTTGAAAGAACACATCGGTAAAATCTACAAATATCCTTCTGTTCTACTAATTATCCCGACATAAACTCTTTTATTAATCACACTTCCATTTAGTTTCCTCATTAATCGTTACAAAGAATCATAACATAAACTACATACATTAAAAGCTCAAAGTCATACTATAAGTACAACTGGTAGATAACAGATATAAGTTGAATTCAAAATTGTTACCACTAACAAGCTGAAAATTAAGCAACAAAGGCAGAAAAATATTCAAAAAAGGTCCATTATTTTTGAACAAAGACTAATTACGTAGGTCCGTATAATTGCTCCGCTGCTGTTTTGAACAAAAGGCTTTTCAAGTTTCATAGTAACGGAAACTTGTTGCATTACTCCATTATTATGTAATTAGAACGGAAACTTAAAATATCGCTTTTATAGCATAGAGGTTCAATGAAATTAACAAAGTGTGTTTATGTTACACATTATGCAAGCTTGTATTAAATGATAATCCTTTTACGCTTTGTGACTTAAGCGTGAGATATAGACTTTGTTACAACGAAGCACTTCTAACTTTACAGTGCAGCAGTTCAATTACTTCACAACGCACATATTTGGTGTTAATGAAAGAAGTTATCAAAAATATAATTTTTAATATAGTCTGCATTAAATTTATTTCGTAAATGAAAAACTGAGGTATAAATCTGATGTGGCTTTTAAATAGAACAGTAAACCGACATCAGATTGGTGGTAGAACCCTTTTTACAGGGGACCGTCTGGGTGGAGGGGACCGTCTGGTGGAATACCACGGTGCCTATTTTACGCAGAGGCAGTAGTGTAAAACACTACTGTGTTCCGGTTTGAAGGGCACCGTAACCAGCGTATTTACTGGGTAAAGGAGACTTAAAATCCTATGTTTCACGGTAGGCAGCAGGTTGGTGATACATGTATTGCCAATGTATATGGGCGTTGATGACCACTTTCAATACCAAATACAATCACCGTATGCAATAAAAAAAAAAAAACATGAAAGACTCCGAGGACCCATTTGGTTTCAATTACGATGACTATCTCATTTTTAATATTTTTTTTTTAAATAAATACTGTGTGTGGAGTTTTCAATTAAATTATTTACCTACTCGGTCTCATACTGAAATATAAACGCAATATGATTTTTCATTGTTTCTTATTCTCTTTGACGGATACGGCTCAAAGGGCATGCAATACACTTTGCATGCTAATGACAAATTTACGTTCTAGTTCAAAATTTTAATGTTTCTCAGATCCTACTTGCATAAGCGTGCGTGTCTGCCTGTCTTATTAAAATAATTTATAAAGTACTATTATAAAGGCTTATTTCACGTCCCAATGTTGTAATTACTGTACGAACATCCATGACATTTTTCGATACTTTTATTTCTTTTATTGCTTGCCTACCTAATTGACAATTAAGTTAAAGTTATTCGATTCAATAAAATTCTCAAATTTGTATTTATAATGTTACTAACAATATTATCTTTGCATAATAATATTATTAGTAACATTAAAACAATAATTAAATTATTTTAGAATATTCTATCACTACAGAAATATTGAAATCCGATTAATAAAAGCAAAACGTTTCCTCCCTACAAATCACTTAACGGCTGCATTTTTAACGAACGACGAATTCTACAAAATCGTTTTATCCCGATATCTGCCGCTAAGTATTTAAACTCTAATTGAATAAACGTGTCGCACTTTCCTCTACCAATCGGTGAGGTTTCACGCTCATCGACGTCCTATGTACTTATATCTAGTATAGGTATTTAAAGCAGACTATTTTTCTAATACTGACTAAGAAGCAGCTGATCTAAACTTCCCCCGTAGCATAGTGGTATGGGCGTGTGCTTTATAAACTGGAGGTCGTGGGTTCAATCCCGCGGGGACCCATCAAATTTTCGTTGTTGTTTCCTAGATGGTTAGGGCAATTTGGGCCGATCACCCAATTGTCTGAAAAGTAAGATGATCCGTGCGTCGGATGGGCAAAAGTCGGTCCACCCACCAACCCGCATTGGACCAGCGTGGTGGGATATGGTCCAAAACCCCCTAATGGATTGTCAATACTTAAACTAAATGGTTTAGTTGAACCATTTTGTCTACATATTAAGGTAAAGACCTTACAATTATTTCATCAACACCATCATTGTCATTAGCAGCCCCTATCCGTCCACTGCTGGACATAGGCCTTTTTCAATAAAGCCAAGACGGCTGATCCACTGCTACTCGCTTCCAACTTGAACCGGCTACTGCACGGAGATCGGCATCGCACCTGGTCGAGGGTCGACCAACGCTCCGTCTTTCAAACGCAGCCTCCACTCCAGAATCTTATTGGCCCATTGTCTTTAAATTCTACGTTATCGGTGACGTGTAAATATGGTTCATCTTCCTAAATGCTGCCCAGCCCAACTGAATCCTCCTATCAGCTTCCCTCTCGAAGTTGTGTCTTCACAACTGCAATATGTACCCAAGGTAGACATATTCATCGACAACTTCGAGAGTAACACCATCGACATTGACATTTTTCGTGTGGCAACTCTAAGACGTCAATGTAAAGTCAATGTAAAGTACGTCAATTTAAAGTCTCCCACATAATTTGTAATTAATTACATTTTATTAATTCATTAACGATTATTGTAACGTTCTTAGCCTCCTTTGTATATATTTAAGTCTGTCAAATACTAGAATTCAGATTGTGAACGCGATTATTGTATTATTGTGTAATATTGTGTTTGGACGTCTAGCGTATCGTTCCTTTATCCTCTTCAAGTGCTCATTTTATATTTATTCTAACTAAATTCATATTTTAATTACCTAAAAAAATTATGACCCGTAATACTAAGGCCCGTCAGGTTGAGGAACAGCTCCATTTGGCACTTAAAGAATTAAAGGGAGCCAAAATGTGAGCAATTGCTGAGGGAAAGGGATGATAACGAACAAGAAACTTGGCAAGTTATTGATAGAAAATTTAAATTAAAACAAAAGCTAGCTCAATTACACTCAAATCATTTAACTTTACAAGAGCAAAATAATAATTTGCAAAGTGTAGTCGATGGGTTTGACCACTTTAGGGGTGAGTACTGAGAGGTGAGGCCGAGATCTGCCTCACCTCTCAGCTGAAGTCTGAATTGAAAGAGGCTTATAAAACTATCTGCATTTCAGAAACTAAAAACCAGAATTTAAAGACAAATCAAACCCAAAGGCTGTATTCTGAATTAGTAGGGGAAGTACCGAATATGATATCCTCAGTCTCAAATGTTACAAACAATGTTAGCACTATAGATCTGACAGGTGATGACTCTGGAACCTACCATCCAGGTATCAGCAGGAAAAAGCAGAAGAAATTTAACAAAATAAACCAATGCATTGGAAAGACTGAAAAATTGTTAAAATATAGGCGAAGTATTTGCAAAAATTATGGCAAAATATGTAAAGACATGAATTTACTTAAAGATGAAATAAACATGTTTTGTAGAGGCTAAGACAGCTGAGCTGTCTCATGAGGCTGCTGTCAGTACATACAGGCTGAGATCGCATCTTAATGCAATCTTTAAATGTTCTTTCAAAAAATATGGAATATATATATATATAATTCTGGCTATGAATGATCTTGTAGATTTGTGTAAGCATGATTCTGACAGATGTGATTCCGTGACAAGAAATTGTGTTTGCATACTAAATCATTCAAAGCTGTAAGGTGCTAAGCTTGTCTAAGACTGTAGCTTCCTAGTAGCCTTAAAGGCACATCAGAATATATTTTTCTATAATATTTATGTTACGATATTATATTAGATGACCTCTCAACACCTCGACGTATAGATAATCGACATAACACCGTTGAAGGGCTTTTAGAACAGCCCAGGTTTCTACAGAGTCAAAAAGCTTTCTCATAGTCCACAAAGGCAAGGCGCAGTGGCTGATTGTACTCAAAGTTCTTTTGTACAACTTGCATTATAGTGAAGATGTGGTCTATGGTGCTAAATCCTCTGTGAAACCCGGAAAAGTTTGCTCCGGTGGCTGGAATCCATCAAGCTTATTGATGAGGCGATTCGTCACGACTCTCGAGAACCTCTTGTATATGTGGCTTAAAAGCGAGATCGGTCGTTAATTTTTTGAGGAGAGTCGACACAACCTCGTTTCTAAGCCACGCCTTGGGAAAAATGCCTATTTGAAGGACGGAATCGAATACCTTTTGAAACACACTTAAAACAGGGCCGCCCCCTGCCCGAAGCAGTTCAATTGTGATTCCATCCTTCCCAGGAGCCTTCCCTCCCTTAATCTGCCTAAAACCACAACTAAACTCATCAAAACTGACGTTAGGAAGCTCACCAGAGTGATGCCGAGTTAGACTAGCACGAGGATCGTTAAACCGGTTATAAGGTTGAGGAGTCTGTGACGCGTACAATTTGCGATAAAGTCCTCTATCTCCAAAAAGTTCTCAGGCTTAGTAGAAACAATCGAGCCAGAGCTGTTCCTGAGCTTCGACCGATGGCTTTTTCCGAGTTTCTCCACAAAAACCTTCGACCCTCTATTCTGCTCAATCGCTCTAGTTATTCGTTGCGTATTTGAGCAGCGAAGGTATCGGCGAATAAGTTTGCGAATCCGCTTTGAAAGAATTTTTACATCTGTCGAAGTGGTCTCCTTATACTGCCGACGTTCCTCCATAAGATTGAGCGTCTCATCGGAGAGTTTGAACTTCTTGCCAGTACGCTTACTCCTAAAAAACCTTTGACCCGTAAGTTCAGGGTGCCTCTAACCAGTGGGTGATCGCTTCCGGTTTTAAACCATCACATCACAGACACATCCCTGAATATGTGTTTCCGGTCCGTCATGATAAAGTCTATCTCGTTCCTTGTCACAGTATCAGGACTCTACCATGTCCACTTCCTATGAGGCCTCTTCTTAAAATATGTTCTTCTGTATCTTCTCGACGAAGTTGACCAGCATCTGTCCCCTGTGATTTCGACTACCGACACCAAAAGAAATATACATACATATATTTAAAAAAAAGATATGAAATAAATCTGTAAAAAGTGCAGTGTAAAGCCTTAATAGAAAAAGTTTCATACCACTACATTCAATAATGAAATCAGTAATACATTTAAAGTGTTTAATAATATCGTTATAACTTAAAAAATAAAAAAAATAAAGAATTTTTTATTACGCAATAAGTTTGCATTATGATAAAAGCATATTTTGAATATTCAAATGTTTACAATATATTCAATTGCATATGGATTTCCCGTGTCCAAAAAAGTCTGCAAAATTCCGTTTTATTTAAAACATGCTCCCACTGGAGGCTTCAGTATGAATATTAAACAATAATGTACCACTCGTTGCAGTGCATCACCGCCGCTAAGCCGCACATACTTATTTAATGTTGCCCACATCAATAAATGCCATATAGTTTTTTTTATAAATATTTCTATTGCTTGCGCGAATATTATACATTATTAAATAAAATTACTTTACGGATTTTACCGTAGTCTACCCCGTGGCCACGGCCGCTGGAAAGTGTTCGAAACGTCGGGAATTTAAAATGTAAAATAAACGCGATAAAATCCGTAAAGTAATTTTATATAATAGTTTCTTTTTAATTTACCTACTAAAGCATTGATTTTAATATACACTACAAAATATTGAAGAACATCATGGATGTCCTAAGTAAACACGAGTATTTTTGGTTTTATAATATTTCGGTTTTATATAATTTAATGTAGGTTAAATTAAGAACTAATAAATTATAGAATGATGCGTATTATGGAATGTTATCATACAGATAAAGTACCAGGTGTTACTAATAATGTACAATTTTATTTCAACTTTCTATTAATGTATGATTAATAGTTTGAAATATCTATTGGATTAATGAATAATTAACTAACTTTGCCACGCGGTTCCACTCGCGTTGGGTTTGTGATTTGTGAAATGGCTTACCGATGGCAGATTTTTTTTACATTTAATAAAATACACAATATTCTTAAATATTACAACCTGTAATTTGTTCTGTTATGTAATTTATATTATTGCAAAATTTCATTAAAATTTTGAAATAAAACTTCATTTAAGTTTTTTAAGTGAAGGAGTAAGAAACATTGATACTCACAAATCCTTGCATTATTAGTAGGATAGCTCGCCAATGTCAGATTTTTTTCTTTATATTCGACTGTTTTTATAAACAATATTATATTATTAAATATGATATATAAGATGATTTGATATATAAGCTATATTATTGCAAAAAGTCATAAAAATCCACTGAGTTGTTTTTGAGTGAAACAATAAAAAACCTCCATACTCACAAGCTTTCAAAGTTATAATAATTGTAGGATATTAGTATTTATAATATTAGTACGATTTTACTGTTAAGTATAACGAATAAGTGATTTCACTGACTTCGAAGATGTGTGATAGTGTTGTTGACAATCAATAAGTTGATGTAGTTATCGAAATAAAATAATGATGAGCATTTATACGGACTATGATTATATTATTGCCCAATGGTCACAAAAGAAACCTTGCATAAAGAATTTTATCCGCTGAAACCGTTCCTCGACTCGCTGTTAGGGGAAGACCGGAAGGGAAGTTGTTTGATTTACAGATAAGCCCAAGTAATGGCAGGCCACAGATGTACGGTTATCGTCTTGGAGTTTAGTCAGTGCTTAACTTTTAGGAGTAATAGGATTTGTATTGAGGGATTTATTATCTAATTATTGTATTCAGTATCTAATTATTGTATGCCAGGAGCAACCTACTTACATATTATAAAAAAATATTGACTGATATTCTTCTAACACTATCTTGATTATCTTGATTGGGGTAGGAAATGTTAATAGACAACACCTACAACAATTTCATGAACGACTTAATAAACTAGATGTAAAAGGTAATTTGTTCACATTTCTCTACATTAAGGAGTTGCCACAGGAAAACAACATAGATATATGTTAAATAACTATTTGTATATGTTATACAATAATAATTGTAAACATTTAACCCTAAATATCATAACAAAATTGATATATTGACATTAATAATATAATTAATTGTAACAATTTCATTTGACATTGGTGGTTACCTATCAAATTTTTAGAAAAAATTTGCTTGTATGCTATATTATTGTATTTTAAATAATTCAGCCAAATGTTTCAACTTGACTCCTGCTTCTATTGAACAGGAACAAATTGTGACATCTAATAATTTGGAATCCGTTCCAAGCAATAATTTAAATTAAATATTGAGACAACGAAGAAAATCTCTTACTATTAAACAATAATTTATTATTATCAAACAATAATGTTATTAAAATAAATTTTCTAATAAAAGCACACAGTGTATGAACCTGGTCTAAAATATTCAGGGAATAGCCAGTAAGAACTTGAAATTGAACTCTTCTTGAATAGTTGTAAAATTGATATATTATGTATTACTGAGCACTGGCTACAAGAATATCAGTTAATATTAAATCTTGGATGTCACCAGGTTGCTAGCCTGTTCATAGAGATAAAACTATACGCGGTGGCTCTTTAATAATTATTAATAGTACTTAAAATTTAAAAATCGTAAAGATATTGTGAGCCTCTCTGTTGAACGGACTATTGAGATAGCCTGTATGCAGAGCTTGAGCACTTCATTGTTGTATGTGTACAGACCTCCCACAGCGTTATATGAACCTTTTGAAGTTGTTCTAGAAGAAATATTATAAACTATCTGAATCTAATAAGTATATTATAATTTGTGGTGACTTTAACATTAATTTATTAGATAATTGCAACACACATAGATTCAGATCATTGTTAAGTTCATATAACCTTTTAAATTTATTTATTGAACCAACAAGAATAACTGAGACTTCTGCAACATGTATAGATATATATATACTAATTGTCAACCATTAAATAAGTCAATTATTAAAATGTTAACTTCTGACCATTGTGGTCAATTTGCCCTTTCAAATAGATAAAATGATATATAACAAAGTTCGCAGAAACAGAATGTTTGTTCCTATGTATATAAGTAATATATTACAAAAAGTTAATTATTTACATTATGATGAAAATCCACATGTGCTTTTTAGCGCATTATTCACTTTAATAAGAAAAGAATTTAATACTATATTTACTTCTAAAACGGTTAAATCTAAAGGTTCTGCAGCGTTTAGTGAATGGGCAACAGTCGGAATCCATAAAAGCAGGCGGAGATTATATAAGCTTTATAGTCAAAGAACATATAACCATAACAATAACTTTGTTGCACATGTTAGCGCCTATTCTAAAATATTTAAAAAGTGTGTTATCTGGCTAAATGTTTATACTTTAAAAATAAAATTAAAATTCATCAGATAAAGTGAAAATGACTTGGAATATTATTAATAGCGAAACCGAAAGGCCGCAAGGAGCAGCTCTAAAATAACTTTAAATATTGATGATCATTAAATTGAAGCTAACATAGATGTTGCTACTTATTTCGAGAGATTTTTTTCGGACATTCCGGTTTCGACTACCAAGTCACTTTTGTCTTCTCCAACAGTTGCCGAATCACTTTTAAAAGATAATGTTATTGAATGTACAAAAATGTTTAATTTTACTGATGTATGTAGCAAGGAAATTATAAGTGCATGTAGACAATTAGATATTAAAAAAACCGCAGACCTTTGGGGAATCTCTGTTAAGGTGATAAATTCGATTATTGATGTAATATCACCTCATCTAGCAACAATATTTAATGTAAGCATCCAGAGAGGCGAGTTTCCTGATCTAATGAAGCACTGTAGACTTATACCGGTTTTTAAATTAGGGTGTAATATGGACTCTAATAATTTTAGACCTATCTCTATTTTGCCTACGTTTATTAAAATATTTGAAAAAGTATTAAACCAATTAATGAAACATTTTAACAGTACCTGTCTTATTAATAACAAACAGTACGGCTTCACTAGGGGTCGCTCCACGATTGATGCTGGCGTTATGCTCATTAAGAGCATCTTTGAGGCTTGGGAAGCGTCGCAGGATGCCTTAGGCATTTTTTGCGATCTCAAAAAAGCTTTTGATTGCGTACAGCATGAAACTCTGGTCAGGAAATTACGTCACTATGGTGTAAGAAACGCCGCACTCAATCTTCTGTCTTCGTACTTGAGCCACCGAACTCAGAGGGTTGACGTGAATGGTAAAAGATCTCCAGGGGCCCCGGTAAATATGGGTGTCCCACAGGGTCTATTCTTGGGCCTTTTCTCTTTCTCATCTATATAAATGATTTACCATATGTTATTAATAAAAACGACGAGATAGTATTATTTGCTGATGATACTTCCTTAATTTTTAAAGTTAAACGACACACATCAATAAATGACGATGTAAATAATACTCTCTCTAGAGTGGCGCACTGGTTTAGTGTCAATAATTTGCTACTGAACCAGAAGAAGACAAAATGTATTAAATTTATGACTCCAAATGTAAGACAAGAGAGAAGAGGAAGAGATAGACGTTGTTGAGTCAACCGTGTTTCTGGGAATAACAATAGATACCAGATTGCAGTGGGGCCCTCATATTAATAGACTGTCGAATAAACTCAGCTCTGCAGTATATGCTGTCAAGAAAATCAGACAATTAACTGACGTGGAGACGGCCCGGTTAGTATACTTTAGCTATTTCCACAGTGTAATGTCTTATGGCATTCTACTGTGGGGAAGTGCGGCAGATACTAATACGATCTTTGTCCTCCAAAAACGAGCTATTCGAGCGGTTTATAACCTGGGCCCCAAGGAATCCCTGAGAAAATTGTTCCCAGAGATTAAAATACTAACCGTTACTTCTCAATACATTTTCGAAAACCTAATGTATGTGCAAAAAAATAGAAATGATTTTCGTAGACATTGTGATGCACATAACATAAATACTAGAAACAAACATAATTTAATTCTTCCAGCAACTAGACTGCGAAGAATAAGTAAATCTTTTATGGGACAATGTATACGCTTTTACAACAAAATCCCAGTAAACGTTCAGAATAGATAATATAGTTAATAAATTTAAAAAGTAGTAAAGGAACGTTTATGTGTTAAAGGTTATTATGACATAAATGAATTTATAAATGATAACACAGGCTGGTAATGGAATGCTCGCTCCAGGCTTTTTCAAGTGTAATATACGTATGATAGTACTGTATGTAGCTCATAAGAAAATTTATATGTATATATTTGATTATTTTAAAGATGACAAAATAGGCCCGCTGAGTTTCTTTCGCGGTTCTTCTCAGGTCGGAGGCGTCCTATTCCGAATCGGTGGTAGCGTCCTTGACAATCGATAAGCGAGTGTAACACTTCTATATTGAATAAAGATAGTTCAATTTGAATTTGAATTTGAATTATTTATACTAACAATACTTGTATGTTTATATATATATTTCTATTTTGCAGATATACCATGTTTCCTTTAAGTATACATTTTTTTGTAAACTTTCTCAGTCCAATTTATATTATTGGACAGCGAGATTTTACACTAATTGACTTTGATATTTGACTTAGTTGTTGACGTAGTACCATATCATTAAATACTTTATATAGTCGCTAAATTAGATATCCTTAGCAGTCTGTATCTATAGAACCTAAAATAAACAGAAGCCTATCATATTCGTGGACGTTATGTTTAGTCTTTTCGTTACATTTTCAAGTCTTATTCCATTTAAAAAACTGAACTTATTCACAATAGCATATTTTCTAACACATTTGGTTTTACACCTAGAACACTAGTGACCTTCAGCCTTGTTTTTGAATAAATAAGACAGAACATAAAATTAACGCGTATACATATTACTGATGTGACAAACTAGAATAATGACATTCAAGGAGTTAATTTTCCGCTTTCTCTATTTTTCTGTTAAAACTCGAGAGATGAAGTTAATAGCGTTACTTGCTCCACTTTTGATTTTAACGCAAATTAAAATGTTTTAGTCTTTTAATAATAGGTGTTAAATTTTCAAATATGATACAAACTTGACAAGCGTTCATTAACACTTATAATTTTTTTTATACTCATCTTAAAGTATATTTTGCAATAAAAAAGTAAATAATACAAGTTAGTAATACTTAATTAAAGTAAGTAATACTTTAAAAATTGTCTAATTAAATAAAAACATATGCTTAAGCATAAAAGGCCATGGTTTTAATAAATTTTAACTTTCATTTATTTTTTGAACACATATCAGCAGTTAATGCATCAATGCTTTATTATTTAACAGATAAAATATGCTTGATTACCTTTGAACCAAGAAAGAATAACTAAGTAACGCGTCTACTTTTTAATTTTTAAGAATTCTTGATTAATAATTTGCCATGCTCAATGAAAGGTAAAAAAACTGCCACTGTTGGTAAAAAAAAAACCCCCCCCCCGGTTTTTTTGGGGGGGGAAAAAAGGGGAAAGGTTTAAAAAAAAGGGGTTAATAAAAAAAATTTTTTAAAATTTTAATTGAAATTTTAAAAAAAAAACCTAACCAAATTTTTTATTTTAAATTTTCAAAAAAAAATTTTGCCTTTTTTTTTTTTAAATTTTTTTTTTTTTTTTAAAAAACTTTTATTTAAAAAATTTTCCTTTAAAATTAAAAAATTTTAAAAAAAAAAGGGTTTTTTTTGGTTTAAAGAACCAAAATAAACCAAACCCCCAAAATTTAAAATTTTTTCCTTTTTTAATTTTTTTTTTAAAAAAATTTTAAAAAACCAGAAAATTTTTAAAAAATTTTTTAAAAGAAAAAATTTTAAAATTGGGGTTTTTTTAAAAAAAAAAAAAATTAAGGGAAAACCAAAGATTAAAAACCGGAATTAATAATTAAAAATTTTTTCCCCCTTTTTTTTTGGTTAAAAGGGAAGGGTTTTAAAATTTTTTTTTTTAAAAATTTTGGTTTTAAAAATTAAATTTTTGGTTTTAAAAAGGTTTTTCCAAAAAAAAAAAAAAAAATTTTTTTTATACTAAATTTTTAAAGGAAAAAAAAAGTTAAAAAAGTTTTTTTTTAAAGAATTTTAAAATTTTTCTTAATTAAAAAAAACAAAAAAAAAGGGGTTTAAATTTTTTTTTCCAATTTTTTTAAAAAAAAGGGTTTCCCAAATTTTTAATTTAAAAAATTTTTTTCCCTTCCCCAAAAAAATTTTTTTGGTTTTTAAAAATTTTTAAAAAAAAATTTTCCGGGAAAAAATAAAAAAAAGGGGGAAAATTTTAATTTTTAAAAACCCAAAAAAAAAAAAAAAATTTTTTTAAAAAAAAAAATAAAAAAGGGTTTTTTTAAAAAATTTTTTTTTTTCCTTTTTAAAAATCTTTTTTAAAAAAAAAGGTTTTTGGGGGTTTTTTTTTAAAAACCAAACCCGGAAAAATTTTTAAAAAAAATTTTTTTTAATTTTTAAAATTTTTTGGTTTTTTTAAAATTTTGGGTTTATTTAAATTTAAAATTTTAAAAATTTAATTTTTTAAAAAATTAATTTAAAAAATTTAAAAAAAAAAAAAAATTTTTTTTTAATTTTTTCCTAAATTAAAAAAAAAAGTTTTTTTTTTAAAAAAAATTTTGTTAAAAAAACCTTTTTAAAAAAAAAATTTAAAAAAATTTTTTAAAGGGCCCCTTTTCCTTAATTTTAAATTAAAAGGGAAGAAAAAAACGGGAAAAGGTTTTTTCTTTTTAAATTTTAAATTTAATTTTTAAAAAAATTAAACCAAAAAAAAAATTTAAAAATTTTTTTTTTCCCCTTTTTAAAAAAAAAATTTTTAAAATAAAATTTCCTTTTGGGAATTCCGGAAATTTGGGGTTTAAAAACCCAATTTTTAAACCCCTTTTGAAGGTTCCAAAACCCAAAAGTTTCCTCCTTTTTAAAAATTTTTTAAATTTAAAATTTTTTTTTTAAAAAAATTTTTTAATTTAAAAAAAAAAAAAAATTTTTCTTTTTTTAAAACCCCGGGAAAAAAAAATTAAAGGAAAAAAGAAAAAAGGGTTTTAAATTTAAAAATTTTTATTTTAAAAAAAAAAAATTTTATTTACTTTAAATTTTTTTTTAAAAAAAAATTGGGGTTTTTAAATTTTTTAAAAAATTTTTTAAAACCAAATTTTTTTAAAAATATTTAAAATTTTAAATATTTTCCCGAAAAATTTTTATAGGTTTTAAAAAAATTTTTAAAATCCTTTTTTTTTAAAAAAAAAAAACCCAAAAATTTTTTTTTTTTTGGTTTAAAATTTTAAATTTTTTTTTTTTAAAAAAAATTTCCCTTTAAAATTTTAAAAAAAAAAAAGGAAAGAAAAATTTGGGTTTCGGTTTTTTTGGGAAAAAAAAAATTTTAAAAAGGCCCCCTTTAAAAATTTTTTAAAATTTTCCTTAAATTTAAAAAAAAACCAAAAAATTGTTTAAATTTAAAAAAAATTAATTTTTGGCAGTGAAAATATAATCATAATAAGACCATTGTTGCACATGTCAGTGCTTATTCAAAAATATTTAAAAAGTTTGTACTCTCGCGAAATCTCTATTTATCAAAAAAAAATTCATCAGATAAAATAAAAATGACTTGGAATATTATCAACAGGAAGGGGTACTAAGAGCAACTGTAATATAACTCTAAATATTGATGAACGTTATACAGAAGCTGACGAAGATGTTGCTACTTATTTCGAAAAATTCTTCTTGAAGATTCCACTTTCTACTACCAAGTCACTTCACCTTCTCCAAAGGTTGCCGAGTCACCATTAAAAGATAATACCAATGAATGTACAGAGAACATTCATTTTAAGGACCTCTCAACACCTCGACGTATCGATAATCGACATAACACCGTTGAAGGGCTTATAGAACAGCCCAGGTTTCTACAGAGTCAAAAAGCTTTCTCATAGTCCACAAAGGCAAAGCGCAGTGGCTGATTGTACTCAAAGTTCATTTGTACAACTTGCATTATAGTTAAGATGTGGTCTATGGTGCTAAATCCTCTGTGAAACTTTTTCTTTATATTCGACTGTTTTTATAAACAATATTATATTATTAAATATTATATATACGATGATCTGATATGTAAGCTATATTATTGCAAAAAGTCATAAAAATCCACTGAGTTGTTTTTGAGTGAAACAATAAAAAACCTCCATACTCACAAGCTTCAAGTTATAATAACTGTAGGATATTAGTATTTATAACATTGGTACGATTTTACTGTTAAGTATAACGAATAAGTGATTTCACTGACTTCGAAGATGTGTGATAGTGTTGTTGACAATCAATAAGTTGATGTAGTTATCGAAATGAAGTATTTACGAGCATTTTATACGGATTATGATTATATTATTGCCCCATGGTTACAAAAGAAACCCTGCTTTAAAGAATTTTATCCGCTGAAAACCGTTCCTTGAGTCGCTGTTAGGGAAGACCAGAAGGGGAAAATTGTTTGATTTACAGATAAGCCTTAAGTAATGGCAGGCCAAGAGATGTACGGTAATCGTCTTGGAGTTTAGTCGAGTGCTTAACTTTCAGGAGTAATAGGGATTTGAATTGGAGGGATTTATTTATACTAACAATACTTGTATGATTTCTATTTTGCAGATATACCATATTTCCTTTAAGTATATATTTTTTTTGTAAACATTTTCAGTCCAATTTATATTCTTTGACAGCGAGGAAAAATTAAATTTTTTATATAGTCGCCAAATTAGATATCCTTAGCAGTCAGTATCTATAAAATCTAAAATAAACAGAAGCCATCATATCCGTGGACGTGATATTTAGTCTTTTCGTTACATTTAAATATACATTTTCAAGTCTTATTCCATTTAAAAAAAACTGGACTTATTCACAATAGCATATTTTCTAACACATTTGGTTTTTACACCTAGAACACTAGTGACCTTCAGCCTTGTTTTTGAATAAATAAGACAGAACATAAAATGAACGCGTATACATATTACTGATGTAACAAACTATAATAATGACATTCAAGAAGTTAATTTTCCGCTTTCTCTATTTTTCTGTTAAAACTCGAGAGATGAAGTTAATAGCGTTACCTGCTCCACTTTGTGATTTTAAGGCAAATTAAAATGTTTTTAGTCTTTTAATAATAGGTGTTAAATTTTCAAATATCAGTTCAACAGTTCATTAACACTTATAATTTTTTTTATATTCATCTTAAAGTATATTTTGCAATAAAAAAAAGTAAATAATACAAGTTAGTAATACTTAATTAAAGTAAGTAATACTTTAAAAATTGTCTAATTAAATAAAAACATATGCTTAAGCATAAAAGGCCATGGTTTTAATAAATTTTTAACTTTCATTTATTTTTTGAACACATATCAGCAGTTAATGCATCAATGCTTTATTATTTAACAGATAAAATATGCTTGATTACCTTTGAACTAAGTAAGAATAATCTAAGTAACCGTTTTATTTTTAATTTTAAAATTCTTGATTAATAATTGGCCATGCTCAATGAAAGGTAAAAAAACTGCCACTGTTGGTAACAAGGTATAAGGTATATAAGAAAGATGACCAGTTAGAACTGGTATTTTTCTGGCAGAAACGCTTCCGAAACCATAAAAAATAGGCATAAAGTATGTTTTATATAACTGTACTACTTAAATTGATCTTTACTCTTTAAAAAATCTTTGACAAAACAAAAATGCTGTTCATTTTTAAAGTCGGCTAGTATGTGAAACCACTATCTGTAACTGAAGAAAAACTACCCTCTTTTTATAATTTTCTTATTTTGATTCTATGTTCTTTAAAGTATTTTCTAGTTTTAATTCAAAATATAATATTTTCAATTAACGACAATATGATATATTGTTATTAGTTCAAAATACAAATGAAAAATATTTTGTATGTACTTGTAAAATTTTTATCTTTAAATAATTTCACGTAAAGTTAGAAATAAAAGAGAGTTTAGGCGCTTGCGCCGTAACGTAATACAATCATGTTAATCATTAGCGATTCGTCTAAAAATATGGCAAAAATTACCGAAAAAATCTATTTTATTTGTGGACTTACTTGTCATCCGATTAATGTAAGTTAAAAAGCTTCTCAAGTAGGCCAAATATTGATCGACAAAGGTTTATTGATAATTATTTCCATTTTTTTAGTATATTAATGACATGAGTGCTAGTGATTGAACATCAAGAAAAATAAAAAAAATACTAATTACACCATAATTATTCACTTTGCCCATTTCCAGGGAATGAATAACTTTTTTAATAATATTTTACTAAATTTCGTCCTTTGTGAATGGACCGTCTGAATTTTTTTGTGTATCAATGACCCACTTTCCGCTACCTATTATAATCGTTCTGGAGCTCAGCCAACTGACCCAACAAGTTAACGCTCCATTAGTGCGATTGCTATATATCGAATAAAATCAGGTTAGCTTTAGTGAATTATAAATATATATATTCATATTTTGATATTGATTTGGGGCGTTTTTATTTATATATGTGAATACGTTAACGTTCTATATTTAATAACCTCTACGTAGCAGGTAGAGTAATTTGAAAATTACTTGTACCGATCCAAAAACGATAAAGAATGGATTGTTACTTTACAATATGTAATCATTTTCTAAAAACAAGAATAGAAATATATTCATCTATATTTAATGTCGATTTTTATTTAGTATAATGTCAGGTAAACAATTATTATTGCTTTATATTTTACTTAAATAAAATCATAACTATTTACTAACATGTTAAATAGTATAACATTTTAATATTTACACGGCGATACAATAAAGGTAAAATTTGCTTGTATAGGTCTCAAACATGCTCATGGTGCTAACACTTTTTAAATAGTTATTAAAGGATTGTTTTACAGTAAGTTCAATTAAAATTTACTGTTTATTAACTTCAGTTGTTTTAAAAATTGAACGTTGCGTATTATTTTACTTCAGAGTTTCCGGATGAAAACTTCAGGACAGCTAATACATTTATAGTGAACAATGCTATATTTCTAATGATCAAAGCCTATCATATACGTCAAGTAATCTTCCGCGGTTCGCTTTATATGGTAGTAAAATATAGAACAAAGCTTTGCTGAAACAGCAACGCACATAAGAGTCTCTTCTGTAGCCTTTATTTTGACACTAAATATTATGAAGAAATAACAAACAAATTAAAGTTGCTTAAAAATATCAGGAATAGTATTTTAAGAGGAAAATTTTAAAATAAATAAATCCTAAAAGTGGATTTATGTGCCGATAAGTATTTCTTAATGTCATTTACGTCGTTTCACAACTATGTGATTATATAAATATAAAATAAATTGTATTTTTAAATCACCTTTACATGAAAAATCTTTTAGATTTATGTAACATTTTAAATTAACGGGAATATTGAATAAGAATATAGGAATAAAATACAGTTTGTATACTATGGATTGATTTCTTTGTTAAAATTTATTAGAGAGTTAATTTACAGCAAATTTAGGGTAAATTGAGGGTACTTAATAGTAGAAGTATTCAAAGCAAAATGACTGCCACCACGTCATGAATTTCGTTTATACACAAACAAAAATATACAAATATATATCAAAAAGCCATAAATCACGTTTCATAGATTCGTATCCTCATACAAGACAATAGATACTCCAACTCCTTTTGCCGTATTTTAACGCAAAAACACAACAAAAGACGTTGAACTGATCACAAAACTTTTCCTCAATTCTATCATTCGCGGAGTTACTTAACGAGGAATAAAGCGTATTATTACGGCATTAACTTTGTTGGATATATTTGCACCTTGTAAGGACTAAATAATCCGCGTCATATATTTGATGATCTTCTAATATTTTAGCGAGAAAAATAAATACATGCCGTGTAAAAAGAACTGCATAATTTGGGCAAATTTATCATACTTCTATTGATGATGCAAAGGTTAATACAGTTTGATAATGTTCCAACCGTATTTTTATAAATCTAGGCTGGGCTTTTTAAGTGCATCGATCTGGTTTTAGCAATGTCAAATGGTCAGAGACAGTGAGACGAGCATTGTTACAGGAAACAATACGAATTGCGAATCAACAAGACAATTTCGCGACCGAGTGCTCCCACAAGATTTCAGATTCACAGTACGCTTTGGGAAACAGCACAGGTGTAATACACAGCTATTTCGTTTGGCTCTCGCTCGATTCTGTCTGGCACTACATAAAATCGGTTTACTTTTCGGCAGACGGATTTAAAAATAGTAAAAACTTTTCACAGTAAAATTTTTCAGACATAGACTTAAGAGTGCACAGTGGATCCTGCTCATATAATGTTACTGAACAGTTTTATCACTTTTATATTTTTTTAATTATTTGCTTCACTTGTATTAATTTAACCTTTTCGTTACTATATTCCGTAAAGTGAATTTATTAAAAAAGTTTATTATGGTTTTTTGTTGCTACCATTATAAGTTGTTATAAGTGTTTTCCACTAAAACTCAAACGAATTTGTTCCTGGGACTTTGTGACTATAACTTTGAATACATGTAGTTTACGTGTACTCGAAGTCCTAGTTACGCTTACTTACCGATCGTTCAGTCTACTTTGAATTGCAAACGCGCTATCCACCTGTGATCGATAACATCTGAAAATTCGAAACGCTTGCTACTAAAGGCCTTATGTAAACCAAGAATATTTTGTGCTGTTGGTTGGTTAAAATAATTATTTATTATTTTAAATGTCTTTGTCTTTAACCTGTTTTGGCATTTGCTTTACGAACTGGAAAATGTGGGTTCGAATCCAGCATAATTATAACTTGTGCCATCATATAAAGTAATAATTAATTAAAAAGCAGACAGTTCCTGGTTACTCACATTCTTTCTTTCTAGTATGAGGCATAAAAGTGGCATTCCTTAGTTCTTGTAGTGCCGCTACAGCTCACACCGAATAGCTAAGCGACTTTGTCTTTAAGGGGTTTACGCTTCAGATGGCAAAACCAAACATAGTTTAATGATCGTGGTCGGAGCAAAGGGCATAGATTTCCTTCTGAGCCCTTTCTTTGCTAGGGGAACGTCCATTTTTGTCATCCTCTCAGTTGCTTAATGTTATTGAAGTGAGCTAAGCTCGAGGTCTACTTCTCTGCTCTGTTTTTCTTTGCTGGATAGCTAGCTAACGTTCCACGCATCAGGAAATTACAGTTTAAATTGTTTATTAATTCATTGTATTCTGTCTTAGAAAAGAGTATATAGTATAGGAATCCCATGTCTAATGGTGTCTATATATACTATACAGGTCCCTTTTAGGGACGAATGTACTTAATTGTTACAACATTTATAGCAGGGAAAGGCATTTTACAAAGCTACCCTTGAAGTATATACTATAATTATTAAAGAAAGTTAACTTTGTTAAAGAAATCCGTTTCTATACGCGTTGCTTCTTTCACATCTATATTTTAGCTGCGATTCCTGAGGGAGTCTTATCTTGCATTCTTTAAGACGCGATAATTGGGTTAAACTTTATCCAACGATAGAATCCTTTAGTACTTTGTGTGTTGAATCTTTATTTTAGGTTTTGGGACTTAGATGCTATTGATTAACTTATGTTTATACTAATTTAGTTACCTTATTTGTTGGATATTATACAAGAAAATTCCTGTTATATAGAAGTTTATCATTTTAACAGTTATACTTATAATAGATACGTCTATTTATGCTTATAATAGACGCTGGTTAATATTACATTTAAACTAGAATATTACAATAATTTATTTTGAACTTATTTTATAGTGTAGAACGTAAAATAGCACATTAAAGGAGATAAATGTATCATATATTTAGGTTAATACATTTAGAACCGTTACAATAAAATATTTCTGACAATATAACTGCCTTTGTTTTAAAATTCAGACCATTATATTCTATATTTTATATTTAATTATATGATGTAGTCACCAAGAAATTCTAAATTGTTGACATGTCCCTCGGCACCCGGCGGAAACTTTGTAATGTTATGAGCTGTTTAGTATTAGTTTAATAGTTTATTTCCCGGAGTACCCTCCCACTGCGGTAATAAGACGAGCTGAATGAGTCGTTGTACACAGATGACGTGTAGGTTAAAGCAATTTGTTGCAGATCGTAACTCAAATCTGTATTAACAACGTGTTAAAAGCTCATTAAAATCTCTCAGCAGAGCAAACGTTGCATCACTTGTCAGCACATACGCGGTTTTTTTTGCATGATGTTAAATTTATTATATAGAACGTTGTTAGATTTTTTATGCTCATGGAAGTAGTAAATATTTTTAGAAGTCTTTTAAGATATATTTTATTCTAATTAAAAACTGCGAAATTAAAAAAATGTATATAAACATTTACAAAATATTTAATGATTAAAATTATTACTCTTAAAAAATAATAAAAGAAAAAAATACATTAAAATAATATTTTGACACTTTTTATTTGTAAAACTTTTTAAAAATGCTCTACGATACATAACTGTTTCGTATCGGCTTAAAAAGTTTGACACAAAGTTTTTTCAGTATGTTGTATCGGATAAGCATCGGTGAAATGTTGTCACGTCTCAAACACATATTTTTTTAAATTTAACTTTTAGAACTTATACGGTGTTTGTAAACATATATATAAGACGCCAGTGGTGTAAACATATTTATATGTTTACACACATATATATATGGTATCATTAATTTATTGCCCATTAATGTGCAGAGAGAGGCCACCAAAACCTTGCTTAACCATTGCAAGTTAAAATTAATGATTAGCGTTGTAGCCTTTTTTTTTTTTTTTTCTTACGAGGGGGAAATCTTCAAAAGATACCCTTTTTATAATGGTTATGTGAGGTTTTTACTCACTAAAACCCCCTCAGCGTCTAATCATCTGTATATTATGAGAGGCACCGGGATCTCCGATGGAACGCACCGGTACCTCTCTATACGTGCTTGCTTGCCCTTTCTCAATCGTCTCCTCACTTCTACCATCACTGTTTATCACGATTGCAAATCTTACTTTAGGTCAGAGCCATCTCAGTTTTCATAACCATATATCTTTTAGTCGCCTTTTACGACAGGCAGATTATTCCTTAGTCCTATTCTAAAGCCCGAAACTAAAGGGCTATTCGATCGCTGCCCTGCTTTGCCCAGAGCAACGGATTCTTCTACGAGCTGGATTAGCTCGATCTCGCTACCTTTCTGCTGTCTCTTTTTGTAATATAACTGCTTCACAAAATGAAACCAGCGCCATCCATGACCCCTTTTCTGCTAATGCCGCCTTTATAACACCTTTTAGAGAGAGATCATAGCCAATCTTGGTCATCAAGTCGTTCTGCATTCCAAGCAGGGCACTGGCGAGAGTATGTTGCGCTGAATCAAGATGTTGTCGCAATGGTGACATTGAGGTGTCGGTTCGCGCTCAATTCCAAATAAGTATTGACCAAAGCATCCATGCCCAGTAAGTAACTGCGTGACGCGAAAGGTGACTTAGGCAAAGCTGCCACCTTGAAGCCACCCTTCGAAGTTTGACAAGCGCGCCAATATTTTGTTGATTGTAGGCTCGAGGCTCTTGCAGTCGTTCCCGCCACGTTTCTATGGCCAGTTCATGCTCTTGCTTTCGGACCTCTCTGCATCCAAAGGCTCTACATCGCTCCGTTGATTACGAAGACGCATATAGATTTTGCATCCATTTCTGCCAAGATGTCCAAAGGTACGAACCGAGCTATGACAGTCGCCGCCTCAAAGGATATTGTACAATATCCTCGAGCAATCCTTATAGCTAACCTACGTTGAGAGCTATAAATTTTTGTCGGTATCGTCTGACGCTCTTTAGGCGGTGATACCATACTGGCGATCCGTAAAGTGCCATCGATCGTATAACAGCAGCATAGAGACGGCGTATTTCTTCTCTAGGGCCTCCTAAATTTGGCAATAATCGGTGCATGGCACCTGCTACTTTCTCGATTCTGGGAGCCAGATTGTCAAAATGTTTAGCAAAACTCCATCGACTATCTAATGTTAGGCCAAGATATTTAATTTCAGATCCCACTTGTACCTGCACATCTCCAACGGATATCAGACAGCTAGGTGGTTCCCTTCCTCTAGCCAAATTATGAAACCAAAGTGCCTCCGTCTTATGTGGCGCAATCTGAAGACCTAGCTCGTGAATCTTTCTCACAACGCACTCAATCCCGAGGTTAGCAAGATGACATGCTTTCTCAAAACTATCTTCGTTGGCTAATATAAGAGTGTCATCAGCGTAGCAAATAACACTTACTTTACTGGGAAGTGTGATTCGTAGCACCGCATCATAAGCCAGGTTCCAGAGTAAGGGACCCAACACAGATCCCTGTGGAACACCGCAATACATCTGTCTTTGGTGAGTTACTCCTTTCCAACACATATATTTGATATATCTGCCAGACAAATAGGCCCCTACAATTCGTCTGAGGTATGGTGATACCCGATGATAGACCAAGGCTTCTTTGATTTTATCCCAGGGTAGTGAATTAAAAGCATTGTCAATGCTTAGTGCCAAGGCCACACCACCCTGGCTAGTGGCCTGCTGTGACTGTTCTCGAACACGGAGGATCGCGTCAACAGTTGATCGTGCTTGCCGAAAGCCAAACTGATGTTCTGACAAATTTGGACCAACCTGTTGCAAGTGTTTCTTTAAACGTTCCGCAATAATCCTCTCAAACAGTTTACCTGCCTTGTCAAGCAAACAAATAGGTCGATACGCCGAAGCAGACGTAGGGTTCCTACCTGCTTTCTTTGTAAGAACTAGTTTAGCCATTTTCCAGCTCGAGGGAAAGACACCAGTTTTGAGACAATTTTCAAAAAGTTGTCTGAGGTTCTTTCTCAGTCCAGCGGCAAGAGCCAATATCCAGATGCGTCCATGGATCCCATCTGGACCTGGGGCTGTGTTACGGCTTTTGAGACGCCTAATAGCTTGATCCATCTCCTCGTCACTGATCCTCCATTGATCATCATCGGGACACTCGATAGGATCTAGGTGAATTTCAGTTGGAGTTAATGATATTTCCTGCACTACTGGAAAGAGTGAATCAACCACTGTTCGTACAAAATCGGGTTCTAATGTCTCTGTGAGAGGAGGAACCCAAGGTCTTAGTTTACCCAGAACAAGCTTATATGGTCGTCCCCATGGATCTCTATTAATACTATCGAGCAGCTCGCACCAGGAGTGGGACTTAGCATCCTGTATTGAAATCTGAAGAGTTTTTGTTGCACCTCTATAAGCCTCGTAAGCCCTGGCCACCTCATCGACTGTGGTTTGCCTCCTTCTGCGAGTTCTAGTGAATATGCGTCGAGCCCGCAAACAAGCCTCACGCTTTTGAGCTATCATCTCAGACCACCAGTATACAGCCCTAGGCTTACAGAATTTGACCCGGGCCATAGAGACATCACATAAATTGGTCAGTGTTGACTGAAGAGATTCAGCCTCCCTTTCAGGATCTACAGTCAGTCCGTCATCACTATTACCATCATTCCATGCAGCAACAATGGCTGCAGCTTCTAGTAGATCTTTGTTAAGCGATTTAAGTGACCATCGTGGGGGTCTTTTTGCTCTTTTAACTTTTATTGCTCGCACCTATCTGGTTGGTATTATATATTTGACGTGCACCTATGTCAATAAAGATATAGCGGTGATCAGACAGCGTAACGACTTCCTCGGCTACTCTCCAATCTGTCACCAAACGTGAGGCAGAAGTTGTGGCCCAGGATAGATCAACAATTGACTCCCCCTGCCATCGCACACATGTACTTACAGATCCTCTATTTAATAGTAGGAGGCCGAGTCCAGCCGCCCACGTTTGTAAAACCTCACCCCTAGTATTACCTCGAATAGATCCCCAAGCCCTAGAATGGGCGTTAAAATCTCCTAGGATTAGTACTGGCCAACAAATAAACCTACGGATACAATCCGCTACTCGATCCAAGTAAGATTCGTATTCGATAAGGCCGCAGTTTGGCGATATGTAGCAGGCAACTATTTTAAGAGTTCCCCAATTAACACGACATAGCCCTGACCCTTTTCTAGTAATGAACATGGAGGGTCTTTGTCCCACTCAGCCCAATATATACCTACGGAATCACCATTGTCACTATACCATCTTGGATGTTCTGGAATCGATAAGGCTCCACTACACAGCCAAACCAACTGACCATTCCGTGAGACTTTAAGTAGCAGGTCCTGCGCTAGCGGCAGTGGTTCAGGTTGGTTTGCAAGATTTTACGTTTCTGTTGAAGGTAAGATTTCCATAACCTCCGGGCCACTTGTGGCCTGGATTGAGGAGCCTGCTTACTCCTGCTTTTGCTTTTCAATCTTTGTTGAATACACACAGCAGTACCTAACCGGTGGATAGCCGGAAGGCCGTAATCTAGACACACGGGACATTTAGGTATTGTTGCTGAGCACTCACTTGCTCTATGGTCAGGTTCGCTACAGACATAGCAAAGCGAGCTACGATCCTGCTTTATGCTGCATTAGGATACCTCGTACGAACGTGACCGAGCTCGAGGCATCGATAGCACTGCAGTGGTCTTGGTGGTAATAACTGAACTCTAGCAGCTGTCCACCCTATGCATACAGTTTTAGAAGTAGCTAACTTACCAACTGCTGTAAGTGGGCATCGCACCCATACCGTCCCCAGTCGAAAAGGTAGACGGCGAATTTTGCCGACTTTAACTTCGTCGGTTTGGCAACCGCCCTCTTTGGCCACCGCAACTGCTACATCCTCTGATGTTATGGACTCATCTAGATCCATTATCCTAAGGTCTCCAATTTTTGTCGGTCGTACAATATGCACTTCCTTATCAGCAAGTACTTCTCGCATTTTAGCGGCTAGTAAGTCAGCTTTGGAGCTGTTATCTGGACCGATATCTCCAATTTGAGTGCCCTGTAATTGCACTCTTGCCCGTACCGATTCGATACCGCAATCTTTCAAATTTATTTAATTTTTGCTAGAGCCATAACAGATGCATATCCTTCCTTACTGTTTTCGGGCACAGTTAACCGAATTGCTGCTGAATTAGGTAACTTCCTTAATTTCGGCGTTTTCAGTGCCACCGCCTTAGCTGATTCCTTTTTCTGCTGGTATTTGTGTTGCAGATTTTTCTGCTTATTGCCTTCTTGCCAGTTTTACGACCTACAACAACCGCCCAGGATTGCTGTTGCGAAGGTTCCAACAAACTCTCTGGATTATTAGAAGCAGAGTGATGGTTACGCTCACTGTGCATTTCCTTTCTGGGGACGTCACTGACAATTCTTGGTGATTGTCCGTTATTCTGGGTTTTTATCGGGTTCATTATTTGTGCCATGAACACTGTCAACTTTTTACCAATTAGCACGCTAAGGCGTTTCATTATCCGACTCTCTAAATTATCTTCTTCTTCTTTTGCATCATTTTCTGCATGGTCGTTCTTGCGAAATGCATTTAGTTCTTCCGTCAATTTTCCTACTTTATCCGTAAGTTGAGTTATTTTCGAGCGAAGTTCCGCGTTCTCTCGTTCAAGCCGTTGAAGACTAGTAGCGGGACGCTTTGGCTCGGGAGCCTTTATATCTGCATCCGACATCTGTAGTTTTCCTTTTCTAGTCTAACTTCAGATGTAGTCGATCTATCTGACACAGCCGACATTACAGAAGAATCGGATTCTCCTCCTTCTATTCTAATATCAGGCAAAGCAGAAATGCGTGCCCGTGTCCTCGTTGTCTTGGGGTTTCGTTCTGACAGCCCCGTATCCTTTTTCTCACATGCTTTTACCACGCTACTTTCACCTTCCATACTTTCTACTTGATTTTTAGTTTTACTGGTTTTCATCTTTGATCCCACGAGTTTAGGAAGTATACGGTCCATCTGGGCAGAGCCCTGTACCCAGATAAGCCTATTTACGCCAGGGGTCGGCCTGTACCTGGGGTTGGTTGCAGTAATGATTGATAACCCTTCAACCATACATCTCCTCGCTACAACCTCCACTTGAGATTAGGATTTTTTATTGAGGCTAACTCCTCTTGGCCCGGCCAATGAAGGCAAGGCCCCTGTTCCACTAATCAAAGCTGTGAAACATGACCACTACACTTTAATTAAGTTTACGAGATAGCCATTATGTACTGGCCGACGGTGGTGACATGTTTGCCACGGTCACCTACCCAGTGCCAGATAAGTGATCACCAAGCCCGTCCTTACTTCACTAGTATGCCCTCTGCTATTCAGAGGGACACCTAGAAAAGCGCACACCCGTCAGATTATTTGCCGCCAACCGGTGACCCCTACGGTGTTGCCCGCGGAGGTCACCGGTTGGTGCCCGGGGTACACCACGAGGAGGTTATCTGACCCAGCACCCCTAGCATAGTAGCCTAGCGTAAAGTAAAAGTAATAACCGATCTAGACTATGTGATCCTTTAATAACTGTGTTCTGGAGTGGAGGCCCCGTTCGAGAAAACGGAGCGTTGGTCGACCCCCGACTAGGTGGGATGCCGATCTCCGTGCAGTAGCCGGCTTAAGTTGGCAGCGAGTAGCAGGGGATCGGCCGTCTTGGCGTTCATTGAGAAAGGCCTATGTCCAGCAGTGGACGGATAGGGGCTGCTAATGACAATGATGATGATGATGAAAAAATTGTAAGGTCTTTACCTTAATATGTAGACAAACTGCTTCAACTAAACCATGTATTTTACGTATTGACAAATACGTTATTACTTAAATAAATAAAACCATTTACTATATGTGTCAACTTTCACTTACTGCCTCCGAAGCCTAAAAGCAAGAGGGTGTGCTTTAGAAAGCGGAGGTCGTGGGTTCGAATGCTGAATCAACAAATTTTCATTATTGTTTGTTGAAGAATAAACATTAACAGATCTTAACTAAACTATAGCGTTATGTCTTTGCTCTGACCTTCACCAAAGAATGTTGTCCTTTAACATAAAGATTTTTATCTTAATAGTGTCTTCGTTCACTGCAATCGTTAACAAGAATCGATGTTCTTTAGCAAGGATTTAATGTTTATTAGGTTAACCATTATATTAATTTATAAAACAGTTGAGTTACTGTGTTCTATGTGATAATTTTTGGTCGTTTTGTTTATGCTCCTCCTATGTATCCTCCTACTTTATACGGAGACAGGCATAAAACAAATTAAATTTTTATGATAGAAACTCAGTACGGATGAGTATTATTTAGTTTTACAATGTTGTAAATAGAAAATAGTTATCTGTCATCATTCAGATAGAAGGTCTCTCAATAAAATAGTAAATCTTAACTGCGATTCGTCAATGCTAAAAAACATGTTTGTAATGTTTTTTTCGAATAAGTAGCTATAAGCTCCAAATATTATTACATATTTTGTATTGTAATCGGAAGAGTATTAATAAAAATTAATGTATCATAGCCGACCAAAGCTGAGCCAAACATGTACAGAACAACACGTTATTACATCCAGACCCAAAAACGAGCAATATAAAGTGGTAAATTTGATTATAGACTTGGCTGCGACACAAGTCTTAAGTCTAATGCGAGTGTTACTACATTAATTCTGGAAGCATCTAGTATAAACAGCAATAAATAAAAATAAATAATCCCATGCAAAATTAACCTGAAATAAGCCCTTGTCTATATCTTTAATGGGTTGCAAACCTGCTTTATCTTCTAGACTATATCACCTAATAAATCTAAATAATGTACACTTTTTTCTCTTCTTCTTTAAATAGTTTAAAGGTTCAAAAAAATTAGGTTTATATATAAAACTATTAGCCTTTCTTCACTGATAGTCAAGTACACAGACTAACTAAATTTATGGACTATGTCGATTTACTTTTTCTAAATATTTAATTGTTTTAAAGAATGAAAATTATTTTTCAAGTTACTTAAATAAGAAATATAATAAATATTATTTTAGTAAATTAGTCTAGTTGCATTTAGTTAGATTAAACTTGTTTAAACTTTACGAAGCTAAATTCTAGAATTCCATTCTGTTCTCAGGTGTTGCCAACGTGTGCAAAGCAAATTAGAATTACAAAATCTTTTATCTTCGTTCCATGAAATCGCTATTAGGAGCTACTATTATTATTTTATAATCATTTCGACTATATTTGCCTATTTGATTTCATCCTCATGTTTGTCGATATTATTATTCAACGTTATAATTTTAAAGGCCTACAATGTACTACGACTAAATAACAAACGCTGCCAAAACCGTAAAAGATAGACATAAAGTATGTTTACATAATTGTACTACTTGAATTGGTCGACAATAAAGTCATTGACAGCATATGTCTGTTTTAAAAATAACGCACAATAATCATTTTAATGTAAACATTTTTAAAAATTGCAGTCAGGCACATTCAAAGCCTATTTAAGATAATATAAGTTTAAGTTCACATAAAAGTTAATTGCATTGAAAAATTTCTTCATTCTATAGACATAAAACGTGTCAAGTCAAAATGTCACCGATTTTCATGAAATTAATACCTTATAAGTGATCAGAGATTTAAAATTCGGTGGCAGAAAACACGACGCAATTTTGTACGGAAAGCACTATGTTACCTGCTTATATTGCGAAAAATAGTTAAACGCTGTTAGAAATCGGTCATATTTTTTTGTTATAATTTCACTTGTCTATTATTTAAATATTTCACAATGTATTTTTATAATTATTAGCCGATATGTTATTTGGTTGTATAAATACGGCTATGTTGTTGTAAAACTTCAATAAAGCCTATTTAGTAGCTTTTGTGGGTAAGAGTAACAAACATCCATTCTTACACATTTTCGCAAAGTTTATAATATTAGTGGGAAGGAGAATAACTAATAGTCACAATGCTTCTTTTTCAGTTTCTATCTCATTTTTAGTTTTATTAGCTAAAAATATTAATTATTTAAATCATATCATATTTATGGTATTTTTAATACTTATAAGGTTCATAAAAATTCATTAAGTTAATGATATTCATCGTTGTGTTACGAAACATGCAATGAAATTTTCAGTTATATGGATATACCCGCGACTGAAAATGCTCGCCTAAACCCGTAACATTATCTCGAATCATCCTTATCGCCTCTTAAATTGCAATAAGGTCATAGCAGATACAAACATGACAATGTTTATTTGAACAATTACTGTCAGATCTATAAAGGTTTTTTTCTAATTACGATTTTCTATGGATATGTTTGAATCATCATCATCATCAGCCTGTAATAGTCCACTGCTGGACATAGGCCTCCCCTAATACACCCCTATCCATTAGAGGGTTTTTGGACCGTATCCCACCACGCTGGTCCAATGCGGGTTGGTGGGTGGACCGACTTTTTACATGCCTATATATGTTTGAATATTGTACACAAAATTTTTAAATTGCTTACGCTTATTTGATTCTACGATTTTCTTTTAACAATTCAAGTGGTTATTAGAATATATAGGTTAGTTCAGATAATACTAATTAGATAGATCTGCAGTGTACTAAATGAATTAAAAAAAAGTTTTAAATGCCTTAGTATAATATATTAAATAACTACGTAAATAGTTTATGAGTTTATTTACCACTTTATTAAATACATGTTTTTGAATGCATAACCAATAAAAGATTTATTTATACCTTAAGATTTTATTAGTTTTACTTTTCATAATAAATTATTCCAACAAATTATTAAGAAAAGCCATCAATCTTACTTTGCGGGACCGATCCCAAACACTGAATTTGACTAAAATGGAGGAATTGTGATGGATTGCATAAATGGCTCATCTACTGATAGAATTAGCTGCAATAACAAAACACTGCTGTTGAAAACTTACCGTAAAAAGTATTGAGAAGATTAAATATTCTTGTAATTAGTTGTAAAAGTGGTTTGTTTTAATTAAATAACTTAACAATTTTATTATGAGGCCAACTTTAGAAAAATAGAGTATAAAAGTTTTAATTGCTATAAATAAAAATATGGTACTAGCTTGTAAATTATTTAATTGAACTTAAAGCAATTAATAAAGAAAACTTCGGAAGCTCAAAGAAAAAACATAGCGGTAGCCCCACCTCAGCGACAAAGTGGGAACCTTTCAAGAGGTAAAATGCTAACACTCGTAAGATGGATCAGAATAATACTCCTTTGAATTGTATATCTATTGTACAAAAAGTGTTTTATTTATCGATTGCAATTATGTTACAAGACGTTCACATGAAGGTTAGTAATAATACAAGACTCACGTTGTACGACGTCAAAAATCCACTCGGAGAGGCATGATGTTACGTCTTTTACCCAGTGATTACTTTTCAAACTTCAAACAGGAAGATATTTTGTATAAGTGCAGTATTTTGTCATCTGCTAAGAATATATTAAAACAACCATTCTAATGCTAAAATACAAATTTTATTTTATACATTACGTAGGTCGAAAGTGCTGCATATAAAATATTACTCAAGGAAAACGATATATACTCGTAAGCTTTAAGATGAAGCGCACGCCATATGCCTCCGTAGCCTAGTGGTATAGGCGTGTGACTTAGAAACCGGAGGTCGTGGGTTTGAATCCTGCGGGGACTCAACAAATTTTCAATGTTGCTTCCTAGTTGGTTAGGGCAATTTGGGCCGATCACCTAATTGTCTGAAAAGTAAGATGATCCATGCGTCGGATGGGCATGTAAAAGTCGGTCCACCCACCAACCCGCATTGGACCAGCGTGGTGGGATACGGTCCAAAATCCCTCTAATGGATAGGGGTGTATTAGGGGAGGCCTATGTCCAGCAGTGGACTATTACAGGCTGATGATGATGATGACACGCCATATTGACGATGTATGATAAAAAGTCGATCGTATTTATGATAAAAAGTTTAGTAATTAGAAGTAATACTAAATTATATTTTAATAATTTCAATGCACCCAAAAACTATGGTAAAAAAAGGTATTTTTTTATAATTTAGTACAACGCAGATATATCATTGGCATTTCATCATTTAACCTTTTGTGTACTACGTGGGGTATTGCACACCTCAGTCCAGCTTCTGTAAGTGATTAGAAAAATCAAAAAAAAAATAACAGTATTTTTACCAATATATTATTTTATTGCAGATATATAAATTCGTACATTCACAATCACATCACACATCACATCATCAGCCTTGTTAGTCCACTGCTGGACATAGACCTCCCATACAACCCTATCCATTAGGGGTTTGGACTATCCACCACGCTGGTCCAATGCGGTTGGTGGTGATCCGACTTTTACATGCCCATCCGACGCATGGATCATCTTACTTTTCAGACAATTGGGTGATCGGCCCAAATTGCCTAACCAACTAGGAAACAACAATGAAAATTTGTTGCGTCCCGCAGGATTCGAATCCAGACCTCCGATTTCTAAAGCACACCTATACCACTAGGCTACGGAGGCAGTTAAATTCAAATAGAGGCTGAAAATACCAGCAATGGATCACAGGCTGATGATGATGATGATGATAATGATGACATTTAAAATTTGCACTTCCAACTAACCCTTTAGCGATCTCCATAGCGCTGTTGATTATCCGCGGCGCGCCGTCTTTTCCATTTTATCGAACTGAGACAATTGCACATTATAAAAAGTTTTTCTAAGGCATATAACAAATATACTTATAATGACAATTATAACAGGATCTGTCTGGAAGCCTCCGTGGTCTAGTGGTATTAGACCTGCTTTATAAACCGGAGGTCATGGGTTTAAATACCGCGGGGAAATAACTTTGTGTTATCGTTGTTTTCTGGTTGGTACAATTTGGCTGATCACCCAAATGTCTGAAGCGGGGATGGGCATGTAACCAGTCAGTCCACCCACCAACTCGCATTGGACTAACACAGGCTGATGATGATGTTGTTGACAGGATCTGCTTTAGTACATCAATTTGGTTACTGTACCGTACAGCTAACATACATTTAGTGATATTTTTCTCTTAAATGTTAGGAAGATATATCTGTATTAATACAATGATTATTTAACGTCTTTTTTTATATAATTTGTAAGAAAGACTTTGGTTTATTTCATATAATCTGGTAATTTGTATATTTATTTATTACCCAATTGTCTGAAGAGTAAGATTATCTTTGCGTCTTGGTGATCTAAACCTATTTCAGTTACAGTTTGCTAGTGCCATTAAATTTACTGGCAACTAGTTCATTCGTAGTGTGCTAGAGTTACCTTTAGGGTCAAATAATTTCGAGGATATTAACAGTTGGGTTGTTATTTCTGAAATTCCTGACCTTGTCTTAACTATATTAAACAATATTTATCATAGAAACTTCATTATCTCGTGCTTTTATAAAACTCTATAAACATTGGTAATTATTATTTTGTGATTGATTCATATTTTATAAAATAATAAAAAATTAAGGATATTGTGACTTGCGCAAACCTTAATATTATTACCATAAATCAAATTATTTTGTAACATATATCTGTTTCTTTTACTATAGACATTTTCATTATGTTTATGCGTTTATTTGTTTTTATCTGCGTATGTCTATTCATTTACCCTATGCACCATACACAGACTAAAGGGTACTGAAGATTGGGAAAAAGTTATAGTAACGTTGCGAGGACTGCAACATATGTGTTTGATAGTTTGGCAAATGGCTTACGTTCCAGTCACAGCGTTTTCTTTTACGATTATTCATATGATTTAGTTATGGGACAAGGTCTTATGAAACTTTTTCCGTTATTTTCTATATTAATAACAATAAAATGCTTTTGTTTCATAAAGTTATTTCCTGTGAAAAATATAATTGCCATCAACTTGCCAAATCAAATATGAGAAAATGTGCCTTAAAATTATTTTTTTTCTTATTAGTGGCAAGTATGATTAACAACTTCAAATTATTACATTTTTATTTATTGAAACTTTTGTAAGAATGCTATTACGCAAAGGAGAGCCCAATGCATTGGGTATTATATACGATGTAATCTTGGGGTATTAAAGAGATATTGTAATAGATGCACGAGAGAAAAAAACGCTAACGAGGAATTTAAAATATAAGACAATAAGTGTTACAACAAGTAGTACAAATTACTATTACATATTTAAGTATAAATCAACATTATCGTTTATGTAGATTTAAGCCTTTGAAATATTTATTTAAGTCTAGACATGCAGCCTTATTATGTTTTTATTTCAATATGCATGATGACAATAATTGAAAAATGGACCTATAATGTCCAGAAATTTATACTAATTACAATGAATGAGATATTTCTGCAGAAATTAAAATGCAATTTTAAAATATTTATTTAAATTTCCCCCTTAAACGCTTGATCGCTTGCGTGATCAAAACAAATTGTAGTAATCAAAACGTAAACGCGCTGCGCTCGTGCAAGAAAAGTTGTGTTATTAAATATGAATTCGAAAGTGTGTGTGGTGGTGTCGAAACCCCACACCACCTATACAATTTCTAATGAGTGTCCCAGTGTGACAATACATCCATAAAAACTCCTAATAAGCTATTTGTGTTTGTTTCTAAAAATAAAACAATAAGAAAAAAGTTCCTTAAACTTGCAAGGCGAGATTCAAAAGGAATATTGCCCAGTTCTCACCTTTATTTTTCTGGAGATCACTTTGACGTAAGTTTTTGCATACTTTTGTAGATTCTAGATATATCATCATCAGCCTGTGATAGTCCACTGCTGGACACAGGCCTCCCCCGTATGCCACCACGCTGATCGGGTTGGTGGGTGGACCGACTTTTTACATGCCCATGCGACGCATGAATCATCTTACTTATCAGACAATTGGGTAATCGGCCCAAATTGCTCTTACCAACTAGGAACCGACAAAGAAAATTTGAAAATCCCCCAGGATTCGAACCCACGACCTCCGGTTTCTAAGGCACACACCTATACCACTAGGCTACGGAGGCAGTTCAATTCTAGTTTATATTATTTGGTAATAATATTTTGTACGAGGTCTAAATGTAAAAATATAAACTATTTATTTTGAGTATTGCGCATGCGTTTACTAAAGCGTGACGTCATGCGCTCTGATTGGTGTTTAAGATATCATGACGGATTGCCTTTTTTTGTAGTTTTATTTTAAATAAAAAATATTAATCACACTTCTAATAAAAAATCAATGCGTATTTTATATTCCAAGCTTCAAGTTTTATTCAATAAATATAGTATTTTAGTAGTTTTTAGTTACTGTCATCATGCCTTTTATGAGCCATCACACCGTCTGTTCCACACGAATGAAGAAATAACCAAAACCGATAATCACTTGTACCTGATGTGAAAAGAAAATGAAATTTTGATTGTAGGCCTCCTCTTAATCACGCAGTAAAATATGTGAGAAAATGTCATAATAGGCACATTAAATATTCACTTTTATTATTTTGCTACTAAACAATTTTTGCATAACTGTTATATCTATGTATAAATATATAATGTAATGTTTGGCTTATTTATATTTTATCTCTATTTATAGTATTTTTTCTGCGAAGCAATTACATCTCCTGATTCTTGATAAAATTTGTACTTTAATAAAAAACCTAACACCAATGGAAATATGGTTTCAATTTCCTACCTCTGAAGGCTAGTAGCACCGGCCCTTGCTTTACAAAGAAGGATTCGGTTCCTACTATAGAACTACTGTAACATTTTTGTTTTCTGGATAGTTATAGTTACTTATCACGGTGTGATAATAAAATGCAATATTTGTGTAACTGCCTTAAAAGTAATATGCGTTCAAAGCGTCAATTAGTTTCTTTTATAAGGACCGTTGTTATTGTACATTATTACTATTTAACTGAGAATGATTCATATTAAAGAGGATTATTTGTAAAAACTGAAATTTTGGTAATACTTATGTTAGAGTCTTACCCTATTATAATTTAGATAAATAGCTAAGAAGAAAAGATGGATGGCGGGTAAAAATATTTATTAGTTGTTGAAAAAAATACTTTTAATAACGTTTTAATAAATCGAAACTGGATTTCAAATTAACGTGCCATAACGAAAAATATTTAACTAGAGGTTCTACAGCTATAAATGTAAAAATGGACTTAGCACTTATTTGGCTCTTTATCATAAGAGGTTTTGTCACTGTGAACAAATACTTTAAAATATCTATCGAAACAAAAGTAAGGGTATGTTTTTTATTGAATATATATACTGTAGCATTGAATATACTGATTCAAACTTTCCATTATTTATTTTAATAAAGTTTTATTGTTTATAATGCACGATTTTAATATTTTATAATGTTTTATCTTTTACTGTTTAAAGAATTTTTTAGGCTTTAAGGCTTTATTTTATCTTTTAGTAATTCTATTTTTTTTCCACTGATGCCATGAATTACTTAATACAATTACTGACCATACGAAATGCTGGCATTATTGAAAGATGCAGAAGGCCCGAAATGTAAATATCGTTGGTTGTTCGTAATGAATATTAATTAATGAATACAACCAATTCTATGTAACAAAAGAACAAATAACGTATTTTGCTGGGATTTTTAATTTGTAGTTTGACATCGTTAAGCTTGATATTCAATGCATTATAAATCGAAAATATTGGCGAACGAGAAGGTTTCAAAGCTTTGTAATAAATTTATTTCATAATTTAGATAAAATTGTGAAATCCAGTCTTCAATTTCATATAACCGCCTTATTTTTCCCTAGACATTCTTCTAGTGTTTGTCATTTAACATGTATAGGAAAAGAATCGCCTAATAATTCGAACAGGAATTTATTTTCTATCAGTTTTGTAAAAGAAAGGATCTTGTTCTACGAAAGACCAAATCTAATGCAAATAAATTTAAGAATCTAAATTGGAGTGAAACAGAGATTGAAGGAATGAACATTCTGCGCAATATTCTACAAACAATTACGCTACATACCTATAAAAAGCAACTAGGAAGGATATTAATGCTCTGCCATTATTAACAAAGCAATCAGATATTTAATTTAGAAAACATGCTAAATACATAAACACTAAAAACATAGAAACGACCCATAGAACGAATTCTTATTATAGCTTAATCTTCATGATCATCAGCCTGTGTTAGTCCAATGCTGGACATAGGCCTTCCCTAATCCCACCAAGCTAGTCCAATGCGGGTTGGTGGGTTGACCGACTTTTAGCTTATAGCTTATAGATTACATTTATAAGCATGAATCGATATGGGTTGCAACAAAACTTTTATAAAAGGCAGAAAAAGAAGTATTCAGGATAAATATAAATACTAAATCGAACTCTTTACATAATGTATATGTAATATACATTAGTTGTTAAGGTTACGGTATGACTAAAATCCAATGTAATGAAAGAGATTTATAATAACGACTTGATAATTAAAGTTCGCAAGTGCATGCAGAATCACGTTCTTTACTATGACCCATATATACGCATTTAACGTAACGTCACTACTTAACAGATGATAAGTGACTAACGACGATTATTCTTATACATAGGTTAAAATGCCAAGGCTTTGCAAGACTTTCTAGAGTATATTATATAGCCGGAAATAACGGGTGGGACGCAATTTATATACTATGCTCACTTTCCTAAATAATGTTATTTTAAAAATCTCAAAGAGATTTCCAAACAGTAAAAATGATGACTACAGCTGAACGTCTCTTATACTGAAAAACATTGAAATAGCTCACGTGACCCTGACAACAGCCACGATGTCTCGTACGGACGAGTCGATGCATAACACCACTCAACACACTAACACTATCACAGATGCACAACACTTATCTCACACGAGGAGGGTTTTGTTCCGGGTAGCGCCTTACAAGGATCTCTCTCCTTCTATATTTCAGTCCAGTCTATTATACACGATTTCGGACAGACGCCACGTCAATATCGAGACTCCTTTTTTCTAATTACCCGCATGAGATATAGTATTCCGACAATTTTTAAGGGGTTCCAGAATAAAATTACTTTATTGATACCCTAAATGAACAAATTTTTCATTGTCTCCAAGTTACAAACAACATCCGAACAACCAAGCTGAATTATTTATTAGAATTGTTTGAGGAAGCAGCAAAGCAGCGGCATCCTTTTAAAAAACTTTTACTAAAGCTCTTCCTTTACTTATTTTTCTTATTCATATTAAATATCCGTCTTTCGTATTTTGCATGTAGAACCAAAACATAGGCTTGATGTAAAATACGGTGTCTTAAATCATTAGCGGAGCAACGTACAAAAGAAAATGTGCTCCAAATCGAGTACTCATTTCTTATGGGAAGTAGGTTTAATTTAAGAATTAGCCTTAATAAATTATTTTTAAAATGATTGTCCTTAAAAAATTTAAATTGAGAAATGATAGACAACGATTAAATACTATTACTTCTTATACTTTTTTCTCTTAATTGAATGAATTAGGCGCACGTCATAGTATGTTTTACTGTATAATAATAATCAATGAACACTGGCTTTATGTTTGGCTCTCAAAGTTCTGCAGATGGTAATTAATCCAGCCAATATTTGGACCTCACATGAGTGATTATTTGCTTTTAATTGTTTGGTTCATTGCGTCGTGTTATGAACGATCTATAAGCGTCTGCCTTTGTTCTATTAATGAAATAAGTATTTAGTATACATCATTAGCCTGTGATAGGCCACTGCTGGACATAGGACTACCCAAATACACCCTATCCATGAGGGGGTTTTGGACCGTATCCCACTATGCTAGTCTAATGCGGGTTGCCGGGTGGACCGACATTTTATTTGCCCATCCGACGCATGTATCATCTTACTATTTAGAAAATTGGGTGATCAGCCCAAATTGCCCCAACCAAGGAAACAACAATGAAAATTTGTTGAGTCCCCACAGGATTCGAATCCACGACCTCCGGTTTCCAAAGCACACGCCCATACCACTAAACTATCCTTTAAACCCAGATGATTTCGCAAAATAGCTTCAAAAATGTGTAGCATATCCATAAACCAAAGCCATTACGTTAAGAACAATTTCAATTTCGCTTCCGCTGCAAAATCTGACAGGCATATCGTTTCAGGGATCATTAAGCCGCACAAATCCATAACACTAATCTGGCAGAAGCCGAGCATTAACCATTGCAGTTCAAAAGCATTACAAAATCGATTTCATGTAGTATACTCTAATATTAGTGTAATATTTGTACATTCAGTTAAGCCAAGTTAAATTTTATTACACACGGATTTAAATATAAGGCTGCTTACTTAAAAACAGCTTTCGAAAAAAGTAAGAACATAACAGAAATGGATTAAGGTCTCTATTAGAACCCATATCAATAAATTATATCCAATATATTAGAAGTAAAATGAAGATCGTGGAAATCACATCAATAAATTAGATAGTCTTAGGTTAGATTATGGTTCTTAAATTTACTCATGATTAAGATGAATATATTGATTTTAATACGCTTTATATTAGCTTCATAAATGCATGTATATTAGTATGTAACGGAATATTTAACGATTATTTTGACCCTCTTTAGATTGTCGGATAGTATCGAAACTTAGCTTACTTATTAAGGATTAATAACAATTCCATATTAGATAAAAATTCCACCTTTTTTTAAAATATTTTATCTTACACTACTTTTAATTAAAATTTATTATCGTTTATTTTCTATTTTTTAATTGGATTATCTAGAAAAGCAATGTTTTTTAGCTTTTTTTTAACTGTTATTTATCGAAATAATACACAAATGACTTTAATTTGAAACGTTGCACGTTTACAACAACGATTGCGTCCTCGTTGCCAATCTGAAAGTGGAAAATAACTTTTACACCATTCTTTTGTTTGGTTTCTTTTCCTATTTTATTAAGAAATTAAATATAATAATGTAAATTAAAAATTTATAAGTTCCAAACGCATTTTGGAAAATTGGCTATTTGCGTTAAAGCTCCATGATTTTGACAATAATATATCATTCCTCTTCAATAAGTGGTAACCATGCTTTGAAAGTAGTTTCTTTTTCAAAAATACTCTTAGCCGTGATAAATTGTTCAATTGAATCGTGGATAAATAAATATAATATTCACTTTTTTTGCTTTTACGTACTTTTCCTTAACAAATGAGAGAGCATAAAGTACACTGAAAAAAAAATTGTGATTAGCATACGTTTGAAGATACCTCCATAAATAGGAAAGATGATAACTAAAATTATAACACAACTTGTTTAAGTTGTGTTAACATTTATATAAATTTTAGATTCTGTTTGTCATCTACACGTACATCAAAGATAAGAAATAGTAATGGTATAGTGAATAAACTATGGCAGAACATTAAATAGGATTGAAGTAATTTTAAAATGCTTACCACCTGTGTTAGCGTAACCCTACCTTCACACAACCTTAATACACAAAAATAAGTAAAAATTAATATATAAAAAAATATTATCAACGCAAAAAAGAATTATGTCCAATTCAAAAAGGAATTGATACACTGCCCTTAATGTTAATTATGACGTAAAGTATAAGGACTATATGTAAAATATTATGTCTAATACATTTTAATATTTCAGAACAGTTAATGTAGTAAAGTATTTTAATATAATATACACTATTTCTTATAACTAGTTAAAAAGCTAACGTTAGTAGGTTAAAAGCCGGCGAAAGGCCGTATTTTAAAGCGTTAGTACAAATATTAAACACCAGGTGATGCGCGCGACTTCATCCTTGTGGAAGTTAAAAAAAAAACTGTTAGTATTTTTTGTAAAAAGTTTTAAGTACCTGAGTTACTCCAAGTGACATCAGCTGTCTTTCAGTGAAGTCCGGTCAAAAGCGACCTGTCATTCAAGAGTTTCCCTGAATAAACCAACAATTTTTTTTTGTAAATATTGGTTGTAGATCAGAATGTAATAATTTAAAAACGGTAATTTTGATGTTACAAACAGACACTCCAATTTTATTTATTTGTATATATAGATTGCACTCGGTTTCATGCACTGACCTCGCCCCGGAACCCGAGCTGATAACGAACGCCTTTTGTAACTCTAAACAGGAGTAACCTGGAATAACCATGTGCGAATAACTATACTTTTATGGCGAATACGTAACATACGAGAATTATCTTCTTCTTTTTTAGTTGAAATGGCTCCACCAAGAGTATTTTGGTGATTCTGCCAATGTCAAGGTTGGAAAAACAAGTAATGGTTTCTAGAGTTGGTCAGTTACAATGACTATTGTACGGTAAAAAGAACAATTACACTTAATCTGCTGAAATACCTAGGACAAATACAAAACAATCAATTAGTAAATAAATAAATTTTGATAAAAATTAGTGACACATTATGAGGGACAGAACAAACAGTGACATATACTTAGAAAAATTGCATTTCATAATATTTTTAAAGTTTTATATTGTTTACTTGGATAAATTTATATACAGTTTTTACAAGAGAGGGATCATTAAGGGTCAAAAGGAAAGGTATGTTAATAGGCCTAGGTATATTTTTAGGAAGGATATCATAAAGAGGGACAACAAGGTTCTTGCAATAAAAAATATGTGTTCAAGAGAACCCTCTGCTAACCCACATTGTTTAGCAAAAACGCTGGAGTACATATGTGGCCCAAACGGAGACGAATGATTACTGAGGTTATTAATTTTTTTTTTTATATTTAAAAAACCAGGGCTTAGTAGGTATAGGTTAGGTTGATAGATCCATTATATTTGCCTATTACTAATTTTTAATTTTGACACTGACTATCCCAAGATTCAAATAGGAGGGTTTGCTAGGGCGCACAGGTCACGGCAGAAACGTTACGATGGCAAGGATCACCAATCACTACAACTTGCTTTAGTCTGAGTTTCATTGCCTTGAATACCCACATGACCTGGTATCAAGCCAAGACTATGCCAATACCACTATTTTCTAAATAATATAAAATCTCTTTTGTGGATAGGATAGTAGAGGAGAGGTGTTTTTGATGGAAAAGGGGTTTAATTAGATCCTTGAGACAACTCAGT
Organism: Lamproptera curius; assembly: GCA_029286875.1. Classification (NCBI taxonomy): domain Eukaryota; kingdom Metazoa; phylum Arthropoda; class Insecta; order Lepidoptera; family Papilionidae; genus Lamproptera; species Lamproptera curius. The sequence continues at coordinate 151,074 of JAGSMT010000366.1, read as the reverse complement.
GAGTCACTGATGATTAAGGATTTGCGGAATTGGGATTTGTTCGCATTGATGATTTTAACGGATTCGAATAAAGCAATGGATTCGCCAGTAAAGATGGAGCATTCTTATGGACATTTAAAGCAAAACACCACATTGTATTTCAGTATGTAAATGGATGCTCCCACGAGAGAGTTTTCAGACTTAGATGCATTCGTAAAAATAACAACCCAGTCTGTCCAATTCTTGTTAATTAATTTCTGATCAGCATTAGGAGAGTTCTTTCCAAAGTCTAGATCTAAAACAACTTTGGGTTGGTAAATAAGAGCATCATAACAAATAGAAAAAAAAGATTAGTTTTCCAAATGCTGTACAGAGAACCCAGAGTTCCTATATTTATTTAAACTATTAACTAACAAAGGTGGGGATTTATTAGACCAGTAAGGGAACAAATTGACAACATTAGACAGAAGGTCTAATGTTTTTAGGATAGGATGGAAGGGATACTGAACGGCATTGGAAAAGTACCGATCAGCTAGATACTGTCTACGAAGAAAAAGGTTCAACACTCTCTACTTGGAGGGCATTAATAGGAGAAGATTTCATGGCTCCGCAAATTAAACGTAGACAGTTATGCTGTATCTTGTCAAGCTTTCTCAGAGCCAGCTTGCTGCATGGCTCTAGGATAAAGCTGCCATAATCAAAGTGACTACGTATAATCGCGTTATAGAGGATTTTTTGGTTCAAGGGATGGGAGCCCCAACAGGCTCCCGATAAGGCTCTAAGGATATAGTACTTTTCTCACATTTCATGTAGATATAGTTTTAGTGGTGGATTCCAGTCAACTTTGAATCGAGGATGACACCTAAGAACTTTGTACAGTCCTTGAATAGGATAGGTTCTCCATCTATAGATAGGCTTAAATGAGGGATACTCCGTTTTCGGGTAAAAGTTACAGCGTGGCATTTAGGTATAGATAGGCTTAAGCCATGATCCAAAAGCCAGCAATTCAAGTATCCCAAGGCAGTATTCAGTTGGGTACAGCCGGTAGAGAAGGAAGAACAAGGAGTGTACAAGGCAATATCATCAGAGTATTGGAGAATACTGCAAAAGTTATTAACGGTGGAGTCTACATCTGCAGTGTACAGGTTGTATAGTAGGCGACTTAAAACTGACACTTGAGGAAGACCTTTCCAAACAAGGAGAGAGCGCGAATTATAACGGACATAGATAGAGCAGTGCATAAGGGTACTGAAGATAATGTTAACCAACCTCACAGGAATACTCAGATTAAGCATCTTTTGCCTGAGTATTGGAAGTTGGACATTATCATAAGCAGCCGAGATGTCAAGAAAAACCCCAATAATATGGTTATTATTAGATAGAGCAAGTCTTAAATCTGAAGAGAGTATACCAAGACTATCCATAGTGCTTATGCCGCGTCTGAAACCAAATTAAGTATTCGAGAGTAGTCCTCTGTTCTTGAGGATCCACTCTAATCTATTTTTAACAAGGTGTTACATGATTTTTGCCATAACAGAAGATAAGGTGATAGGGTGATATGATGACGAGTCACTAAGTTCTATGTTAGGTTTTAAAATGGGGATGATTATTTGGGTCTTCCATGACTCTGGAACACGTCTAGTGGAGAATATTATATTCATTACACAGAGGAGAATTTGTTTTGACACATTAGAAGATTTACATACAAAAGAGTAGGAAATACCGTCAACGCCTGAAGAAGAGTCTTTCAGATTGTCTAGTGCACAGGATAATTCAGGGAGGTAAAAAGGGTTGTTCATTCTGTCAAAATAATGAGGAAGGGAGAGTGGGTAGAAGAGCAATCAGAGGAAGGAACAAATGGAGAGGCTAATCTAACAAAGAAATCATCCATCCAGCAAGCAGGGTCATTATTCAGTTTTGGTCGGCAAAAACACCACAAAAGTGAGAAATTTTTCGCCACACGTTAGTAAGTGATGTACGAGGAGATAGCAATTCGCAGAATTTAAGCCAACCTTCAGTCTTCTTCTTGGCTAATATTCTTAATATTAATTTCTGTTTTAGCACAAGCCTTGCGAAAAGAGAGAAAGTTGTCCATATTCAGGTTGTTTATGTATAATATTTCTGCTTGTTTACGTAGACGGATAGAAGCAGAACATTTCAAGACTCACCAGGGAGGGGAGGATATCCGGCCACGGGTATGAGTTTTTAGAGGGATGGGTTGTTCTGCTGCCTCAATCATATAATGAGTATAATTGTCGTACACGGATAGGAAATTGGAAGGATTAACTGGTGGGAGACTAAGGATTTTGGAGTCCAAGATTTTGGAGTACTTAATCCAGTCAGCCTCAGATAATATGAACCGTTGTGGGGGGGCGGGGAGGAGATATTTGGAGAAGGAGTGATATTACATAGGAGTTTGATAATAATTGGAAAATAGTCACTGCCATAGGAAAGAGGAAGTTTAGACCACGAAAGCGAAAGGAGCTCGTTAAAGAGGGAGAGGGTAGGGATAAATCTGGTGCATTAGAGGTTTGGCCAGGAGGTGTCCTTCATGGACCTAGATACCAGAAGAGCACAACCCGCTTTACCGTCATTCCTGTCATCACGGAAACATGAGTAGCCCTAAACTCTAAACACGGACTCGGGCTTTAACCAGATTGTTTTATCCATAGTGTTTAATCGGGAGATGGCAAGGATAACGGATTTAAGCGATTTACTAAGTAGATTAAAACTGATTTCTTTAGCTGGATACTTCTACAGTTCCAATGAAGTATGACCGCCATTGTGAGAAACAAATTGTTTAAGGAGCTGTTGTAGTAGGATAATGACATTGTTCGGTAGGGAGTCGGAGAATTCAAATACAATGTTAATTAATGAGCAGGTAAGGAGTTCAATGAGATTGTCATTTGGAGTAAGCAGGGGAGTAGACTCCGAGGGAGGGGAGATAGCCCAACTATTAGGTTGTGAGGATTGAGGGGAGCCAATGTTGTTTTGGTGAGAGAGGACATCATAGGAGTTTTGGGACGAGGGGATCTATAAGAGGTTTTTACATAAGACGACTGGATTTTGTGAAGATTGTTGGGAAGAGGATGAGGTAGAGGAATAAGAATAAATGGGCACGTTCGTACTTAGTTCAGGGTAGGAAGTAGTCATGGCTGAATAATATCTCTTAGGAGTAGGAAAACGTGTGGCGGCCACGGAACAGCTAATGTTTTCTTGAGACATGATAATTTTTATTGATTTATGACGATGACGAGCATGTTCTGAGCATTTAGAGTCTGTTGCCTTATGGTAGCCTGAACAAAATAAGCAGGTTTCAGCATGAGCAACACAACTGACTCAGAATGCCCCTGACCGCAGCGATAGCATCTGGGTGGGGATCTGCACTGAAAAGCAATATGGCCAAATTGGCAGCAGTTTCTGCATTGGATGGTAGGGAGTTGGTAGGTAGAAACAAGAAGAGAGCTATAGTAACAAAATACTTTCTCAGGAAGGGTTTGGCCACAGAAAGTTAATACCACTGTAGTTGATGGGACCCAAGTAAACTTCTCATCTGAGCGAGCTTTTGTGTTCAAGCGACGAGTTCTAACTACTTCACCGCAATTGAGAGGAGTTTTTATGTTTTCAACTAGCTCTTCCAAAGTCCAGTCCGTGGGAATGCTCTTTACTACACCCAAGCGAGTAATATTAAATCTTGGACATTAAAAATTTCACTGCTACTATAGCAGTGAAATTGTTGATGTCCAAGAAACTATGATAGAGGAAATTGTTTGCGGCCAAATAAGTTTTAAATTCCACTGCCATTTTATTTGTGCCTCCTTGAGCAATATCAGATACATTCGATTTGTGAAGGAGTTGCGCAAATTTAAGCAGCCTAATAGACTGTCCAGCAGAAAGGTCTGGAACTGATCTTACCACGTGTACAACATAAGGGCCTTTGTCTTGATCGGTATTTACTAATTAAGAGTCGCTATCGTAACCTTTTTTGAAATAGATCGATTGATAGGAAGAGGAGGGTAGACTGCTTTTTTTTGTCAAGCACCTCATGGCATTCGGCCGGACGTTTGCGTTTTGATATTTTGACATCGGATTGGGGGCCAGTTGCTACGATATACAATAGACGGAGAGGATGATATACGCTTGTCCAATTAGATGTCTGGGGGAAGACCACCGCCTCCATCCGTTATCGTCCATTATCTTCTAAAAGAGCAAGGGTGTGAATAAAAACAGACTTACCAACAATAGCCACCACCAAACAAATACAAAACACAACAATTAAGGTATTTAGCACAAGAAGTAAAGTTATCTTAAGAATTTCTTAACGACGTGTTTACACCAACGGTATGACAACCAGAATCTCTACGAGAATTATATTAAAACTTAAGCATAAGCTTTTCTATGTCACTAAATTTTTGCGTCATAAAAATTATTAATATAATTTATTAATAAGTAAATGAACAGGTAGGTAAACAAGTTCTATTATATTATTCTACAATATTCAGTGTTTAATATCAAATCAATATTCATAATATTTTCGTACCATTTAAATATGGTATGTCAAAATCGCTCTATGTGTATAAAAAATAAATTGTTCAGCGGAACGTTTGCAAAAGAAGCTTTTACTTTAATGATCAAATATAATATTTATCACCTCCTACGCAGAGCGCGCTAACGATTTTCAAATGTGACTGTCAAAGGCAGAGAAAGTCTTTGTTCTGAAAAATTCAAGAATGTTATATAAAAGCCTTCATTTTTATTTTCCTATTCCTTCCTCATAATGTCAGATGTCAGAAGTAAGTAGAAATAGATTATTACTAAATAGTCAAATTATACTTATGTTTTGAATATTGCTGATATTATTTTCGCAAAAACCGGGGTTAAAATAATGATGATTTTATTAATTAAAAATATAAGACAGCTATGAACTTAACTCTTTATTTAAAATGTACTTTCATCAATAGAACTTGAAAACAAAGATTGTCATATGTTATAGGAAAATTTAAAAAAAAAAAGGTTCTTTTGACTACGTAGACATTAAATCTCGGTGTATCTGATGAATTATTAAACAGATGTCATCTTGGTAGCTGTTCTCTCAATGACAGTTATAAACTTTTCCCGGAGTTCCTATGAATTATGTTGGAAGATTGGAAGAGGTTTACAAATTGGTCTTTGAAATACAACCATCTTTATGTAAAATACTGTTTAGCTTGACTACAATTTACTTAATATAATTTCATCATCATCATCATCATTTCATCATCAGCCTTTGATAGTCCACTGCTGGACATAGGCCTCCCCTAATACACCCCTATCCATTTGAGGGTTTTTGAACGTATCCCACCACGCTGGTCCAATGCGGGTTGGTGGTTACTTTTTACATGCCCATCCGACGCATGGATCATCTTACTTTTCAGATAAATGGGTGATCGGCCCAAATTGCCCTTACCAACTAGGAAACAACAATAAAAATTTGTTGAGTCCCCGCAGGATTCGAACCCACGACCTCCGGATTCTAAAGCACACGCCTATACCACTAGGCTACGGAGGCAGTTAATATAAATTCGGGTTAAGTCAATATAATATGCTATGTGACATTGCGTTCCTTGAACAACTAACTTTGTTAATGCATAATTCACTAGAAATATACAATTTAGACTATAGTTAAAATCAGCCAATCATTTAACTAAGGTAAAATTAACACCGACCACCACACCACCACCACAATTGATTTTCATATTCGTGGAGTCTATCGTTGCTGATATAATTTTGCTCGCTTTAATCAATAAAAATGTAACGGTAAGTATTTTATATATAGCGAGATCAATGCTGAGATATTGGTGTTATATAATAATATGGCATCACAAAACTAGCAATGTATTTCCGCATCGAGTTAATCAATAAGAATTTCCAGCACGATAGGCCATGGAAAACAGTTCCTGGCTCCTGGAATGGTTCCCTCCGGTCTACAGTGGATCGTTGCACTGAATAAATACTTCGAATCCTAAACAAAGGTTTTTAAATTGCAGAAGTATTATGAAACATTTAATATATTAAATAATTCATTCAAATTTCTGTAGACTTTTATATTAATACGATGAAATAATCCATAGATTTCACACTATGCCTTTGATACCCTTAACTAATATTCATAATGAAGATTGGGACATTCTGTGTTATTATATAATCAATTTCTTACTTACATTTGATCAGTACGAAGTAAAAAATATTAAGTTCATAGTTTTAGATAAGTTCCGATGCGAGTGGTTTTTGTAATTTTATCAGATGATTAAAATGTAATACGTGTACAATAATGTAGAATTTGTTACTTTACGTTTATTATGTGATACAAGATGACCATTAAATAGTATTAAACTATTACTTCGCCCCTAAGTGTAAATCTTGCCTTTACAATTTCTTTCACAAGAACAGAAGTGTTAAAAGATAAACACTTGTATATCACCTTCAGCAACTTTATAAAGTTGTCTGTGTATCTTAATAACCGGTTACTAAAATTGCTTACATATTTTTTCTTATATATTACGTTACTGTAGGTCTAAAAACACTTGTTATTTAAATTTATTTAAATATCCCTTTAACAAAATAAATAAAAACTTACTTTCACATTAAGGAACTTTTTATTTAAATATTTTCTATAAATTAAATCATTCCTCGACTGAGAATATATTGCTTCGTTAACAGGAAGTCAATATGCAGAAAAAGGCAAGGCCATGCTCTTCAGAAATGAATAGTAAGACGCCTCATATCCGCTCGCCGTCTTAAAACGTAACAAATTACGCCTTTTTTAGTTAATAATTTCACATTCTACAGTAAACTGAATACAATAGTGTTTACACTCTTGTGTAATCTGTAGTGTCTTGCAAAGGATCAACTTGTTAAAGTGCCGTTTATACATTCAAAAAAATGGATGGCCGACCGATAATCCGTTGTCCGCTTTCCCTCCATTCCCTTCAATATTGTATGTCAGACGCTAGTCATTCTCTGTCAAAGAAGTTATTGCTATGATACTGAGAGGCTTTTAAGCCAGCCCCATCCTAATCCAAAGCTCCTAGACATGATATAATTTATGAATATGAACCCGAAAAGTGTTGGGACTAATCCATAAACTAGAAATAACTCTATAGGAGGAATAGGGCTGTAAGATCCTTACCAAATAATGTACGCATATACCCATGCACAGTCTCAATTAGTACATTTGATATGACACAATTAAAAAAAATAGAAGCATCTCTTTGTAGCATTAAAATATCCAAATGTTAAAGAAAACTCTAGGACATATAAACGGCACATTTATTAAAATAACATTTTTAAATCTTTTGTCTGTCGGAGTCGGTTCGTTTAAGTTAGTGCCTAGAATGGCTGGTCCGACTTTGACTAGACTTCCACTGAAAGATACCTTACGTAACCGGGAGTAACGTTGGCTACTTTAAAAAAATAAAGGTTTTCTTTTATTACCGGTGCCCGTGACTTCTCTTGTAGCTAATATTATTCTTTTGCAGTTTTAACTTGACAGATTATTATTTGCGACGGCGTGGTGCAACCCTTGTCACGTTTTGGAAATATTGTCACGTCAAGCTCGTCGCTCACTTTGGTCGGTGCTGTTTAGTTAGTGCGAATCGAATGTCATCGTGTGTCATTGTTGATATCAGCGAAGAGTCCTATATCATCTTTGGCCTTATTTTCAAGTTAAGTTTAAACGTCTTATATAATTTTTTTATTATTGTATGACTCTATGTTTACGTCATAATTGTTTTAATTCACAATGTCTACTCTAGCTGAGACATTACCTTATATTAATATTTGACTTTACATATATTTATTCCTGAATGTATTATTGACATTGGTACCAATGGGCGTGTCAGCCCGATGGGAATAGAGGTAGAAATAAAGAACAAATGTATAATTTTGGTAAGTTATTCTATCTCAACAATAACTAAAGAGCTGAATGAAGTCTTATAGTGTTCGAAATCTATTAGTTGTTGTCTATGTTTTGATATTCATAATATATATATATATATATATAGTTATGCGAGTATTTGACATACAAAGATCGAGAAAAGAAGTATGGTAGTACTGGTATTATTATGCAAGATGATAAGGTCGATACACTTTGTAAATAAATATAACGAAGATATCTTCGCATTTCAAGAAAGATCCTATAATACATAAAATTTAGACAATTACTCACATGACATCACTGTAAAAGTATTTATTCAGAAAATAACATATTTTATATTTATAAATCAATCTACGAACTTAACTTTTATCTTAAAATTTCTCCAAATCCATTAAAAACCACACAGATGTCTCTATATCTAAAGATGACCGAATTATTTCGCAGAGCTAAGGTGAAGCGGATATGAAAGATTCTATGACCAAGATAACACGGGTTTTAATTAAATTATGGGCTTATAGGACAAGGGTTGAATGGCTTGTATAACATGGGCGATTATGGGCTTTGAAAGTTGTTATAAATTTGCATCAACCCCTTTGCTTAACACTAATTTTCATTTTTTACATTAGCTACAGAACCTTCTAGCCGCAATGTTTGCGCGCTTGGAAGGAATAAGCATCTAGATTTTCTCGCTTATAGCATATGTTATTTTATATTTGTAAAATGCGAACTATTTTGCGATGCTAAAATTACGAGCAGCATATACAATTATCTACTTTCTGAAATGCGTTGTTAATGTGTATATAAACGTTTAAAAATTTTTATCATGTTTTTAATTTTTTATTTTACGCTTGACTATTTGGTTATTTTTAGCATATATAAAAAAAAGATATTACAATATTCGAACGCATGTGGGTAAAAAGTAAGATTTAAGTTTTACAGTAATAAACGTTTTTATAATAAAATGAATACAACCTTGTTACATATGACTATAGTACCTTTTAAACCGAACAGACAGTTTTGCTACAGAAATAGAAAACATGGTGTAAATTATTTAGCGAATATTTTCTTGTTTACATGAACATGGTACTCATGTAAAAGATAGAGTGACGACATCCGCACAGTGGCTGGTGAGAGCTGGAGAAGAAAAGCCGAAGATCGAAAGCGGATGTGTGCGTTACAAGAGGCCTATGTCCAGCAGTAGACTGAAACAGGCTGATGATGATGATAATGAATTAATTGTAACAAATACGCAATGTTGCAATGGTCAGTTGGTTTTGGCGGCCTACGTACTCCCGGGGATTCTCTAGCACCCCTACCCTGCGTTACCGTGGCCGCCGCCTTGGCCAGGAATAGCAAGGCTACGGGAACTGGGGCCGGGCGTTTTTCTTCTAACCATTAGGGGTTTGGACCGTATTTTAAGTCGAAAAGTTCTGGAGTGGAGACCGAGGCTCGGCAAACGTAGTGTAGGACGCCCTCGGCAAGATGGAGTGACGACATTCGCAAAGTGGCCGTGTGGGCTGGATGAGAATAGCCGAAGATCGAAAGCGGTGGCGTGCATTAGGGGAGGCCTATGTCCAGCAGTAGACTGAAACAGGCTGATGATGATGATAATGAATTAATGGTAACAAATACGCAATGTCCATTAGAAATGTAGCGTAAGGCAGATGGTAAGTTGGTCAAAAAAAAGGATAACGTAAAGATATAAATTACAAAAATAATATATGAAATAAACATTTTATTATGTTAGTAACAACCGGCTTTTAAACAACATATTCAATAACAACAAAATTGTTTGCATATAGCTACATTGCATTTCCATATATAAGCGAGAAAATCTAGGTGCTTATTTGCGGTTGGTAGATACTGTAGCTAATGTAAATAATGAATGAACGATACGTTACATCACATGTTTATTGTTAGTAAGCTGTTTTGGTTGTTTTTGGCCATGTGATTTTGGTGTTTCATATAGGCGGTGCGGTTTGACGTACAAACAGGTGAATGTTCCGTCCAATGTCACACTGCTCAATGCAATAACGAAAGAAACTAAATTACATTCACTTTTCACGGATATTTCACGTTTGATGTGTATATATATTTAATGAGTTTATATATTTTCATATCAAATAGGTATGTAGGTAGTATGTTTTAGGTAAGTTACGGAAGTTATTTAACTCCGTCCTTCAACAGGGTGTTTCTCCCAAGGTGTGGCTTGAAATCGAGATCGTTCTGTTTTTTAAAAACGGTAACAATACCCTGCTTATGAATTACCGACTGATCTCACTTTTGAGACACATATACAAGCTGTTCTCGAGAGTCATGACAAATCGCCTCACCAACAAGCTTGATGGACTCCAGCCAAAGGAGCAGGCGGGGTTTTGCAGAGGATTTAGCATCAAAGACTACATCTTCACCATAAGGCAAGTTGTACAAAAGACCTATGAGTACAATCTGCCACTGTGCCCTAGCCTTTGTGGACTATGAGAAAGCTATTCACTCTGTAGAAACCTGGGCTTTTCTGGAAGTTCTTTAACGTTAGCAGGTCGATTATCGTCGAGGTGTTAAAAGGTCTGTATAGTGCTGCGTTTATTTCCGTTCTGATTCTGAGTGGGGGGAGGGGGTCAAACGAGACTAATCCAATTGCATCGAGGAGTGAGACATCATCATCAGCCCGTGATAGTCCACTGCTGGACATAGGCCTCCACTAATCCCCTAAAACCTCTATCCATAAGGGGCTTTGGACCCTATCGTACTGGTTGGTGGGTGGACCAACTTTTAACATGCCCATCCGACGCATGGATCATCTTACTTTACAGACAGTTGGGTGATCGGCCCCAATTGTCCTAAGCATATAGGAAACAACAATGAAAATTTGTTGAGTCCCCGCAGGACTCAAACCCATTACCTCCGGTTTCTAGGCTACGGAGGCAGGAGGAGTGAGACAGGAAGATTTAATATCCCTGATACTGTTCACTAATGCATATACCTTTTACACCTCCGTTTCCCTGACGATATCGTTACATTAGCTGAGTCGTTGGAGTGCTTGCTGGAGATGTTGCGCAGTTTAAATCAATCGTCCCGACGTATCGGACTCAGGATGAACTTGGACAAGACGAAAGTCATGTTCAACTTACACTTTCTCCCGACTCCGGTCAACGTTCAAGGATGTTATTCTTGAAATTGTCAATGAATATGTCTACCTCTGGCACATATTGAAGTTGGGAAGACACAGCTTCGAGAGAGAAGCTGATAGTAGGATTCACTTGAACTGATACTGCAGAGTTTAAAGATAATAGTCTTTAACCAATGCGTACTCCCCGTGATGACCTACAGAGCAAAAACGTGGACTCTGTCTATTGGACTGGTCCACAAGTTTGCGGTATCTCAACGTGCCATGGAACACGTTATGCTTGGAGTCTCTCCGTTGGCTAAAATTGGTAATGAATTCATCCGACAGAGAACGTAAGTTACCGATTTAGCTCAAAGGATGAGCTTGTTGAAGTGGCAGTGGGCCGGTCACGTGGTCCGAAGAACGGATGGCCGATGGGCCCATAAGGTTTTAGAGGGGAAGCCACGCTTAGGAAAACGGAGTGTTGGTTGACCCCTGACCAGGTGGGATCGGGATATCCGTGCAGTAGCCAGTTCAAGTTGGCTGCGAGTAGCAGCGGATCGGTTGAATTGGCGTTCATTGAAAATGGCCTACGTCCAGCAGTGGTCTAATAGAGGCTGATTATGATGTTGTTGATGTAGTATGTGATGTATTATGTATCTATGAGTAGCATAAAAGGTATATAATAGCGTAAATAAAAAAGACAAATATTTTTTCTTTGCTTAAAGTTTAGAACAATTTCAGCTTTAACATTAAATTTATTAATATCATTTTGGTTTCTTGTCATTATAATAGATTTTTTTTTAATATTTATCACATATTCATTGTAGATTATCGCTTAGCGGATATGAAACATAATACCTTCTCATTTCCGCGATTGGTCGCCACGCAGTCTGTTCCACACAAGTACGCGGATTGAATAATGATATTTGAATATATATTTGAATTTGAATTTTATGACAAAGAGTGTTCAGGGCTCACATCCGTCGCGGGAGCCAAATAATGTTGCTTTTCAATCATGTGCCTTGTTTTAAATAACGTGGTTTCCATCATCTTCTAAACAAAGAACGTTCATTTTCGTGTTTTTTTTTTGACGCTAAAACTTAGCTATATAGAAATTTAGGGTTTGTTTTTTTTGTTATCAATTTACCCACCTTAAACCACTACGAGTTTAATTTATCAAATAAATACTAAATAACAGTTTATAATAAATGACTTTTTTATATAAAAAGTACGCTGAAGAAAGAACTATTGTGTCTACATTTTACAATTACTATACAAGTAACCTTTATTAAAGAAAAGTGACAGTGGAAAAACATTTTGTTCCCGTTTAAAAGACTACATTGTATTTAACACGATCATCTATGAAGCAATTCGTATGACATCAGGTAATAGGCTTGTATTGTAACGCGTTTTGAAATTTGGAAACATATTTACAAAAACTATATATATGTGACAAAAAACGTTGAAACGTAAACTAAAGTTAGTTCAAATTTAAATCCGCTTCTAGAGAAGTCAATGTACCTGAAAACATAAACGGGCATCCAATTCCCAAACTTAGTGTCTGAAATGTGCTTGATCTGAAATGAAAATCGGATAAAGGTAATGTCCTAATGCTCATAGAGTTAATAGAAGCAATAAGAGCTGATATCTTTTAAAGATTCTGTAACAAGTCTTTGTAAATTCTTTTACAAAATAATCGTATATCATAATAAATAACAAATAATTTTGTCTACCAGATTTAGTCTCTTTACATCATCAGCATGTGATAGTCCATTAGGGGGTTTGGACCGTATCCCACCAATGCGGTTTGGTGGGTGGACCGACTTTTACATGCCCATGCTAAGCATGGATCATCTTACTTTTTAGACAACAATGAAAATTTGTTGAGTCCCCGCAAGATTCGACCTCCGGTTTCTAATGCACACGCCCACATCACTAGGCCACGGAGGCAACCTAGTCTCTCTTTATTTATTAATCATAATCAAATTAAACGCAAAGATATAAAAACTACAAAACCGAAGGATAACATAAGTACTTTTTGTCAAACCAATATTCAAAATTAACAAAACGAAAGAAATGTCAATTATTTTAAATAAAAACTCTGACGGTTATTCCAAAACATTGAGATAAATACATATACCAACTTAGTCTGCCCGTGATCATGGATGCTGGAAAGAATTCCGAAACGTTGGGAATAAATATATCTAAGTAACGCGGAAAATCCGTAAATTAGTGGATTTGATATGTTTAATAATCGCGTAAATAAAAGAAATAATTATATAGCGTCATAGTGAAAAATTTCTATAAATATATGTACATTCATATACATACAAATTGCGCGTAAATAATTTATTGTTTTAGAATACTAAGAGTCGGAATGATCAGTCCATTGTTTTGCGATCAATAGCATAGAGCATCAGATACTGCGAACTGACAGACCAATATTTTAATGTCGGCCACAAAAGACAGCTCTCTTAAGAAGAATCTTGACTGTTGGTAAACTAATTCTGATTTTTGCATGCAGTTTATAATAACATAGTATAGTAATTTCTATTCAATTTTGGATATAAAAGCATGCAAGGAACTGCCTCCATAGCCTAGTGGTAAGAGCGTGGGCTTTAGAAACTGGAGGCTGTGGGTTCTAATCCTGCGGAGACAAGATAATTTGGGCCGATCTCCTATTTGACTGAAACGTAAGATTATCCCAGCGTCGGATGGGTATCTCCATTAAGCAAAAACGGTCTACCCGCGTTTGACCAGCTTTGTAGGATACGGTCCAGAAACCCGTAGTAGAAGTATTACAAAGAAGTAGTTCTCTTTTAGTCCAGCAGTGGATTAACACAGGCTGATAATGGTGATAATGATAGTGACGATAAAAGCAAGAAGATCCTTAGACGGTATTTTTTTAATTTCATTTTAACATACGTGAACTCAAATATGGTCAAAGTCAAATATCTTTATTTAAAAATTGAAGCGTTATACTCTCTTATTGTTTGTCAATTAAGTTACCACTGGTTCGGAAAAGTATTTAATAATAATATATAATATTTCTGAACCCCCTAATGGATAGGGTGTATTAGGGAGGCCTATGTCCAGCAGTGGACTAACAAAGGCTGATGATGTGATGTGATGTGATAATATTTCTGAACGAATATCACAGTATTATCTAGTCTTAAATTAAACAAAGCTAGTCCAATTTAAACTAGATGACTGATTAGTTATCAGTCATCTAAATCAAGTAACATAAACAATATCTTGAGGCCAAGGCAAGAAGATTACGTAATAATGTCACGTTCCAAAACTTTACATCTTTCCACTGGTTATTGGCACGTAGATTCCAGTTCCTCATACATAGTTTGTTACCTTTTTTTTTTTTTTTTATTGCAAACGCAGGCAGACGAGCAGTCGGCCCACCTGATGGAAAGTGGTCACCGACACCCATAGACATTGGCAATACTGGTATCACCAACGCGCTGCCTACCGTGAGACATAGCATGTCAAGTCTCGTTTACCCAGTAATTACGCTGGCTACAGTGCCCTTCAAACCGGAACGCTTTAGTTTTTTTCACACTATTGCTTTGCGGTAGAAATAGGCACCGTGGTGGTACCCACCCAGACGGTCCCATGTAAAAAGGGGACCTACCACCGCTACCTAAGCCAACACTTATCATTCGATCTCAGGCAAACATTTTCAAAGGTCCCTTCGTATTTATGAAGCAAGAGCTAAATACTAAGCTCTCAAGGCAAAATCCACCCTTACTTCTTCTTGCTCTTTATCGTATAAGATCGAAACAATTTATAACGTAATCCTGCTATTAACTGAGCATATTTAAGTTATATTTTATGGTTTTTAATTGTAGAATAAAAGTTTTTATACATTTTGTTGTAGTAAAAACACAGAAAGTAATATGTCTAAAAAAGGGCTTATACAAAATAATTTATGTTTATTTCGTTATTTATTTTTATACCATAAGATACTGCAACCATTGTATTTGGTCTTCGGTCTTAAGAATGCAAAATAATTATTGAAAAAATGTGTTTATTTACTCATTCATCATCTTCCTGTGATAGTCTACTGCTGAACATAAGCCTCTCCTATCTATTAGGGGGGTTTGGACCGAATCCCACCACGCTGGTCCAATGCGAGTTGGTAGGTGGACCGACTTTTTACGTGCCTATCCGACGCATGGATCATCTTACTTTTCCAACTGACCGACAAACCAACTAGGGAACAACAATGATCATGCGTGGAGTCCCCGCAGGATTCAAACCCACGACCTCCGGTTTCTAAAGCTTACGCCCATACCACTAGGCTTCGGGGGCAGTTGTTAATAAAAATGTATTAGTTTGATAAAAATCATATCTTGACCAAAAAAAAAAAAAATCATCACAATATTATAAACACAACCTATAGCCTAGTTTTGCATATAAAACATATAAATAGAAAATATTTTACGCATTAAGATTTACGGTACCGATATATATAAATGTAATCTCGGTTATTAAATAAAATATACCTTTTTATTTAATTTTATTAATGTTAAGTATATCAATTACCGGAAATAATCCAATGTGAAAGTTCACATAATTTATTGATTGTCTATTATTAAAAGAGGCGGGTTCTTTCACTTTTATTGAAATTTTTCCAGCTAAGAGTAAAGTTCTATTAGGTTTTATCTATTTAATAATTTTATATTATGTAATTACAAATACTTTAAACACATTTTTAAGAACGCTGTTGTACATTTTATTTGCATTGATATCTTAAAAAATTCAACTAGAGCTAAAAATCTTTTAATATTTATATTATAATTATGTGCGTAGTATTCTAGTACCGAACTCTTAGTAGTACAGAATATTTTTTTTAAATTATTTGTCTTAGCTTATATTATTTCCAGTAAAAAGGTCAACAGCAGATTTTAAAGGCAAATTTTTTATTTGCATTCTATAGAAATCTTAGAAAAAGCACTAATTTACCATGGATCCTCGTAATAAATATTCGAATAATTTGACGATTGAAATCATTTGAATCAGTCAAAATCTGAATCTATGTTCTTCACAGTTAAGGAAAAGTTGCAAAGAAGTAGGAGTCGGTTCTCCAATGGCGTCTCTCCCTATTTTCCGTGATTCTGGGTATGAGTGGGCATTAAAATTTATTATGTGCTGTGTCTGATAACCGAGAGATGACTTTTACACGATCATTCAGCAAGTAGACCATCTTTTTGGCTCATAACCCATTCTAACCATCTAAAAAATAACGGTGCACAAAATATAGTATGATTTCGATTATATAGCAACAAAAATGTTCAACCGCAGAATAAGCAATTGCAGATGAATATTTTGTTAAAAAACATTGAGTTTTAATTTCTAATTTTAATTATTATGCGAAACAAACTTGAAGTTAAAATAAAGTCGTATATCGCTTACAGAAGGCAGGAAAGCGAGACGATAGCTGTTCAAGAATTCATCAGATGGACCAAATGACCTCGGGCTAAGGACACGATGTATCAACAAAACATTTAAGGGTCCTTTGCAGTTTCGCGGGTAATGATGAATCATAATAATTCTTTACCCTTGGTCGTTTCGTTATTGACTATATTTGTCTTTTTTCAAATGTGTTTGAGCAAATAATATTAGCACTATATATTATATAGACAGAACTTACCTTGGCACTGTATTTACTTCTTCAATATTTATAATATAGACTACGCTTGTCTATGCTGTAATTAATTTAAAAATCGTTTAACTGAAAATGAAGTAGTGCGTATGTCAATTAAAGAATCTCATTTGCAAAATGCTTTTAGCGTACAAAACTAGATAAATCATTATTTATATACGTTTTATAGCTCAAACAGAAAGTGCTATGACTCATCTTATTTCCATATATCAATATACGGAGCATAAACATCAAATAATCTCAAAGAAATCAATTGTTGATGATTCGTACGTCTTGCGCAGAAATATATTTTCACGGTCTTTTTGCCGTCAGAGACGATGGATATTGAATATAGTTCATCATATGTCTACGTATTCTACGAGAAAAAGTTGGGCAAGACTGGGATAATATAACAATTTGCATATAAACAGACTGCCTTAAGAAATTTATTCCTCAAGGTTTTATTTCGTCCCGTATATTATACCAATTATCTTCCGAAAGGGAAATTAATTATTCATGACCAGATCAGATTTGTGTTCTGTTTTGAGTCCTCGATTTATTTTAGTTTCTGAAATAATAAGATATTATTTTTAACTGTCTCAATAATTACGATTTCTTTAATGAAATAAATCTTTTCATATTAAAAATACTTTTAAACAGTACAAACTAGTGCGATATTTTTTTAAAATAAATAAAGCAAATTGTTGAATATTCACAGATAATAATATCATTCTTTCTTTAAGTTTCAGTAGAATTATTGTTAATGGGATAACGTTTAATTATTAAAAAACTCTTTAAATTCAATGAATCAAATTAGTACAGATTACACATCTACAACATTAGCACTAACAGAATCTGTAAATTAATTTATGCACATTTGTGATCACAAAGATTGGTCACTTGGTAATGGAAGCGGAGTTAAATAAGTTAAAGCGTTTTTTTATTTTTTTATTTGTAAAGAAAACAAAACCGTTAAAACAATTTATTCATCAATGTCTTAGTTTGAATACCGTAGTACGAAATCTAAATTTACGTTAGGCATGAGTTACACACTTGTGATTCTGTAGCTATTGATTCCTAGCTTCTATTTGATAGCAAATTAATCTGATTTGGAGTAAGTCAGGTGCATATAACCAAATTAATACATGATGCAGCCAGCAATCCTAATTCATATTTTATTTACCTTTACGTTTTTTTGAACCGCTGTAGAAAATCAGTCCATTTCTACTTCTTGTCGAAAACAATATGTTTCTGCAAATTTTTGAGTAAGAAAATGTTTATATTATGATTCCCATTATATTATTAACGACATAGCTTGTAACTTATAATAGCTATAACTGAGCCCTGGGAAAATGACGTGGAAGGTTCGGAATTTGCTGTTAACATTTTTCATACTCGACCCTCGGGGACAACATTAAAGCTCTCTAACGATCCTTTATCGCACACGTAAATATTTATTATACGTAACATAACTACTGACACAAGAAACATTTAAATCCATTGTATTTTACCAATTATTTTAAATTTAAACGTAGTTTTTTATTTTTAGCAAAATTGTTAACATAGTTCATGTTTCATGACAAAATTGTTACATGTCATTAAAATCTATTTATTAAAATTAAATTGACGTTATAAAAAAGTTTATTTAATTTAGGTATGTATACTATATAGTAACAGCATGCACAAAAATTATGATACTTACGTTACTTAGTTAATTGATTCCCAGTATCTCAGCGTAAGACTCCGCCTAAAAGTCAGTTGCCGCAAGCAAAAAACTTCAAGCCATTGAACAGAGTAATCGTTGATTATTGGATACTTCAACACTTTACCCTAAGCAGTAAATCAAGAAAAGGTTTTTTGCCGTTCTTCGATATTAAAAATAATAACGAGGAGATACTTTGCAGGCAAATGCTTATTTTGGTTTACTAACCTTTAAAGTTGCATATATAAATGCAATCTATCAGCACGAGTTTATTTGCCATATATAGCCGACATTTCAAACCGTACCCAGGGTCCATGGTCATGAAGCATAGTCTGTTCAATTTTTGAAGTGGCACATGAATTAAAAAACTTTTCTTAAACTTTACAATGCAGAATAAGCCTTCATATCTTAAGTTTTTTAAAATATACAGGAATAAACACGAAAATTCGTAAATAGTGGATTTATGTGGAAATACCAATCGCGTAAATAAGTATAAATAATGATTGATAGTAGCAATAATGATTAATGAAAACTTTAAACTATTTATTTTAAATTTTTCTGCTCATGGTACTGTTAATCTTGGGTTGTTAGTCTCATTTAGTTTTAATTTCGATCGTAATATTACAGTAAGGAAAGAATGTTCAATCATCCAATGCACACGTTGAATAATTCGCGTTTATCAATATTTGTGTTCATATTGGACACGAGAGAAATAATTTACTATCCAATAAAGGGGCGTTCAATTCAAATAACTCAATTTGAAGGATAACTTCAATTATAACATCGATGAAAATGTTTTGTGACTTGTTGTTGTGACGTTTTAATTATTTTACTTTTTGAATTATTATTTTTATATTATATTGTTTGTCTTACTATCTCAACATATGTAAAAATGTTATTATAAATTCCGTGATTTTTAGTCTTTTTGCAATCTTAAAAATCTTGTTTTTCTTTTAAAATAGGAAAAGAATCCAATAGAAGTTTTTACTGATTAAGACATTTTCATCTCTTACACACGTAAGAAATATACGTCTTAAATTGAATCTTCGGCAACAACAACCTAGACGTCTTAAATTGCACTTGCTGATGCAAAGGTTGCCTTGAGCTCGTTAGTGTTAGTAACACACTTCGAGTGCTTGTGTGTAGTTTAAATTGGTACCATTTGGTTATTGACGGTTATCTTTGAGTGATTATTTTGCTTTTTAAAACTAGAAGAACGATGTAATACAATTTTTTTTTCAAAACGTTTTTATAAACGAAATAAGTACATGAAAAGCAAACGGTGTAAAGTAAAAATCTAAAACCAATGCCATTATAGCCTTGCATATGATTTAAAAACAAACAATCTAATTGCAAGATTCGTTACAGTGTTTTTTGTTTTGTCGCACTTGACATACGAACGATTGATTCTATATTCAGGGTTGCAGACTCGTTATTACATAGACAGATCTTTACCCAATATAGGGCTATTACATTTTTTTATAGATTGTTCAAACAAACTACCAGTGGTTGGGAAATGAAAGCCGTATAGAAGTCAGGGGGACCATTCTTTTTTTCATGTTAATATTACTGTTATATAGTTCTAACAAAAACAAATTAATGCATAATCTTATCACAGAAGCGTTAATTCCATTAAAAGTACGTAATAGTTTTAATTTTAAGATGGATAGAACTTCACGATATAATACTATTTTGTAAGAAAATGAGTCACCGATATAGCCCACCCGATTAGTAAGCTAAATTGGCAGTGGGCTGGTTATATAAGCCCCATAACTGACGACCCCTGGAGTCGGAAAGTTCTGGAGTAGAGACCGACCTCGGCAAAAGTAGTGTAAGACGCTCTGCGGCAAAATGGAGTGTCGACATTCGCTAAGTGGCCGGTGTGGGCTGGATGAAAATAGCCGAAGATCGGAAGCGGTAGCGTGCATTAGGGGAGGCCCATGTCCAGCAGTGGACTGACACAGACTGACTATGATGATGATAATGAAGAAAAAGTTAGTGTTTCAACAAGGTTTAGTTTAAGGTACTAAAATTTCATAAATTTAAATACAAGTTCCGAAAGTATCGCGGATAACGACTGCGCCGCAAAACTTTTTACTCACGTTCAAATCTCACACAAAAATGAGAATTGTAAATCTTTTCGACAAACTTTTGTGCAAAAACGGTAATTTTTCTGTTTCTTTTTCTAGAGTGAAACTTTTAATGGCCTTTTAAGGCAGTTGATGGGATGTTTCTTAAAAATGTGTGAAGTAAGGTCGCAAAGAAAATGCCGAGAAAAGAAGTATACCACAGAACGTATCAAAACGAGGGTGTTAAAAGCCGTTTGATGTTTTTTTTTTGTTATATAAATGATTTATTTTTAAATAATAATGGATTTTTACATGACACCTGTAACAAAATACTTTAAACAAATAAATTATTCAGGTTTTCTTAAAAACTGTAATATATCCGACATTATACTTATTAAAGGGCTCTATATTGTGTTGTTTATAGAAATCAAGAGCGCGATGTAATAAAAAAATAACAAAGATGTCACAAAAAAAATACCTTTAGTGTTTTAGTTTTCATTTAATAGATAAAATATTTTGATGATCATAAAACACGCCGATATAAGCTACACTACTCTACTTCTCTCTGTTAAATAGATTGTTGTAGATTGATATAAGACATGATTGTTGTCTTTTAATTTTTAATGTAAATAATGTTACGTTTTTTAACTCTCTTTCTTTATTGAATAAAAGGACTTTTTACGAATTTTATAGCGTTTATTTTATCTATGTGAATTCCTAACGCTTCACTCAGTTTCCAGCGGCAGTGGTCACGGGGTAGACTTTGATAATATTTATAATATTTATTAAAGTGGTGATTGCAACTAAATTATTTGACTACAGTTTTAAATATTTTAACTGTTCTGGCAGAGCACAACATAATGATATATCTGACTAATATCTACATTACACCTATTTCCATTTAATTTAAATTATACCTTTTTAAAATTGGGTTATGATCATTATTAAAATGATAAAAAATACATTTTTTTACAAATTATATCGTGATTAATTACGTACATTTATTTAAAATTATACCCGAGGTTTCAAGCCCTTCCCCATGTTCGGTCCCGTGACCATAGGCCATTTGAATAATTGTAATGTAGTTAAACGCGACAAAATCCCAAAAAGTTGTCTTATTTATCATCTTCCTTCTGCTGTCAAAAAGGCGTTAGCGGCGGAGCCCAACATCGAGGCCGCTGCTGACAGCTGGGAATCTTCTCTCCGCGTGAAATCAGTTTTCCTGGCTTCCATGGTCCTTGAGTAACATATTTGGGGGAGTCTGTTACCTATTTATAGGGGCCGAGACGAAAAGCTTGTTAGTTCCAGCCCAGAGGTGCAGTTAGCAGTAGGGCTAAGATGGGCTTTGCTTCGATGACCACCACTTGTACGGTCGCAGAAGATTGCCTAAATGTCCTTGTGACCCTATCGATTAAACGCCACGAAGTAACAACGTGGTGGTTGTAGTCAATGCGAGTCGGACATAACCCGTCCTTATCCTCACGAGGATAGGTACGCGTAGGCGTTTCCCAATCGTAAAAAAAGTTTTTATTTAAAGCCTATCAAGTTTTATATAACTGCCTCCGTAGCCTAGTGGTATGGGCGTGAGCTTTAGAAACCGGAGGTCATGCGTTCGAATCCTGCGGGGACTCAAAGACAAGAAATTTTCATTGTTCTTTCCTAGTTGGTTAAGGCAATTTGGGCCGATCACCCAATTGTCTGAAAAGGATCCATGCGTCGGATGTGCATGTAAAAGTCGGTCCACCCACCAACCCGCATTGGACCAGCGTGGTGGGACTGGTCAAACCTCAATGGATAGGGGTGTATTAGGGAGGCCTATGACCAGCAGTGGACTAACACAGGCTGATGATGTATGTATGTATGTTGTAAGTTTCACATATTTATTGATATAATAAAAACATATTATTGTTTAATTAAAATAAAACGGATGAAGAGATGTGTAATCTTATAACAAAAAATATTTATATGTTTACACAGACTACAAAGCACCATAAAGGTGATTTATAACATAAATTAACGACTAAAACATTTTCAGTTAATTACGATCAATGTTTTCGCTGAAAAGAATGAATATCCAGTTATGAAAGCGATGTAATTTTCAACGATCATTGCGGATAGTAGTATTTGTAAATCCAATTATGGGATCAATAATTGATGGATGTATATTTCAGATAAAGAGATTTAATTTATATTATTGTTCAAATTGTTTAATATAACTATATACATTAACAACTATTAAATTAAATCTTTTTTGTGATATAAAAAGCATAATGCTTTATAGTATAATTTAAATAAAAAAATACGAACTATAATATTTGTTTATCTATTAAAACGTTTTCAGTTAATTACGATCAATGTTTTCGCTGAAAAGAATGAATATCCACTTATGAATGCGATCCAATTGTCAACGATCATTGCAACAGATTGTTATTTGTAAATACAAATATCGGATCAGTAATTGATGGATTAACATTTCAGGTAAACTAGATTTCATTTATATTAATGTTATTTTTTTTTATAATATAACTTTATACATTACTAAACATTAAATTAAAGTACTTTTGGAAAAAAATATATTAATAACGATACAATTAACAATACATTGTCTTACATTCATTTTTTTTTTGATGGATCTCGTGCTCTGTGGAATAAACCTATTAGAACATAACCGGGTTTGGGGGCCGTTGCCACAGGCGCGGTCCCATAAGTGACTTAATTCACCAAGGGCCCCAGAAGGGGAGCCTAGAGCTTGGCTGTCACTTTTCTGGTACCCGTTAGCATGCTGAATCGAGGGCTGCCCAGGCGGGCCGACGCCTCGGCTCGATTCAGAAGCTTTGCAATGATCATTTAATAGCAGAAGAGCTCTATATAAATTTTACTACCACTTCTAAAGCGTTGGCGCTGGAGAAGAAGTGGCGCAAGAAACTCCAGCAACGCTCCTATCTAATATGTGTTAAGCTACAGTGTCATGTAGCAAAGGGTGTAAAATTGACCTCACCGGTGGGGCCAATATCATGAGTGTGTGTGATGTCCTACACTCTAAGTGTATGGTGTGTCTGGCTACTGCTAGGGTGTCGCTACCTAAGCCTTAAGGGCTGTATTTAAATTCTTGTATTTAACAAGAAGGGAAAACCTAGCCACTTGCGTCGCCGGCGGCGGCGGCGAAATCATCTGCTGCCTGGTTAAACTCATCTAAATTAAACATATCTAGTGAGTTTAAGAATGACGCGGCGTTATTGCCAGTGCTGCCATTGCTATGGCTAGCATGCTGGCTCTTTGAGGGCGGCGGCGCCGCTGTGCGCTCGGGGTCAGCTCCGGCGCTGGCTGTTCCACGCGGGGCGGAACTGCCAAGCGTTTGAAGGACGGAGGGTGGGAATGCGGTGGTGTTGGATGGGATTGGTGGTCGCATGGAACAGGCTTCCCTTAGGGATCGCAGGGATTCTGCGTTTTGGCGCCTTAGGGCAGCGAGGTAGATGGCCGTGTGGCCGAGTGGTGCAGTTTACGCACGCGGGAGGTTCAAAGGTGGCGAGGACTTCTTTGTCCTTGGGTCTGGGACAGGATGCGGTACCGTGGTCCCCGAGGCATTTGACGCAACGGGGGCGTGCGAAGCAGTTCCGCGCGGCGTGACCGAATACTTGGCAGTTATGACACTGCCCTGGCAAACCGTTAGAATGAGGCCGCTCAAAAGAGAGACGGCCGATCCCACACAGTTGCTCGACATCATATATGCGCTTACCCTCCTTGGTGCGCTCGAGCGTGACTAGCACCATACCATAAGGGCGTTTGGTGCGTGGGTGGTACATACGTTGTACCGAGAGGACTGGAATATCTAATTCTTTTATTGCCGAGGTAATCTCGGAGCATGGGACCTCCTTAGGCAGCCCTTTGACCACTGTCCTAAGTACGCGCTCATCCGGGAGCGCGAATGTGTGATATTGGTGCTCCTTTTCCCTAAGGAATAAGGTCACCTTCCTAAAATCGTCCGAGTTGTCTAACTGTAATTTGATCCCCTGATTGCTATCAGAGGCTTCAAATTTAAATCGGTTTGATAGGGCCGAGCGAATCTCGACCCATTTCCTTCTCGCGGAGGTAGATGGGCGGTGGGCGTTTCCCTACGGGTGCCTGAGAAGGCTGGGATGGCTGGGGGGCGGGGCGTGGGGCCGGGAGTCGCCTAGGATCGGCGGGATGTATGAAAGGGGGTTTTGTAGCCTGGGAGGACGACGGTTTGAGAACCTGCTGAGGGCAGGTCGTGGGAATGTCAGGCTTTGCAGCCTTGACGGAAGGACGGTGTGGGGGATGAGGTGGGCACCTTGCGCTTCCTCTTGGATTTGACGGTTTTGAAGCCGTCGTCGGGTTTGGGGTTTTGGAAGGCAAGGTATTCGATTCCGTGTAGATGCTAACGTCGACATAATTGTCGTCGCTATCATCCACAGGAAACGGATCGTAGGTCCAGGCGTTTGAGCGGGAGTTGGAGCGGTGGGGCAATGTTCTGCGATTAGATGTGCATCGCGTCGGTTAGTTTTAAGTATACTTTTCGACCGAGCTTCTCTCAATCGCCTTGGTGTCGAGACCAAAGCGAGTGGAAGCTCCCGGTTGACCATTATGCCGGTAGGTCGCGTCTAGTGGCAGCGAGACATTGGTTGCGTCATCCAACGCAATCTGTGATTCCCGGCGGTTGCCGTGCGTAGAATCCTTACCACCCTGCCGGCTACGGTAGGGAGGTGTGTCTGACTGGTTTCTGAAACAAGAAACAAAATATTATAACGTTCGGTGGGCCTAGTAAAGCTGTAAAAACAACTTGTTCGGCCAAGAAACAGAATTAATTAACCCTAAGAAACAAGATTATGCTCTTAGCTACAAGCGGCTAGCAACACAATTGTGTCATGCAAACGAGTTGCAAAACACAGCTGCGTACAAGCCGACCGCTTGAGGTAGCGCAATAAATTCCACCGCGATGACGTCAGCGGTGCGACAAAAGGCTCTATGAGCGCAGGTGCACTCATAAAACTCAGATGGCGCAGCGAGACGGTTTCACGGCGGCGGTCGATGACTTCTGCGAGGCGAGCTTGAGACTGCGGCGAACACGTGCGGTCGGGACCGCTGCTGGAGGCGCTCTGGTTTTTGACTCTTAAATTCATTTAGGTATAACATTAATAACATTGTGTTAGGTATAACATTTGCTGTGGGGTTGTGGCATAAGAATTCAGCCTCCCCATCTCTTCCCTTGGGTGTCGTAAGAGGCGACTACGGGATAAAGCTACTACTGCACACCTAGTCACTGGCAGCCGACAGGTGGCGGGATAACCATCTCCGCTTTCAGATCCCAAAGTGCCAAGACCATCAACGGGCAGCAGCGTTGAAGGTACAAAGGATCTGGAAATGACTGCGGTTGCCAACCCGATTGCCAGGCGTGACAAATATGGCAAAACCTTTTAGGGTTTTATAAGACTTAGTTTAAGATTTTAAATGGGTTGTCGTGAAAACTATCATAATATCTTTTCTTCTCTCATGATTATTTTTGGAGGTGGTAGGCCTACCTTGGCCTTTATTTTTGCCACAAAGCAGTAGAGTGAAAATACTATTGTGTTCCGGTTTTCAGGGCACCGTAGTCAGTATATTTACTGGGTAAAAGACACGTAACATCCTATGTCTCACAGTGGCAAGCGGTCTTTCGGCATAATACGCTGAATTTCTTATAGGCAAGGCGTGTCACTTACCATCAGGTAAACGTCTTGGTCGTCTCGTCACTACAATAAATAAATAATTAAAATGCACTACACTGCTGTATTACCAGACCCTAGTACAAAGATTATTATGAACTTTCAAATGAAAGACGCGAAAATGATCAATTAGCTAGCGTTTTTTTAAGTTTTTATTAAACACGTCACTCAACAATAAAAGTGATACAAAAATTTTGTAATAATGAATTAATGACAACCAAATTTCTAATTTCGTTTCTAGCAAATGAAATGCTGAAATAACGTCAGTTGTATATTTCAGTATCTATATAAAAATTCTGGCAATTTCCATGTGTAAACTCGCGTACTCCGGCCGCCAGATTCCGTGTGATTATTAAACAATATATAATCACTCGTTGTATTGCAATGTCGTGCCGCAAAGCCTCTGTAGAATATTTAGCTCATAGAACACATATAGCACAATTGTGGATGTCCACAATAATAAATACTAAAGTTTATATAGCAAAGTAAAAGATCCATCATCTTTAGGTTTAATTTGTACAATAACTTAATTGTTGTACAAATAAAATCAGCCTTAACTTTAAACTCGAATTTAAAGTTTTAAGTTAAAGTTAAGGTTAAGTTACAGTTTTATTAGTATATTAAGGAATTAAACACTGTAAACCGACCAGGCTCAAATAGATTAGAATTAGCAAGCTAAAATAGCGATAAGTCGTTCATATATCTCATTTAACCAAAAACCTTTAGGGACGAAAGGTTTTTTAAGTGACAGCGTCGTACTTACTATTTCTGTGTGGGATGATCCCCCAAGAAATAGAGTGACGACCTGTCCAAATGTACAGGAAGTCAGTAGATAAAGAGAGCTGAAGACCGTGGCTCTTCGATCTTATTGAGGAGGCTCAGTGGTGGGATTTTACAGGCTGAAATGATGACTATTATGTCTCGAGATAACGCCAAAATGAATAACCGACTTAATTAAATGATGAGGAACATACAAATATTGTTATTATAGGAACTTCTTACACAGCTTTTTAAAGAAGTTATTTTTTTTTTAAGTTAAATAAATATTATGTTAAATTTCAATAAAAAACCGATTAATTTTGACAGGATGTGACGGTCCTTTTAATTACTTAATTACAGCATTAATAAGCGCAGCTAGGAAACTAATTGAATTTATATAATTATAATACACGTGAATACTCAATGCTTAATTGCATTTACAATCTAATCAGTCATACTCTGCTGCTCTTGCGAAGATTGACTTATTAGATATTGAAATAGGATATATTAATGACTACGTGGGTGATGCATATGGCATCCACTACTGAACAAAGGACTTCTAAAGACTATATCTTTGTTAAATTTTAGTGTCTTATGTACCAAACATAGCTATTGAAAATTTAAACTTAAATTTGATGTAATGGTGTGATTTTTGTGCGTATCATTAAGAGATATAAGGTGACACAAATATAATCATTCCTTTTAAAATTGTTACCTCTTTTCTTTTTTCTATTAGTATACTCTAACTGTAACTTTAATTGTAATTATATTTTTTTAATATCTTTATTAAAACTGTCAAATAAATGTTTTGAGTATGTCGAGCTAATGAATACTACGCCAATTTTTTTTAAAACATCATTATAGTGTAATGTAAACACTAGAATTAGACAAAAACTTGTTCTCACACCAATACTAAAAGAGCAACGAAATATCTTATGGGCAAAGTAAGCTCTTAAACAACAATTTCATATTATATTCAGCATTTATTTCTTAAAATACGTTGTTATATATAAAATTTGAGGCAAATGGGAAACTAAAAAGTATTCCCGGTTTCAAGAATTTGTCAGTCATTATATGAACTCAGTGCCTTTAATTTAAATGATAATATCTATTCATAGGATGCAACATAGCTTCTTGCTTTCTTGAGTTATGTAAGTGCCAGTTGTCCTGCGTTCTATTTGTTAATTAGGTAAATCTAGTTAAATCAGTAGCTGACCCCAATATCAGATAACTTCGAAAAATAACTGAGAGAAAGAAAGAAGATTGTGTATAAGCCTAAAAGTTTTAAATTTTATTCATCCCTTTGTTATCATTTATTTTACTAAACTTAAATATATTTATTATCCTACCCACATCAGATGTTATGAAAAGCCTCAAAAATTTTGCAATGTACGAATGAATTTTACTGTACATTATTTCTCAGCAGCATGTAATATTTACGATTGCAAATCTTCTCGCAAATTTTAAATGGAGAGGAGAAACAACAATTTGTCAAACGTTATTAAGTCTTCGGGCGAACCAATAAGATAACGTCTTATCGAGGGAATGATACTTTGAACCAAATAACTCTTTAAAACAAAGTTAACTTTCCAGTTTTATACGCATATTTTATAAAGCAAGGGCAATATATATTTTACGTAATGTATTTACTGTTACTTTTACTTATACATACCATTAGAAACTTATTAGTGATAGAGGACTCTATTGGTTGTCTAATAAGTTTAAGACTAAAGCGTTAACAATTTTTGCTATTTATTCGTATAGTTAGAAAGCTCAGGCAATTGTAGAAAGAGGTAAGAAAAAAAAAAGAAAAAATAACAAGATGTTAATGTTTTATAAGTAATTCTAAAATAGCTAAGACTTATGATTTTGAAAAGACGTGGGGGCTTACAGTTTTATGGTACTCTAGGCACATTCCATAATGTGTTGTTGTATATTTAAACAATCGCACTAATTATATGCTCTATAAATAGCTAACGAGTCGAGTGCGAGACGGGAAGCGATCGTGAAGTTATTCCACTCGTCCTGATAAAGGACCTCCAATAGTTTCGAAACTAGTCGGCACCAATACCGATTTCCCTTGAGTTTAGTCATTTATATTATTATTGTTATACATTTATTCATACATCGCAACAAACTCTTTTTTTATTATTGGACCTTAGTGCAATAGCTAAGCTTATGTTTTGTAGCTGTAATAGAATTTTAAATTTTACTATAGAGCTTGTTTGCAAACGAGTAAAGTCAAAAATTTAAAGTTGTTTTGATGGCGTTGTAAATAATGAGGTTAATGTCCATCCAATTTATTGCATGAAAATGCAGTAAAATAGGAAAGTATTAAAAAAGCTGGATAATAAACATAAGGATAACGAAACCACGCCTTTGAAACTAATGTAATATATGAAACTCCAAGTGGAAACTGTCTCTGAATTCTGAATTTCAGAACTCATTAAGAATGATAAAGCGGAGACCAAGTTGAGCAATTGCACGCTCGGCTCTCGGCCTTCACATTGCGTGCCTTATACAGTTAGGGTTAACTAAAACTAAACATATATCAAAGCAAAATTTTATGAGTAAAATAAAATAATGTAGTTATAATTTGGTAAAACGTTGTAAAGAATATATTATTTGTGATATTATTTCGTTCAGGTAAATCAATCTTTTACTGATATCGATGAGTTTTATTGAAGATATTTATCCTTAAGAAATATTTTTGTTTTTAAGTATGTTATAAACATAACACCTTGGCCATCTAAATCATGATTTACTCAGTTGTTTTATTTTTTTCTGATCGGTGAACTTATTCCATAGATAAAGGTTGCGATGTGCTTGGAAAATGTCATCATCATTATCATCAGCCTGTGATAGTCTACTGCTGGACATAGGCCTCCCCTAATACACCCCTATACGTAATTAACTTGGTAAAATGGTGTGAATTTTCACATTTTTATTCAAAAATGTAATGTTTTATGAAACGTTTTTGGAAAATACAAAAAAGGAATCATGTTTGGTTTTTGGCCATTTATTTTTTGGACTCTTCATTTTATACTAAATACATAATATCTGGCTGATTCATATACTGGCTGTATTATTTCTGCAAGACTGGCGAAATCAGGGCTTCGCTAACAACGGATTCAATTAAATTGTTCAGAGGAAGGATAATGGAATAGGATACCGTTATCGCAATTCCAACAAAGCCGACTACAAAAGACTAGAAACAGCGGTGACTCAACTTATTTTCATTGTTGTTTCCTAGTTGGTTAGTTTCATTGTTGCTTGCTAGTTCCCGTGTGGCTAGAGCATAGAATTCAGCTTCCCCATTTCCTTCCGCGGGTGTCGTAAGAGGCGACTAAGGGAAAAGTCACTTACCAATACCATACTATGGCGGCCAACAGATGGCGGGATAACCACCTTCACCTTCAGATCCCAAAATGCCGAAAGCCTTAACGGGCAGCAGCGTTCGAGGTGTAAAAGTTTTGAAGAGACTGTGGTTATCAACTCGCACGCAAAGCGTGGCAACTACAGCAAAACCCCCTCATGAAGGATGACAATGACGTGCAGCCCCCAGTCTCCGGCAGCTCCACTATTTCTGGCTACGGTAGCGGCTTTGGTAGCGGTGGAGCAGGGGGTGTTAAGAATCCCCGAGTGGAATTCGGCTACCACCAATGATGACTGGACCTGGCAACTTTCAACGCACTAAAATTGAGGACCGACGAGAGGATGATGGAGCTGAAAGAAGAGGTAAACAGGCTACGTTGGGATATCATAGGATTATCTGAAGTCCGAAGAGAGGGGGAGGACGCGATAATCCTTGAATCTGGCAACCTGTTTTACCACCGGGAGGGTGACCAACAATCCCAAGGAAGTGTCGGATTTATCGTCCGCAAGTCTCTCATTAACAACATTGTTAAAATCGAAAGTATGTCGTCAAGGTTCGCGTGCCTTATACTCATAATATCCAAAGGATATTCGTTGAAGGTCATACAGGTATATGCATCGACATCGACACACTCCGATGAGGACGTCGAGGAAATGTATGAGGATATTTCACGCGCCATACATTCCTCCAAAACTCAATATATGGTGTTGATGGGAAACTTTAATGCAAAACTTGGGAAAAGGAAAGACGATGAGCTGATAGTGGGCAATTTTGGAGAAGGGCAACGGAATCCAAAAGGCTGACTTTATGGAGAGGGAAGAACTATATATGATAAACTCCTTCTTCAAAAAGCAGCCCCACAGAAAGTGGATCTGGATAAGCCCCGATGGTTCCGTAAAAAACGAGATTGACTTCATCATGACGACCAAACGCCAAATATTCAATGATGTCTCTGTGATTGCAAGGTTTAAAATCCACAGCGATCACCGACTGGTAAGGGGCACATTGAATCTTAACGCTAGGCTAGTCAACATTTCGTCCGTCTCGTGCCCATATTCAAAATGCCGATGGCTTTCAACTTAGCAATCGCTTTCAGACCCTAGACATGTGCAACACTGTGGACGATATTAGCACTGAGCTCGTGGAAACTGTTCATGGTGTGGGTTCTAAGTTTTATAAAACAAACGGCAAAATTGAAACGCAAAAACTCTCCGATGCCACTCTTAACTTTCTGTATACAAGACGGAAGATGCGGCTACAGTCTTTCTGATAAGTCGGATTACAGGCAGCTTAATAAGCAGATCTCAACTAAATATATGCGGCGGAACTTGCGTAACTTTAATACATCTCGTATTAAAGAAGCAATAGAACGGAACCAAGGTTCTAAAGTCCTCGCCAGGGATCTGTCTATCGGGCAAAGTCAGTTGACTAAGTTGAAGACCGATAATGGGGCCTCTATGGACAGTTGTACACATCTTCGTCGGAGCCGCTTACTGAAGCGAGTGACGACCCAAGAGCAAAACTCAGCCGGCACAACTCCGAAGATATCCCGGATGTCAGTCTGAGCGAGATACAAGCCGTGATGCATAGCGAGGTAAATAATGGCTTCGACCAACTTAAGAACGGCAAAGCGCCCGGTGAGGACGGAATTACAGCAGAGCTTCTGAAAGCGGCTGGAGAACCGGTACTTGTGGTCCTGCAGAGGCTCTTTAATTCCGTCCTACAGGCTGGTATTATGCCAGAAGCGTGGAGGAAAAGCTTAGTGGTGCTGTTTTTCAAGAAAGGCGATAAGAGCCTCTTGAAAAACTATAGACCGATTTCCATTTTGAGCCGCGTTTATGATCTGTTCTCGAGAGTCATCTTGAATCATCTCGCTTCCAGACTAGACGACTTCCAGCCACCCAAACAAGCTGGATTCCGAAAAAGCTTCAGTACCAAAGATCACACATTTACGCTCCGGCAGATTATACAGAAGACTGAGGAGTATAATTTGCCTTTATGCTTGGCGTTTGTGGACTAAGAGAAAGCCTTTGATTCTGTCGAAATTTGGGCTGTGTTGCAGGCCCTTCAGCGTTGCCTAATTGACAGTCGGTATATCGCGGTGCTGAGGTGTTTGTACAGTAAAGCAACGATGTCCGTCCGACTACAATCCAGTAGAACGAAACCTATTCAATTGCAGAAGGGTGTAAGACAGGGTGATGTCATATCACCGAAACTCTTTACCGCTGCATTCAAACTTTTGGATTGGAAAGGACGAGGTATAAACATCGATGGCGAGTGCATCACCCACCTAAGATTTGCCGACGACATAGTCATAATGGCGGAGTCACTGGAGGACCTCTACGCTATGCTCAATGACCTCAACCATGTTTCCCAACACGTGAGCCTTAGGATGAACATGCTGAAGACGAAAGTCATGTCTAACGCTCATGTCATGCCTTTTTTGGGGCGCTGTGCTCGAAGTTATTGACCAATAGATTTACTTGGGACCAGTGGCCGGTCCACTGGTCCCAAGTAAATTTCTTATATTTTATGGTAAGTCCATCTTCGACGCAGAGGTCAATCGACGATTCCAACTCGGATGGGCAGCTTTCGGAAGCTTAGACGTATTTCTTGCCCGATATCCCTCAGTGTCAAAAACCAAGGTTTCAACCAGTGTGTGTTGCCAGGGATGACCTACGGAACTGAGACGTGGTCCTTCACTGCTGGCTGTATGAGGAACCTCCAAGTCACCAGCGAGCTTGAAGCGGCCTGTTCTCTGCGTGATAGAGTGCGTAATACAGATATCCGCAGCAGAACGATGGTGACCGACATAGCTCGCAAAGTCAAAGTCAGCAAGCTAAAGTGGCAGTTGGCCAGCCGTTTAGCTCATGGAGCCGATAACCGATGAGGAAAAAGGTTCTCGAGTAGCAGCCTCGCACTGGCCATCGCAGTGTGGACGACCCCCATGAGATGGAGTGACGACCTGTGCAAGTGTGCGAGGAAGTCGGTGGATCGCAGGTGTCTCAGGATCAGGATCGTACTTCTTGGTGGCTGATGGGGAAGCCTATGTCCAGCAGTGGACTTTCGTAGGCTGATATGATGATGATGAGTTGGTTAGGGCGATTTCGGCCTATCACCCAAATGTCTGAAAAGTAAGATGATCCATGCGTCGGATGGGCATGTAAAAAGTCGGTTCACTGACAAACCTGCATTGGACCAGCGTGGTGGGATACGGTCCGAAAACCTATTTATCGATAGGGGTGTATTTGGGGAGGCCTATGCCCAGTAGTGGACTATCACAGGCTGATGATGTATTATGTGATGTAAATAATAATTTAAATTCTTTTCACTTATGATTCTTGTACGTCTCATAGTGGCGAGTAACAAACACCTACTAAAGTTATAAAAGACGTAGAGAATATATAATAGTTGAAATAGTTTTTAAAAAATATAAAAGAAGAAAAAGCCTTCATATTCATGTCTGAAAATTACTTATTTAATTTAGGCTATCTCTGATAAATGAACGTAAATGTACCAACGGTTTGGAGATATCTTTTTCGGGGACAAATACGAGTTATGGCGGACTCAAACCCACTAAACGACTCTGCGTCGTTCCTTCCTAGCGCCTTATATGTGGGGTCAAAGAAACGCATTTGAAGTGCACGTACAAGCCCTAAATTGAGGTATTTAGAATAAAAGAAAATATTATATTAAAAATATATAGAATTTTAGAAAAAATTGGTAACATCATTTTGTGTACGTTATCTAGCTAATCTCTCCAAAGTAAAATACAAGAATGGTTCTAATATAATTTTGCTAATCCCACTAACATTAGAACCTCCTTATTTCTAAATATTTATTGTCAATTAATAAGAAATTAATATATTTTCATCAAAAGGAAATAAAAATCAATTGTATTTAACGGGATTTAAATATACTTTAATTTATTTTACGCTTTGCTGCAGACATACGCTTGCGATGGTGGTTAGAAAAAGAGAAAAAAAAACACTAATTTTAATAATATTGTTTTATTTAAAAAAATTATAAAGTTTATTTATTCCTTTGTAAAATAACGTACGGTAAGCACAGTAATAAAGTGTATTTATTAAAATATAAACCATTCATCGAATTCAAAGATTCCTCGCAACAATAGCTCGTCGACCCAAAGTGTGGTTATTTGATTTCGCGGGCTTCCATTTCGTAAACAAATATTTTCATTGTTTTTAGTTGTAAAGTAGATGAATTCATTTCATTTATTTTTAATTTATTATATAAGTTGATTTATAGTTAGTTATTTTTAACTTCTTTACCTTTAGCCATTTATCTTTATGAAAAAAAAAGTATGCAATATTATTAAATTATACGTTTGATATGAATACATATAATGGCTTTCAAGTCCATTTCAACCACGGTGGTGTACATACTGCACAAGTGTACGCGAAAACACAGTTGCCACACCTTTCTTTTTTTCACACTCAATCCGATGGTAGTTAAAACCGACATGACAGAGGAGAAATAAGAAGCAGGACCGACATTTTGCTTTCCCTTCCGACGTATTTTCCTAACCAACTAGGAAACAATAATAAAGAAATGTTCAGTCCAATCTACGTTCTGGTCTCAAAAGAAGCCCATACCACTAGGCTACGGAAGCAGGTAAATGCATGCTCTACCACGTATTCGGGTATATAGGAACCTTAATGTTGTCCTTATTTATGGTACAGCCAAGCAATTAATTGTCTACGAGTTAAATCTTCTATCTAATTGCTAAGCTTACCAATGTCACGAGTAACAGCTTAAGCTTCACAGATTTAGCCTGCAAAGGTGTTGCTTACCATAATCCTTTCCAACGACGAAGCGATTAATTCAGATGTCACGAGGTAATATTCCATTGAAAAAAATTGTACAACTTATTGCTTGATTAAGAGCTTTTCACACATTAATGACTTCATCTCACTAACTTTAAATTATGTAAATTAAACCAACATATAAATCATAGATAAACGTATAAAGACGTGATTGTTATATATTTGCGGGAAAAAGAATATTTTATTTTCACAAGATAAATTATACATGTATAGTATTCGCGTAAAGAAAAGAAATAATTTATGTTATTTCACTTTATCTGCTTCTTTGATTTAGTGACGTTAGAATACAGATAAAGTAAGAAACAACATTTAATACACTACACTCTCACTCGTATACGAGTTATTTCGAAATTGAAGCATGGCTCCAAAGAGAGCTGAGCTCTCCACTCGGAAGGCGTGAACGCTCGCAAGTATTTATGTAATGAGGTTTTTGGATGGCTTTTAGTGGGATTACCGCAGAGTTTCTTGCTGCCGTTCCAATTGTTAACAATGCATTAAACATATACGAGTTCTGTCGTTGTTTATCCGTTTGCTCATTCCGTAATGCACATGTTAATAAACGGATTAATTTTATCTTGTCTTTAAAAATATTGGCAGGTGAAATATTTGATGGTAATTTCAAACGTGTCTCCTAAAGATATATACGTTTGCCATTTAAAATAAGTAGGAAAATATCATTTGGCGTGAAACCCACATCAACAAACAATAAGAAACACATTTAGTTGTTATTTAAATTTAAAGTACGACATAAACGAAGTGTATGCGCAATTTTTCAAAGCTCAGAAATTAAGCCATAATTAAACATGATTTTACTAAAAGAGGTAAGCAGTTAAATTGAAAACTATTACTAATGCACATAAATTTTAGTTTTTAGAGATCATTTGGCAACTGCCTCAACAAAGACTAAAATCAAAAAGTGTTAAGCATGTTCTAAATCATCTGTTTGCTTTTGATTTAAGCTAACTTAAACCGGACTACATTCGATTTTTCACGTAAATAAAAGATTTTTTTATTCCACATACATAACATTGGATGAAATAAGATAGAAAGGTTATCGCAAATGGCGGTTTCTGCGGTGCAACCGGAAACGCGCTATCACTTCCGGCCTTAATGTGCCAACTCGCTAACTTTCAATTCACGTGGCTTGTAAACCAATTTTTTAGCTGGTACATAATTATCCTTATTTACTCTTAAAATATGTAACTGCTGAAACACATGATTGAATAATGAACCAGAGTTTCCTCTTATAAATAAAATCAAAGAAGAACGAAAGTCTGAAAATGGTATAAAAAATCTTTTATTTTTGATTAAATACATCTATGTGAATGAAAAATTTAACTAAAACTCTAAATATATTTTGTATCAATGTTAAACAGTTTATCCTATACTCTTTGGTCGTAAATAAAAGAAATAATTATTCTTTATATTAACCAATATTATATATTTATAATCATACACATCACATCATCAGCCTTTGTTAGATCCACTGCTGACATAGGCCTCCCTAATACACCCCTATCCATTAGGGACTTGGACCGTATCCCACCACGCTGGTCCAATGCGGGTTGAGTGGGTGACCGATCTTTACATGCCCATCCGACGCATGGATCATCTTACTTTTCAGACAATTGGGTGATCGGCCCAAATTGCCCTAACCAACTAGGAAACAACAATGAAAATTTGTTGCGTCCCGCAGGATTCGAACCCAGACCTCCGGTTTCTAAAGCTCACGCTCATACCACTAGGCTCGGAGGTATTTATAATATTATCACAAAAGATAGTTAAAAATTATGAGATAGTTATTAAAGGTGAACAGGAACAGTTCTTTGAACATAATCCTATCTGATCTAAGGATTTGTATTTGAGAAATGGTTAAGTCAATCAAATCATCGTTCTCCTTCGGACAATTTTCGAGAGGGTATTATGAAAGGCTATCTTGAAGGATTATTGAGTGGGTTTCTTTTATTCTGGTTTAATTTTTATTGTATTTTTAATTTTTTTATTTACAATAACGGTATACATTATGAATATAAACCTATATTTTGTTATAATTATGATGTATCCGTAATAGAGATTTTATAGGCGCTTTAATGGAATGAAATAGATTAAAAAATTTTGGACCACAGATTAGCGTCTGTAGTCCAAAATTTGACATAAAACTTAAAATGGATTATTTAATAGATTTCAAACCTTCCAATGTAGTAGGAGAGACTGAGTTTTGTCAGTTTCCATTTATTTTACTAGTCCTATTGTGAATAAAAGTAATTCAAAATAGGTTAGATTTACCTGTTTCGATCTTACAGTAAATATAGGTCAAGCGGTCTTGTGTTCTTTCGTTATAAGTATTGGTTATATATTGTAATTCCACCATTTTAAAATGGTATTTTTTCATCTTACAACAAGACTCTGCAATTTTATTTATTTGTATAGATAAACACCCATAAATAATATTTTAGTATAGTAGTAATCTTTAAACTTTTTACCAAAATGAATTGATGATGACAATACAAACAGGCAGTGAAACAGTTTCAACTAATTTAAATTTAAAAATCTGTTCTTATATTCTTGATGATTATTTATTTTTGTCTATGAGAAATACCAACAAGACTTGCAATTCATAAATACTTGTTTATAAATAAAGAAAAGTGCACGAAAACCTGAAAAACTTAACAAAACGTCAGAATTGAGTTTTTCTCCAAAGAGAAAAGAGTGATGATAAGTCAGAAGTTTAAGCTGAAAAGAGCCTACACAATTTTAATACTTTGCTATTGCATTTATTCTTTCTAAAGAAATTAATTCTCTTATTAAATAAAATGACAAATTACGGATTTTATCTGCGTTTATTTTACATATTTAAATTCCGACGTATCGATCACTTTCCAGGGGCCGTGGTTTCGGATAGACCTGCCACCACCACGTGTAAAATAATTATTAACCTGGGCCCCAACCCGCATGGTAACAGCGTAGTGGGATACGGTCCAAAACCCCCTTATGGAGAACGCGTGCTGTAGTGGAGGCCTATGTCCAGCAGCGGACTTACACAAGCTGATGATAATAAGCCTGAGCGTATTGGATCCGGCATCAGTATAACTGCAGAAAATGGCTAAGAAAAAATCTTAGTTTCAAGTAAGTAACTTCTTCGTAGCATAGTGGTATACGGTCCAAAACCTCCAAATGGATAGGTGTATTTTAGGAGAGGTCTATGTCCAGCAGTGGACTATTACAGGCTGATGATGTAAGTAAAACAAACATCGTTTAAATTTTTCAATTAACTTTTTAAAACGTATGAAAAATTTCCATCTGTTGTTGTTGCAACTTATTGGCGTGAAATCATTTGACGTGTCGCTTGAATCTCTATAAAAGCACCGATGAGCAGTCAATCAAGTTAACAATAGGGCAAATGGTTCGGGCATCACTGGGTATTCACGTTAATCGATTGATTCTAACTAATAGTAAACTGTTACATCTATATTGGTAGTACTCTACGGTAAAGTTTCATGTCTACTTTTATTGAATACACAAATATGTGTAAGAAACAATAATATTTAAACCACCCCATGATTCAGTGCGTTAATCTAAATGTAAATGTAAAAATTTAAGTGTCTATATTTGCAGCGACTTTTATTCTTGTCGTTTCAAAGTCCAAGTAATAATTAATAATTAAATTTAGGTTATAGTTTTTAATTTTAAATTTTAATCTCGGTTTTATATCTTTTAAAAATTCCATTTCGTTCAATCAATATGTTGAACATATGCGAAAACATTTTATTAAAACGCACCGTACATTGAATCCGATCACTTTTATCATACTTAGACTTTTCTTTTAAGTTTTTTTTACATATTTCAAAAACATAAGTAAAGTATATATTTCTAGATGTAAATAACTGGATAATATGTGTTTAGTCAGGATTACTAACCACTAAGACACGGGCGGTTAGTCGTTGCAAAAGAGAACTGGTCATTAGTGTTCGTGTGTGCAAATACGAGTGAAAATATAGGAAATAACATTTTGGATCCCACAAAATAAGCCATAATACTGACGTAGGATCAAACAAGTATATACATATGCCGTTAAAGGTCGAGTTTTGGATTAACCTGGTTATATGAATATTGATAACGATGTGTTTATACTTAGTAAAATGTTTGTTTAGTGATTTGACTACCACTTCGTGGCGCCTCATTGCTAGAGTTGCGTTAGATATAGTACTACACGGTCAGTTAAATTATAACATGCGTACTATTATATTAACTACCTCGGAAGCATAGTGATAAGGGCTTGCGCTTTGGAAACCGAAGGTCGTGAATTCAATTTCTGCGGGGAGACAACACATTTTCATTGTTTCTGTTATGACGATAGACTTTTTTGAATTCATAAGGCTCTAAAAACGAACAAAATATCTATGAAAAGCATTTTAAATTGTTTTCGACAAGAAACATAATCATTTGCTACATTACAATTGGGTTGCTATTAAATATTTATTTATAAAATAAAATAATAAAATATTAGTTGGATTTCTTACATCTTTCCTTTTTCATAAGTTGAAAGGTTTTTTATTTTCTTGAAACTAAAGTAGCCTAAGTTACTCTTTGTTATATCTGCTAGTTACACTACTATATAAGATTCATAAATGTCTAAGGAGTTTTAAAGCATTTAAAGTACTAAAGTAAACACGGTAAGGAGCGTCTACATTATTAACCCACGGGAAAAAATAAGCAAACGATAATATTGCTTTAACCTTAGAGAAAAAGGAATACTGTTATAACAGGGACTTGTAATTTTTACGACTTAATTACACACGAAAAGTCTGTTATTTAAATTTTTTATGTAGCTAGTGTTGTTTACGAGATAATTAAAAAACATGAAAATTTAATGAAAAAAAATGCTTATGTGCCCCGTACTACTTCGCAAGTATAAGTTATGATTTTGTCGTAATCGGGACTATTGTAGAGCATTTAATTCTGATAATTTCTTACGTTTTTAGACGAGATGATACCATTAAATACCAAATGTAATACATAAATGCCAATGAGTTATAAAATTCAAAAGAAAACAATTAATTACAATACACGTAAGTATTTTAATTTAGGAAATTTACGCTTTTGGTCGAGTGATTAATATTAAGAGGCTTTAACTTTCAGGAATTTTTAGGGTGTATTTCAATTAAATTTCGTATGGAAGCCAAAAAAAATCGTTGCAAAAAAAACACCCTACTATATATATCAGTTATATCACAATGTAATCATTTAAAATAGTTGTAAATAGCTTTTATAAAAATATAAAAGACTAATAGATATTTCTATTATCTACTATTTGAATGAGAAATATATATCATAACACTTTGTCTACGAGGGTTACGTCATTAAATGCCTAGCAAAATATAACGAAAACGCATTCTTAGTCTATCAGGGACTAAACATATGTCAAAATAATTGTGG
Source organism: Lamproptera curius (assembly GCA_029286875.1). Taxonomy (NCBI): domain Eukaryota; kingdom Metazoa; phylum Arthropoda; class Insecta; order Lepidoptera; family Papilionidae; genus Lamproptera; species Lamproptera curius. Next base: position 110,506 of record JAGSMT010000366.1, on the reverse strand, counting down.
TTTTTAAAAGTTTATGAGGAATAAAGTTTAAAATTAATTCAAAAAGTTCTGATGATACATTTAAATATATAAATTCTTTATTTAATAAAATACTGACACTTTGTTTCCGTTTATGTATAAATCACACAAGAATGCTTTTATAGTATACACATTTAAAAAGGCTTCAATGAATTACGGAGTACACGGAAATGATAAGCTGAAAGTAATGGGATTGTGAAATAATTTATATTCAATTATTTGTAAGGTGTTGCTTTGTGACCCTGACTGCTAGGCCGTAGGTTCGATTCTCTCCATGGGAAAATATTTGTGTGATGCACATAGTTTTTCTCTGTGTCTTCCTTTATATGTGCAATACGTATTTGTTGGAAGGGCCGCAAGGAGCAGCTCTAAAATAACTTTAAATGTTGATAACCATACAATTGAAGCTGACATAGATGTTGCACCTATTTCGAGAGATTTTTTCGGACATTCCGGTTTCAACTACCAAGTCACTTTGTCTTCTCCAACAGTTGCCGAATCACTATTAAAAGATAATGTTATTGAATGTACAAAAATGTTTAATTTTACTGATGTATGTAGCAAGGACATTATAAGTAGCATGTAGACAATTAGATATTAAAAACCGCAGACCTTTGGGGAATCTCTGTTAAGGTGATAAATTCGATTATTGATGTAATATCATCTCATCTAGCAACAATATTTAATGTAAGCATCCAGAGAGGCGAGTTTCCTGACCTAATGAAGACGTAGAGTTATACCGGTTTTTAAAGCAGGTGTAATATGGACCCAAATAATTTTAGACCTATATCTATTTTGCCTACTTTTAGTAAAATATTTGAAAAACTATTATTAAAACAATTAATGAAACATTTTAACAGTAACTGTCTCATTAATAACAAACAGTACAGCTTCACTAGGGGTCGCTCCACGATTGATGCTGGCGTTATACTCGTTAAAAGCATCTTTGAAGGCTTAGGAAGCGTCGCAGGATGCCTTAGGCATTTTTTGCGATCTCAAAAAAGCTTTTGATTGCGTACAGCATGAAACTCTGGTCAGGAAATTACGTCACTATGGTGTAAGAAACGCCGCACTCAATCTTCTGTCTTCGTACTTGAGCCACCGAACTCAGAGGGTTGACGTGAATGGTAAAAGATCTCCCGGGGCCCCGGTAAATATGGGTGTCCCACAAGGGTCTATTCTTGGGCCTTTTCTCTTTCTCATCTATAAATTATTTACATATGTTATTAATAAAAACGAAGAGATAGTATTATTTGCTGATGATACTTCCTTAATTTTTAAAGTTAAACGACACACATCAATAAATGACGATGTAAATAATACTCTCTCTAGAGTGGCGCACTGGTTTAGTGTCAATAATTTGCTACTAAACCAGAAGAAGACAAAATGTATTAAATTTATGACTCCAAATGTAAGACCGAGTAAATGTGAAGTGTTTATAGATGAGGAAGAGATAGACGTTGTTGAGTCAACCGTGTTTCTGGGAATAACAATAGATACCAGATTGCAGTGGGGCTTTCATATTAATAGGCTGTCGAATAAACTCGGCTCTGAAGTATATGCTGTCAAGAAAATCAGACTTTTAACTGACGTGGAACGGCCCGGTTAGTATACTTTAGCTATTTCCACAGTGTAATGTCTTATGGCATTCTCACTGGGGAAGTGCAGATACTACGATCTTTGTCCTCCAAAACGAGCTATTCGAGCGGTTTATAACCTGGCCCCAAGGAATCCCTGAGAAAATTGTTCCCAAAGTTAAAATACTAACCGTTACTTCTCAATACATTTTCGAAAACCTAATGTATGTCAAAAAAATAGAAATGACTTTCTTAGACATTGTGATGCACATAACATAAATACTAGAAACAAACATAATTTAATTCTTCCAGCAACTAGACTGCAAGAATAAGTAAATCTTTATGGGACAATGTATACGCTTTACAACAAAATCCCAGTAAACGTTCAGAATTTAACTGTTAATAAATTTAAAAAAGTAGTAAAGGAACGTTTATGTGTTAAAGGTTATTATGACATAAATGAATTTATAAATGATAACACAAGCTGGTAATGGAATCTCGCTCAGGCTTTTTCAAAGTAATATACGTATGATAGTACTGTATGTAGCTCATAAGAAAATTTATATGTATATATTTGATTATTTTAAAAGATGACAAAATAGGCCCGCTGAGTTTCTTTTCTTCGCCGGTTCTTCTCAGGTCGGAGGCGTCCTATTCCGAACCGGTGGTAGCGTCCTGACAATCAATAAGCGAGTGTTACACTTCTATATTGAATAAAGATATTTGAATTTGAATTGAATTTGAATTTGTTCGTAAATAAAATTAATTTGAATTAAATTAAATTAAAATGTTCACAGTCATGTTCATTTATCTAGTTTCCATAACTTTGCCTGATTTGAAACTGGATGATGTAGTGTAATTTTTTTCGTATTATTATCCTTATTTTAAATAATTCCATGGTATAAAAATAATATTTTTCAATATTCTTAAATATACACATGCATGTTTTACAGTATAACTTCTATACAAATCATTAAAATTTGAGTATCCATTACAGTAAAATAATCGTTTTAAAATGCATTAGGATAGACAGACGGTACCCCTTGCCCCTAATGTCTGATTCAACGTTGACAGGACTTTAACTACCTTATAAAAAGAAGGTACTGAAGCTACGTTTATTACTCAAAAAATATTGAAAATTTAACAAAATTTGATTAAAATTGCTTTTATAATCATAATTTAAAAAAGTTTTCACCGCAAGGCGATTTAAATATAGAAAAATCATTTTATTTAATAGGGTTTAATAAATAAGAGTTATTGAAATCATGACAAATATAAGATAATAAAGTTGACTTTTGCTTCTTTTTCAATACTTACTAAAGCGGAGCGCACATTAATAAATTTAAAATATCTTATGCTTCATGTTTTCAGCCTCCAGAGTTAAAATTAATGATCCAACGTCATAACCACCTTAACTCCATTAATTTAAAAATACGGTTTACTACGGATTTAGAAAATAATAATTCTTTAGCTTTTCTTGATGTTTTAATTATTGCAAATCCTGATAACACCTTGCGCCATACTGTTTTAGGTTACCAACCCATACAAATAAATATTTAAACGGTAATTCACACCACATTCATCCTTGTTAGCTACCGTGGGCAAACCTTTGTTTCAGAGAGCCGAGGGATCTGTAATGATGCGGCTGAGCTACACCACGTTAAGCAAGTATTGCGAGACAACAAGCTTGCTGCGCCACGGCAGGTCACAGTGACCGAGCGAAGGCAGCCACAGTGGAGTGAGTACCTGCTGGTCTACCTTTGTGAGAGGCGTCACTGACAAGATTGGCTACATTTTGAGGCGGTCTTCAATCAAAACTTATTTCAAGCCGCTGAAGAAGATTGGTCAATTCCTACCACCTGTCAAGTGCAATATTCCTCTACAAGATCCAGGAGTGTACATGCTAGATTGTGACTGCGGCTTTTCTTATATTGGACAAACAAAGCGAGCAATAAGAACCGCGTGAAGGAACATATAGCTGAAATTAAACATAAAACCCAACAAGTCGACCATACATTAAATCACTCAAACCATTACATCAGATTTGATCGACCACAAATCCTCGCTAAAGAACTCCTATTCCTACCAAGGCTGATCCGTGAGGCTACTGAGATTAGAAACATCCAAATTTCAATAGAGTTAAGTTGTGGTTGGGTTCCACCTGCTTGGGACCCCATAATTAATAAATTAAAATTTAAACCCTAGCATAATACTGCTGGCTGTAAAGATAAAAGCAGTTCATTTTGCATAGGTCGAGTACAGACTAAAAATAATAATTTTAAATTAAGATGTGGAAACTCCTTCAGCGCTGGTAACAAGACGCATGACAGTTTAGTCTATCCCGTGACCACAGCCACTGCAAAGTACTCGAAACGTCGGAATTTAAAATGTAAAAAAACGCGATAAAATCCGTAAAGTCATTTTATTTAATAATGTTAATATTCGCGTAAACAATAGAAATAATTATGTCACAATGTTTCTTTTAAACTAAAACTTGTTACTCGCTAACTTTAAAACCACATTCACCACTTTTAACGCTTGTTTTTGGCATAAACAATGATAACATGTAGTTCTCTGCAAAGTTACACCAGTTTTGTTTTCGTTTAAAAATACAAATATAAATGCACTAAGAAACGATAATGGACCAAACATAGTTCTTCGTTGTTAGAATACAATAGAATAATAGACACGTATCCAAAGACATCAATAATTTCTAGAATAGCCATTTTATGCACGTGTATAATAATTGTAAACTGCAAAAGATTTTCTTCAAATTATAAACAGCTCTCGCAGCAGCTGCAGCAAAAGCGACAACTTTGTTTAAAACCTTTGTAAAGTTAAATAAGTTGCAAAAACATCTGTGACAAACATTCACAGTTATATTTGGTCAAAGTTTGTTGTTGTTGTTTTATAAATATTGAAATAATACGTTTGTTTCTACTGTCATGGCTATGAATCCTTGTGAATTACTCAAAATTTTATGTAGTTCTGTATAGAGGCATTTCCTTCAGTCTTAAAAAAAAACAGATTAATTTATAAGACAATAATCAAGTGATATTAAAATAACGAAGCTAGATATAGCTTCGTTATTTTCGAGTGGACGAGGATTTCCAAAAGTAGGTTTGAGCAATTTGTTTTTTATTTACAAAGTAACCAAAACGCCTCATGCGGTAAATATTACGTTTCGTTACGTGTTTTTTCATACGTTAAACATTAAGAAGCGATGCATTGAATTACTTATATCATAAACCGGCAATAACTTTTTAGATACTACCAAAACTGATTCTATTTGAACTGAGTCTATTTGACAATCAATAAGAAAGTGTAATGCTTCGATATTGAATAAAGATATTTGACTTTGACTTTGACTGAAAATAATATTTGGGAGAGTTCATACTAATTGCGTCAGAAATAGGTAACACGTTACCTATTTCTGCCGCAAAGTAGTAGTATGAAATCACTACCGTGTTCCGGTTTGATGGGCACCGGAGCCAGCGTATTTACTAAGTAAACGAGACGCAACATCCTATATCTCTAGGTACGCAGCGCGTAGTCAATACCCCTAGTATCGTCAATTTCTATGGACGTCGGTGACCACTTTTCATTGGGTGGACCGACTGCTCTTCTGACTTCGAAGTAATAAAAAAAATAAGATTTAATTCACATCACATCACATCATCAGCCTTGTTAGTCCACTGCTGGACATAGGCCTCCCCTAATACACCCCTATCCATTAGGGGTTTGGACCGTATCCAGACGCTGGTCCAATGCGGGTTGGTGGGTGGACCGACTTTTTACATGCCCATCCGACGCATGGATCATCTTACTTTTCAGACAATTGGGTGATCGGCCCAAATTGCCTAACCAACTAGGAAACAACAATGAAAATTTGTTGCGTCCCGCAGGATTCGAACCACGACCTCCGGTTTCTAAAGCACACACTATACCACTAGGCTACGGAGGCAGTTAGATTTAATTAAAGTTACGAAATCTTTTATTTTTTTTCTTCAAAGACAGAAATTTATAAATTTAATTATATTGTCTGGATTCTACCATCAAATATTGCTTTAACTGAAATTTAAGCGTTCGAATGGAGAGTAAGTCTTTCATCAGAAACGGGAGATCGTTCCAGTATTCGATGGTAGCAAATCGCTGCGACGAAACGAATCCGTGTAGCTTCATTAGTTGAGTATAAAATTACAGTTTTCACTAGTTGTGAAAACTGTAATTTTTATAAGATATACCGTTTATATTGAAATTGAGTTCCGTGCTCATAATGTATTTATTTTGTAAATAACCGCTATAATGCTGTTTTAGTACCAGAATAAATCGAGCGCTATAAAGAACTAAGCTATGATTTACAGAAGGATACGAATTAAATCAATACAATGATTATGTTAAATATGTACCTGCCGAAGTATTAGTGTTAACAGCATGTATTCATTTAATGTTATACATAAATAGAATCTAAACAGTGGGGTTTCAAACATTTAGACCATGAGTCAACTCTGCCTTTGTTCAGGCAAAGTAGTAGTAGCTTACTGTAGCCTAAGGCAATTGCCACCCTAGCACCAAGGACGCCGTTGTCATTGTGAGCCAGTAAAGTTTTGATTTCAAAGTTTTTGTGTATTCTGTGATAGTACTTTTATACATTACCAAAAGACATGTGTGTAAAATTATATTTCATCATATCGACGACAACTTAAACGAATTAAAGTTCTGGGTTAATGTAGTGTAAATGTAATTCTTTCAGCTTTTGAAGAATATAACTTAGTCCGCCCATAAACGACTAATCTCTAAATTTGTAATTTTATTGCAAACTGCAAAATAAATTCGCTTGGTGCTGCACTTTTAAACTAATTTGCCAATATAAAACATAAAATATGCTAAGTACGTACTATAGGCAATAACTGGGAAATATCTTGACGACTGTTATCCGCAAAATTCAAATCCAAATTGAATAAAAACCTCACTATATTTCATAGATGAGTAATAAGGTTCTCATTTCTTACTATCCTTTCGTCTACATTACGTATATAACATTCTATGAAAACGACCATTTGTTTACATAACTTACTTATTTTATTAAAATCGATTTTTCTAAGTAATAGAAGACTTATGATTTTATCTTATCTAATATACAAACAAGAAATACTTTTTAAATTTTAATGGAAAAACGGCTTTCTTCTATTTTCCTAATAATATTTTAAAGAAAATCTTGTAACTCGGACCCATGACCACCAGTTTCTCTTACTAATTTCCAATACCACAATATCACTGCGGCAGTAATGTTAGTTCAGCATTTAATTATTTGTAATATTAACCCTCTTATCGCTTTCAATGAACCCTTGCACAACTAAAGACATTTGTTATTTTAATTATATTTGGACGTTTTGTATCAAGAATTATGATTAGAATAGTGCATATTAAACAGTTAATTTAACATTCCTTTTAAGTCGTCACAGTGTACATTAAAAGAACATAAAAATATTTTAGACAAATCTATCATTGAAATACGTAATCTTCAATCTTTGTAAAATTTATAGAATAACACCATAAACTCTTCTAGGACCAACTATAACTTTTACAATCAAATAACATACATAGCATAAGCTAAGTTTATGAAATTTCTATAACTAGTATGTAAGTTATGACGTCTTTAAAACTTACATGACAAACGCATAGACTTTTGAAAGTGAAAAAGCTAAAACATTGGGAAAAGTTCTTCAAAATAAGATAAGAATTAATCTTTTATTTCAACTGTATACAGATCTATTAGTCACGATAAAATTATCAAAAAAAAAGCATTTGTCGAGTAACAACTTGAATTCCTTTTTAAACTTGATAAAATCTATGTGTATTTAAAATGTCAAAAACAGGGACTTTAACAAATTGAGTAAATATATCTTGATTTTATGAGGCATTACTGTCTAGCTAAAGTTTAGTTGGATTTAAAATGCTATCCAAATAAATTTATTAGCTCCCAAATATTTTTAATACGAAAATGCGTATTTTCCTCTGTTAATTCATAATGATAATTAATAATAAAAATTTGTTATGGCTCAGAATTATTCAAAAGGAATAAATAGCGCAAACAGGCTATGTATTTAATTACTTTCTTTATTTACGCGATTATTATACATATCAAATCAACTAATTTACGGATATTCCAAAACATTGAAATACAGACAAATACCAACTTAGTCTGCCCGTGATCATGGATGCTGAAAGAATCCGAAACGTCGGGAATAAATATATTTAAGTAACGGGAAAATCCGTAGATTAGTGGATTTGATAGGCTATGTATTATTTAATAGATAAAAAATTTAATAATTTTAAGCGTCTTAGCTAGACGCTTAAAATTAAGTAATAAGAGGAAGAAGATATTAGGAACATACTTTACAGCGACAATATATATTTTTTAATGAGCAAGCATTAAAATTAAAGAGGATCATGGCTTGACGCGTTTTAAACAGTACATCAAATAATTATTTAGGTTTATTGAAGCTTTTTAGTCTAGCTTGTACAGATAGAAAAATTAATTCAACCACTAAACTTGAATAAATATATGATTATAAATAAAAGAAGCACTAGACGCAAGCTCAAGTCGAGCCCATAATTATATTCGCCCATTTGAAAGGGCACGCCTGTATCAACATTCATCCAATTGAAGATAGTATTTGTCAATCTGTTTTTTTTATTCAATATTTCAATCAAAACTGTAGTTTAAATAATAAAATGTTCAATTTAGATAAGAAAACTCTTCTTAGAAATTGTTATCATAATTCGATTGTTGTTACATTGCAGGATACTCTAATAACGGTATCGTTTTGTTGGCTGCACGGGCAGTGTCTACAGCCCAAGGCGCAGTGCTACATCTGCTGTTGAATTATTTAATAGCTCTCGTCTCGGAAGTTGCGCTCTCAATAACAAATAATGCCTTCGTCGAGTATAGAAGACAGCACAAATATGAAAAATGTCCATGTTTAAACAAAGAAATGACACGGTTTCTTCTAATTTATTTTTAGTGGAATAATTAATGAATTAAGTATAAAAGACAAGAATTTTTCGTAACTTTTCCCTTCTTTGGATATAAATTTTGCTTGCACGTAAATAATGGAAATAACATGTCATTTCTTTCGGCGATGCAATAAAACTCATATGAAACAGCTTCCACATCGTTATTACTCAATTTTCATCGGCTTTGAACAACCCAATCCATCACAAGCAATTGTGACAGTTCAATGAAAAGGAACAGGCAGCGCGGTGCTAGCAATCCGCCGTAGTCGTTCTTTGGAAATTGACAAAAGTTTAATTACATTAACATACTATCGAAATTGTATCATATATGCTTGTCAAATACAAGTAACGCTGCTTCATTGCTATGGGCCATTTTGCTTACACTTATTTTAATTATAATTCTATCGAGCTAAATATACACCTGGTGTACTTTCGTATAAAGATTGATAAAATGGGTAATGTTTCACGGCTTACACTAATTTCGTTCCCATTTTTTGAGCGACTTCCCAAAAGAACGCTCAGAGTTGAGTACTGAAGGTACGGTTTTTTAAATACATATTACCTCGTTGCTTCGCTCCTAGTGCTCCGATTTTCTTTATTCTTTATATAAATAATTGGTAATAGACGTCATTTGGTCCTAAATATAATTTTTTCATAAGTAGTTTCATACACATTTATGAAATAAATAAAAATTTTAAGTCTAAAATCACAAGGCTCAACCTTAAGAGATAGACTAAAACTGTGTTCACTTAATTTTACTACTTAAAATGATCTACAATAAAGTCAGTGAAAGCTCGTATCCATAATTTAAGAATAGCCCACAAGAGGTATTTTAATTTAAACATTTTTGGTGGGTACCACAGCGGAGCCTATTTCTACTGCAAAGCAGTAGTGTGAAAACACTGCTGTGATCCGGTTTGAAGGGCACCGTAGCCAGCGTATTTACTGAGTAAACGAGACTTAACATCCTATTGCCAATGTCTAGGGCGTCGGTGACCACTTTCCAACAGGTGGCCCCTGACTGCTCGTCTGTCGCGTATGCAATAAAAATCCTTTTACATCATAAACAGCACCGTAAAATTGTCCTTAATTTCACTTATGCGCCGCTCTTTTAGCAAATGATATTAAATCATTTTAAACTACCTTTCGATCGTTTCTAACCCACTTTTAAAAAAATATATACTTGCTACTCGTCTTGTTACATGTGGTCTTATTATATATTTAAATGTACCTCGGCTCTTAAAGGATCATTGCCTCTATCATTATTTTTATGAGTAATGCTCGTCATGTGGACTATTTTTTGGAATTTTATGAGAAGTTTTGTACATTTTGGCGAAGTAAAAATACGTGGTCGTAAATGTATTCTTAACAAGATAATGACATAATAGTGAAAAATAAAACTTGGTGATAGTATTATTTGTTAGCATCGTATTATATATTTTTTTTAATATATCGACGACCCGCTTGTTATGGTAGGCAGTGGTTAGTGACCTTGAACGGTACGCCGGAGGGTATGAGTTCGATTCCCGCCACGGGACAATTAAATTGTGTGATGAACGTTATGTCGTGTCTGAGTGTTTATAAATATTTTATATGGTATTCAAAAATAAGTTTATGTATTTATCAGTCATGTAGTTGCCATAGCACAAACTTTGGTTAGTTTGTGACTAGATGCGGTTGCGTTATATATAAACTTCACTTCTTTTATTAAATTTACTTGATTAGTCTATACATCCTAATAGGGAAATGGAAGATTATGAACTAATATAACTATCAGGGGAATCATAACTAAAATGACTGCATGTAGCAAATAGAAACATATTCCTAGAAAAATTAACATTTTGCTACAATTTAGAAGATTTGCATAAATTTAATATGAAAATTTCGATTACAAAATGATATCGATTATTCAACAATTTATAAATAATAACAATATATCAAATTTGAACTAGTTCCTTACCTACTATTGGGATTCCTCAGATTAAGATCCAATATTTTTAAGGTAAAAAATTTTAATAAAATAAAATACTTTTTTCAATGCCATCCAATAAAAGTATTTCGAAAATAACGTTACCATCGCAAACTGACTGCTTTTTATTAAACAAATGTTTTTTAATTAGTGTTGATAGGACCCAAAATTTTCAATTTTCGTATCCAATTTATTAAATTGCGACCACTTCTCATAATCATAATAAGTTAAGGATTGAAATGTCACAAGGTGAATTTCCTTTGGTCTATTTTGTAGCTCAAAGTCAGTGTAAAAATACGAATACACGTAATGAGTGATGGCTTTCCGGTTCTTTAACACAACTGTTTATTACAAAAAGTCTAATGATAATAATTTCATTGGTATGAATTGGGTCTTTTGCATATGTACAGATAAAAGTTTATACAACAATGCAAATAAAATTAAAATATTTTCTATAAACCATTATTTTGATTTTTAGACTGTCTACCCGTGATCATGGATCTGAAAAGAATCCGGAACGTCGGGAATAAATATATTTAATAACGCGAAAACCTAAATAAGTGGATTTGATATGATAATCGTGTAAATAAAAGAAAAATTATATTATTTTCTATTTGCCTAAAATATTTTTTTTATATCGGAGTTACCCTTTTAACTTTCCAGTTGCTCTCTAAGTCACAAGGTCATCCAAAAGCTGGCTTTTCATCAACTTTTTTTTTTTTCACCGGGGGGAAATGTATTATGCCCCTTTGGGGGCAAACACGGGTTTTGTCGGACTTCCTGCAAAAACCACCCGTTGTTCGCCACTCGCCACCAGCCCCATAGGAGCTTGGTCATTTATTTAGAATTAGATAAAAGCGTGCAAATTAAGAAGTTGTTAATTATTTAAAAAACAATCCACGCCGGTCGTAGAGCTTCTTTCCAGATGTTCTCCGTTTGTATAAGACAGAATAAATTTTCGACGTTTTCTAAGTTATAATGTAGATTCAATTTTTGGGATTCGTAAATTTATTTTAGTTAAAAAAATATTTTATAGTATGTTTTAGTGTAGCACTTAAATTATATCAATACGTTAATACATTTTGTATATTGTTGATAGCCAGTTGAAAAATGTGATAAAAAATGCTATTCTGACTAAGAAAGTGGCGACTCAATCCATCACACTGCATTTATCTAAGTCAAATGCAACGTGAAAGAAAATCGAACCATGAAAGATTAATGTTTTAGTTGCAGTTGCAGAACTCTTAATAACCTCTGAAAATTGTACGAGCATTATAATGTATAACATTTTTATAAAATTTCTGCCTGCATCCTACGTTTATAAAATACATTTTTAAAATAAGGCTTACTTATGTAAAATAACGATAATAATCTCATAAAAAATATGCATTCAAATGTATATTATTTTTGATTTACGCAAAATAATAAGACAATATAAGTAATCATGCATTTTTTCAATGTACTAATTAGGCAATTTTGTGATGATCCCATATTTTACGTTTACGCTTATGTTACAGATGCTGTGAAAATATATAATAAACCTACCAAAATCATGTAAATGAGGCTTATTGTTTAGTGCTACTTGTTAATTGGTAGAATTGAAAAAACTGTGTATTAACACCTGTGCATACCGCTCGTTGAAATCTTGTAGGAGCGTTCGAATGCGAAATTGTGAATATGTTTCGAAATATGTATTGTGTCATGTAACAATGACTGAATATGCATCGTGAACATGTGACTTTTGTGAAACTGTATTTATTAAAAAAAATTTGCTGTGAATCTCTAGTGTGGACAAAAATTGCAACACTTTCAGACCTGACATGTATAAAACATACATCCATTTCAAAGTTTTATATAATCTGTATTCATGTAAAACGTTTATAATTACAGGCCGAGCCACTATTGATGTAAAAATTAAGTACAAGATTTATAAATCAACAGCAATTTTTTTTGAGAATGTATTTTGCAACTAAACTGAGAAAACTGGTTTAACATTGTTTTGGCCTTTCTCTAAAACTTATAGGGACAGGCGAAAACAATGTTCTATTAAATGATTTGTAAGTGATAATGTAGACAGGTTCCTGTATCTTGACAACAAGCAAGTGTTGAATAAAGTGATACAAAAACATTCTTTAATCATAAAATGTTTATAAATAACATAAAAAATATAAATAAAACCTTAATAATACAAGTAAATCACTGATATGTTGGAATTAACAAAAAACAAATTGTGTTGTGTCCTACAATTTCCTCATCGTTTCCAGTAATTAGCGATAATTAAGAGCCTTGTTTGTCTTTTTTAACGTAAGAGCTCTTTAATGTCATTAGTGAAATGATAATAAGTACTATAATGAAATATATGTACGTGGTTTATGTAATGAGATATTAACACGTCTTTTAAATTACTTAAAACTATTTTTTGCTTGTTATTAATTACTCTTATAAGATACTCGTGTAAGGGTCTTCATAAAATATACACCTCTGTATTAACTTATAATCTATAATAATTATTACTATTGAAGTATATTAATTTTATAAGATTACTCATATTATCAGATCACTACATTTCATTTACATTGAATTAAAGTAAAACTTACGAAAAAATCTAAAATCTTGAATACCTTGTGAGAGGTGCAATATGTATAACAATATTGGTGCAAAAGAAAATACGATTTGTTTTCTCGTAAACAAAATCCGCGAACGTTGGAATCGATGAAAAGTTTTTCGATAACTTTTTCATGTAAAGGTCGGTCCACCCACCAACCCGCATTGGACCAGCGTGGTGGGATAGGTCCAATACCCCTAATGGATAGGAGTGCATTAGGGGAGACCTATGTCCAGCAGCAGACTATCACAGGCTGATGATGACGATGGTGATGAATATTTTATGTAATAGTGTATCTTAGTAAGATCAATTGGAAAATATGCTTGTAATACATATCTATCTAGTAAGAATAATACACTGTGGCTATTCTAATTTAAAAGGGCGTATATCAAACATGTAATGAGTCGCTTACGAAACTTATGAAAGAAATAAAGCAAATAATTATCTTTTTAAATAAATGAAATTGGAGTGTCTGTTTGCAACATCAAAATTAAATTGAACTTTATGTTTGTTTGCCTGTGTCTTTGTTCGCGCTAATCTCTGAAAATGCCGGTCCAATTTGACGGGATTTCTTCTGAAAGATATAATTCAGGTTACATTTTTGGAAAAAACTAAAAGATTTTTACATATAACCACTTTTTTAAGTCAGGTTAGGCATCAAACATATAATATCCATTATTAACTATTTAAACTTTACTGCCAAAGTTGCTATTTATTGCGCGAATAAGATAAAAAAGAACATATCATTTAAAAATAAGATATCATTAAAGGTTTTTTTAATATCATTAGTACGACAACATTTTTAAGTGATTAATGTTCCGTTTTTCGCTTCAATAAAAAATTAGCAGCAAAATTATCCTTTTTAGCGTGCGTAACTGCAATAATACAGCAGAAAGCAATTCAACACAATTTTACGCAACTAGTATTTTTAAAAAACTTACTCAAATGAAAAATAAACCTGGCGAGAAATAAATTTTAGGAAGGAAGTAGAACTCATTTGCAATTTTAAAATAGAGTCGGCACGGTTTCCGATCTCAGGGATGCAATTTAACAACAAACTGCAAAATTTTAAGAAAAAAACTCTTCTTACTAAGCGTTTTTTTTATGCAAATTTTGCTGTAGAGGTTTTTAATAAAGTTTTTATGTTTTATATGTTTATTATTTTGTATATTAAACGTTCTTAGTTTTGATTCAAAAGTAAATCCATTCAAGTTATTGTACTATTACAATAATATACTATTTATTATAGAATGAATATTTGGTCTGTACCATCCAATGATTGAAAGTATTATTATAATATTTTCATTGTGAATATGTAATTATCTATGCTATTCTTATATTAATAATAATAATAAATTCTATGTAATTGTATCAAATATCTAAAGTTATTTGTAAACACCTTGTTTAATATGAAAATACTGAAACTTTAACTAAAATCCTAGTCTGTTAATTATTACATTTCTTTTAATAACAACGCAAATGTATATGATACGGCCGATGAGCTAATAAATAATTTAATGAAAATATTGATTTAGGACATTGTCTTTTTTATCGCACAATTAAAGTTTATATTCTGTGTTTGCGTAGTAAGGTGAATGTTTCTAAAATACATTATATTAGTGAAATATTATTGTTGAATTTTACTACACTCAATTCTTGTGTAGTGAGTTTTTCTTTTATTATAGTTGGCTCTTGTTTATGTTCAATGTGTTTTAAGTTTCATGGAATAAAAATGGGTGGTAGCAAAATAGTCACAAAACACATTTGAGACACAGATTTAATTCTAAAAAGGCGTATCTTGAAATGGCCTATTCAGATGTCATAGTCAACATATAAAACGTATACAATTCTGTATAATTCCTTTGTTTTATAATTATATCTCCGCTCACATTAGATTTTTTATAAAAAATAGTCATCTAATTCTTTCTCCCAGCCATATTCACAAATTATCATGGTGACTGCTTTTAATCCATATAAATTTACATGAACAACAGTTTTTAACGCAGCGCGACTGGCTTTACCCCTGTAACTAAAAGATCGTTAGATAAATTAAATTTTTCTTCCTCGCTCCTTCCACAAAACAAACAAGAAACAATAAAGAACAAGATCCAAAGACCGAAAAGATTAAGGAAAGGACAGTCTTAATCTTTTAATGGAGTTTGCAGATTTATAAATTACACCTAGGTCATAAACATAGGCTAAAACAATTTAATCTGAATTAACTATATTGTACCTCACAAAACAGGAAGCGGAACAAATTGAAAATAATTATTCCAACTTTAACCAGATTGCCACTTGAGACATAACGATGAGCCCTGAAGTTGCATGAACGATAATAAATAACAGCATCAAAGTCATTTTTGCAATTATCATTTTGTTTCATGGCACAAATGCTTACCGCATAAATAATTCATCTCACTAAACATTACGTAAAAGTTTTACCCGTCCCATTATATGATTTCAAAATTAATTCTTTTGTTTACGCGAATACTACACAGAATTAAATAAAGGACTTTTTACAAATTTCATCGCGTTTATTTTATTACATAGGTCGGAGAACAGACTAAAAAAAATATTACAATTAAAATCTGCCGATCCCGCTTCAGCACTGGCAACAAGACGCCTAACAGTCTGTCCCGTGACCACGGCGGCTGAAAGTGTTCAAAACTTCGGAAATTAAAAATGTAAAGAAACACGATAAAATTAATGAAAAGTCCTTTTATTAGATTTTTTTAAATATAAAAATTGTACTTGCGTGTTTTCAAACACTTAAAGAAAATAAAATATTGACAATTTTTAAATTAACGCCTTAATATATAAGTTAGTTTTCTATAGTATATGTAATGGTTGCCACGAAACGATAGAGCACAATTTAAAACATTTGCATATGTATGTATAACAAATATCAAAAGAAATGATAATATAAAGTTGGTTGTAATTGCATTAAACCAAATACCATAATGTCAAAGAGTCACCACTTTAAACTAGTGGAAGCATTATTGACGCGAGTGAAATCAGTAATTAAGGGATGGGATCAGGCCACGCATGTTTGGTGACGTCAGAACATAAGGATCTTGCTTATTCCGTGGAACTCTCTAGCTCGGACTCACCAGCTTCACCCCTTATGTTGCTAAATGTTATGGGCGTAGGCCATCCTAGTGCCCTTTATTCTCCGCCTACGGATGATCAAGGACTGGCTTAATTCGTGGATTCTTTTAGAGCCATTGACCTCATACTAGTTCTTATAATACCAAGGCTGTGGCTCCGAGACCAAATTTTCTTGCAAGTAGCATTGGTAAATAATACAGTTTTATGAATTTAATAAGTGAGAAATTTATACTATAACTTCACGAGGGTAAAATAATTATCTCGTTCAAATCACATTGCGAAGACAGTGACAGACCGACAGACACAATAACATTTTTGATATCACATCAAATGGCCTACAAAAGAACAGAATGTAAAAAATCAATAATTTTAATAAATTTACATTTTAAATTCCTGACGTTTCTTGGAGAAGTCTTTGCACGAGTATTTTTCTGGTAAATTTTAGTCGAATCTTTCCAGAATGTAACATTTTGATTCCAATCAGAAGTACCTGTTAATTTGTCACTTAATGGATAAATAACTAGAATACTTCTGAAGTATTAATCGGCGGTATATATGATTAATAGCTTTAGATTACACGTGTCAATAATTATTATTTTTTCCGGCTTCTCCTACCCGTAAAGAATATTTGTTTATAGACAAAGCATAATAGATATTATATTAGTAATATAAAATCTATACAAATAAATAAATAAGCGTGTCTGTTTGCAACACAAAACAAACATTTATAAAACAACATTATTTAAAACTTTGTCTGTCGGTTCTTACTTCTGAAATGTTAGGTACAATTTAGATGAAATTTGTAATGGTAGATAAGTGATATAAATGGCAGTAACTTCAACTGCTTTATTGTTACAATAAAAAAACTATCAGAATATTTTTGTGTATTATATTTTGAATAGAACGAAGCCTTGGTAACAGCTATAATGTTGACACATTAATTATGGTAGTCGCCGTCGGAGGACCCAAAAAAACTCAAAATTATTGGATATAAATTTAATTAAGATAAAATATGAAAAATTACAATTTAACTTATGCTAAAGCTAAGCCTAGTCTAACTCCTTTCGATGCGAGAAATGGAATGCCCGAGGTACATTGAAATTATCGTAATGAAGTAATTCAACACGATGGAAACTTCCCAGTAAAGTGCAGCGTCGGATGGCAGCGGCCTCCTTTGGGTTCGTCGAAACCGTTCCCGTTGATGAAGCATATTTGCCTCGTGTCGACTCGTTGACGCAGCATATTTGTACCGTGTGAATCGATGTTGCAATGAATAGATGACGCTGCATAGTTGCAATTTGCTAAGGGCTTGTACATATAACACCTCCCCCCTGAGAACAGCAACTACTTCTGAGACTTGAGATGAGGAAGTATTGCTGTCTTATGTGGTCCAGGTTTTGCAGGCTGCGAATAGACGTCCTCTCGGGCTGGCACCTCAGAGGGCTCTTTAGAGCATCGCAACATCCCACAATGTCTTAGTGTTGCTGCGATCAGGATGATGAGTAAGCTTATGGACACAATAACATACAATGGTATCGTCGTATGGTATAGGAAAATTCGTCTACAGCCTCGGCTTATACCAGTTTAGAAAATCCAATTTTAGAAGTCCCAATCGTTGCCGAACCATTAAATAAATTTCATAGGCAGATATGTATTACAGTTGTCAGCGATATCAAAAGCGACCGACGGCTTCTAAACCCTTCGATACGCATACTAGGACATCCGTACAGATGTCCGAGTCCAACTTAGAATCAGATGTAGTGAATGTAATTAAAGAATATGTCAATCCAAAAGTAAAGACCGCGTTGCTTATTAATCCACCGCTTGCATTTTACGATATCATACCTATTATTCAAAATAAATTTAAAAACTCCGCTATGAATTTAGTGTTATCAAATTTCGAAGTGGAAAATATAAAAGAATATCTCAGGCAACAAGAAATAATAAAGCATTACCATGAGGGTAAAACCAACCACCGCGGATTAAACGAATGTCATCTCGCGTTATCCCGTCGATTGCCTCCGTAGCCCAGTGGTATGGGCGTGTGCTTTAGAAACCGTAGGTCGTGGGTTTGTATCCAGCGGGGACTCAACAAATTTTCATTGTTGTTTCCTGGTTGGTTAGAGCAATTTGGGACGTTCACCAAAATGTCTGAAAAGTTAAATGATCCATGTGTCGGATGGGCATGTAAAAAGTCGCTCCACCCGCCAACCCGCTCTGGACCAGCGTTGTGGGATACGGTTCAAACCTAATGGATAGGGTGTATTAGGGGAGGCCTATGTCCAGCAGTGGACTAACAAAGGCTGATGATGTGTGTGATGTGAAGATGAAGGACGATATCACAAAATTTATTAATAGTTGTACGGTGTGCGGTCAAGCAAAATATGACCGTAATCCCATTAGACAACAGTTCAACATAGTTCCCCCGGCTACGAAACCATTCGAAATTGTTCACATGGATTTGCTTTCAATTCAAAACGAGAAATATTTAACTATTGTCGACGTATTCTCTAAGTATGCTCAAGCATACCACATTCGCGACGGTACAGCAATCAGCACCTTGCAAGCCTTACTTAAATTTTGTACGCATCACGGTTTACCGCTAACAATAGTATCAGATAACGGCACTGAATTTACGAACCAGTTGTTTAGCGAATTCGTAACTCTGCATAAAATAAACCATCATAAAACTTTGCCACATAGTCCAAACGATAACGGGATCGTAGAGAGGTTTCACTCTACATTGCTGGAACATCTTCGTATCCTAAAATTAACTCACAAAGATCAAGATATTTCCAATCTAGTCCCATACGGAATCTTAGCTTACAATAGTTCGATCCACTCGTTTACCAAGTGTTGACCGTTCGATATAATAACCGGACACTTTAATCCGCGCGATCCTTTTGATATTGATATGTCTAAGCATTTAATGCAACAATACATGCAAAATCACCGAGATAGTATGAAAATTATATACAATACTATTAATGAGTCATCGTTACATAATCGCACTAATATCATAGAAAATTTAAATAAGGACCGCGAACCAGAAATCGAATACCAACCTGATCAGCGCGTCTTTATCAGCAATCCTTTGGCAAACCGTCAAAAATTAGCGCCGCGATATAGTCAGGATAAAGTTCTTGCGAATCTACCTATACATATTTATACATCCAAAAAACGTGGCCCCGTAGCGAAAAATCGATTAAAACGAGTCCCTAAAAGTGCCCAATTGTTGCAGGGTGCTACTGGTCCTGATTGCTCATTCGATAACGGCTCTGGATATCAATCAAGGGATAACGCTTGAGAGTCTCGACGATGGCCCCGGGATACTTCCTTTTCGACTAGGAGCAACCAGGCTAATTACTCACTACCATGCATTTTTACAGTATATTGAACTTAAAGATATACGCGATAAAGCTCATATGTTGCAAATTCAATTATCGGATTTCAAAAGTCAGTTGCATAATCATACGTACATGCTATATGAACTCCAAATAGAATATTTATCGTCTAAATTAAATAAAGTTTATACTCATTTAAATGTACAAGCCCTTAGCAAATTGCAACTATGCAGCGTCATCTATTCATTGCAACATCGATTTAGTCGACACGAGGCAAATATGCTTCATCAACGGGAACGGTTTCGACGAACCCAAAGGAGGCCGCTGCCATCCGACGCTGCACTTTACTGGGAAGTTTCCATCGTGTTGAATTACTTCATTACGATAATTTCAATGTACCTCGGTCATTCCATTTCTCGCATCGAAAGGAGTCAGACTAGGCTTAGCTTTAGCATAAGTTAAATTGTAATTTTATCTTAATTAAATTTATATCCAATAATTTTGAGTTTTTTTGGGTCCTCCGACGGCGACTACCATAATTGGCGCAGTCGGTAGGATACCTAGGGTAGCTTAGGGATCTAGAATAGATACTCGACGCGCCCGGTATCCTGGAACCTGGAGTCCCGTGCTGGAGGAAAAATCCGAAAATCGATCCCGAAGAACCAGAATGAAATCCATGTGAGTACACTTAAGATTATCCTTGTGTGTTGCTCTCAATATCCTTATAGGTGTCCTTTTTAGTTTCCAAGATTTTCATCCTAAGTCACTACCCTAAAGGGCCTGCACGTGCACAAATTGCTCGTAGGCTCAACTTGGATAGCTATAGAAATATTAGTGTAGATTTAGATAAGACGTAGATTCCTCGATAGACTCGATATTAAATCAGTCCCTCGAGATGGCGACGTAGACGCAATTTTAAAGCCCTACGCCTGGTACCCGATTTTGACGGGAACCCGCATATATTACCTAGATTTATCCACTTATGTGACCAAATAGTAGCGGAATATGTAGCTGCAATCCCGGCAACGAGCTAGCTAAGTTATGCCTGGTAAACGGTATACTTAATAAAATTACCGGTCAACTGCACAGATAATTAACTCAAATGGCATTTCGAAAGTTGGGATAGCATAAAGAATACTCTAATTAATAATTTTCGGACCAGAGAATGAGACCGCTTTATATAACGACCTTATGTTGGCTACGCAGGGAATAGTTCGCGCAAGAATTTTACGATAAATGTTTAAATTTATTCAGTACCATTATGACATACGTCAGCCTACATGAGAGTGTCGATACCACTATTGAAGCTAAACGTACTTTGTATAAAAGTTAACAATGCAGGCATTTGTGCAGGTTTAAAAGAGCCCTTGGGCTCTCGTATCAGATGTATGCGTCCAGATAGTGCTGAAAAAGCCTTAGAGTTCGTGCAAGAGGAATTGAATGTTATGTACTTACAAAACCGTAATGATTCAATTTCGGAAAAGAAGTCCAAGGTTTTCAATTACCCAAACACGTGCCAATAGTTCCTAATATCTTACCCGCGTTTAAACCATTCAATTCCGTTGCTCGACCACCACAATTACCCAATTGGCAGCCCCCTCAACAGACATGGAAGCCTAATTTCCAGCAGCCTCTGCCATCTAGACCAATAAATATGCTACCGCACGCAACAAATGTTCCGTGCGCCACCGCCTAACTATAATGCGCTGCAAAATAAATTCCAAATTGCCCCTAGGTATATACCACAAAATCAAGGCCCTAAGCCTATGAGTGGTGTCAGCCACTACGTTACCCGAATGAGAAAGGCCTGCGGGTAACCAACTTACCGGTCATGATTGGCACAAATGGCAATCCCGCCTTCTAACTATTTTAAAACGAAAGAAATGAATATTAATGAAGTTGATAACTATAGTGATTTCTATTACCCTGAATATTATATGTACGACCCCTATGGTTATTATTTGTGTGATCCTTACAATGTTTATCCCACAGGAATTTTTATGATTGTGCAACCTCGAGTAATTATATCGAGCCCGGTTATGACGTGATTGACGAGTGCCCTTCAGGTAACTCGAGTGAACTTCAGCCCTCTAGTAGTTCAGGAGAGGAGCAGAATTTTCGAATCGTACAAATTCGAACAACTTAAAATAGAATTGAATTTGCAAACTCAGAGACAGCTTCCATACTACAAATTTTGATCCTACCGACTGCGCCAATTATGGTAGTCGCCGTCGGAGGACCCAAAAAAACTCAAAATTATTGGATATAAATTTAATTAAGATAAAATATGAAAAATTACAATTTAACTTATGCTAAAGCTAAGCCTAGTCTAACTCCTTTCGATGCGAGAAATGGAATGCCCGAGGTACATTGAAATTATCGTAATGAAGTAATTCAACAGATGGAAACTTCCCAGTAAAGTGCAGCGTCGGATGGCAGCGGCCTCCTTGGGTTCGTCGAAACCGTTCCGTTGATGAAGCGTATTTGCCTCGTGTCCACTCGTTGACGCAGCATATTTGTACCGTGTGAATCGATGTTGCAATGAATAGATGACGCTGCATAGTTGCGATTTGCTAAGGGCTTGTACATATAACACATTTCAAATAAAAAGTAAATATTTTTGGTTGCCGTCATTCGTTGATTACTGCAGAACTCTTTGTTATTGGTAGCAACAATTTACATATAAGTTAACATTTTAATGACATATTTCCCGTGTAATTAACTGACCACTATGAGTGTGAATGAATCATTGGTATCGTAACATCACGCAGATGGATTTGTGTTTGCGGTCATAATTTGTAAACACAATCACGCTTGTTACCGTATCTTTTGACGTTGATGTGATTAAAACGAAATTTAAACGCGCTAGCTGTCCGTTTCCTAGCAATTGTAGTTTAGCGTACTGATTTGATTTTACATAGTTTCTGTGAACATAAAAATAATTTTATTTTCCTCTAGATTTAAGAGTAATTCTGGAATGTAATAAGGATGACAGCATTGTAGCAATTTAAGATCTTATTTGTTTATGCGATTATGTTGTTTATATTTAAACCACAAAAAGTAACAGCTCTAATTTTAATCCTTTTCAAGCTTTTGGGTTAACCTATTTTGTTAACACAATGAATTATTAATTAACTTGAATAGTTTAATCAGGACAAAATGTCCTAACCAATCAGAAAACAACGACCAGAAAATATCACAAAGCTATTTGCCCGTTGGAATCGAACCCACGACCTCCGGTTTATAAAGCAAGGGCCAATACCGCTAGACCACATTGGCTGCTATCGTCTATATTATTAAAGCCATAGACGTTTCAGAATTAACCTAAACTAATGTTGCGTTAACTTGTTGGGTCAGTTGGCTGAACTCCAGAACGATTACACAAGCAGGGGAAAGTGGGTCATTAATATGAAAATAAATTCAGACGGTCCACTCGTAAAAGCGGAACTTACACGAAATCTTTTGTAGAATGTGATTTACTACCGGAAAATGCGCAGAAACCTCCTCGCTATGGGCAGTGGCGCTATTTTATAAAAGATTTTTTTGGTTTCCACATTTTTCTTGGTGACTTTTTCTTTAGCTATGACATTAATATTAATTCTTTTGTTCATGCAAACAAACACATCAATAAAAAAAGTAATTTTTAAAAGATTTCATCTCCAGACAGAAATTCTGCCTTAAGACCATGTCCGCTGGAATAAAGAGATATGACCGTAAATATGGGAACCAAATACCTAAAAAAACTCTGGAAAAAATCAAGTCACTGTCTGAAAATTCTAATACATAACAAAGAAGCAGAACAGTGAAATATTTTAATTTGTTATTTGCCTTTCGATCCATTGGGATAAAAGGATTCGAGAGCTGTTTTATTTTTGTTTGAAAATTTCAAAAAGATATTTTTATTATTAACTATGCATGAAGTACATAAATTAATACCAAAATCAGATAATAGGATTGTAAGAGATGTCATTTCTTTAACATTGAGACATGTCATTATGTTGAAATGCTGATGTGGTTGAATATAAATACTGTTGGAAATTACAAGAATTGCCTGCAATATTCGAACCTACGACCTCCAGTTTATAAAGCAAGCGCCATAAAGGTACGAACGTGTAGAGTTTTTCAAATGTAAAAAATAACAGGACGACTACTTTTCATTTAAAAAGAAAATGTATTGGATTACGTGTATCCAACGAACAATCTACATTCAAATATATTATTAAACCAGAATTTGTTAACTAACCTTTAAAAGGTTCTATATTTTTTGAAAACACCCATCACTGGGGCTTTTTATTGTTATGTGGGTTCAGTGTGTTTTATTAAAAAATAGTTCGCAACTAAACAATAGTTTTAGAAATTTAAGAAATTCCAAAAAAATGATGGGCAACTGAACTTTACTTATTGATGGTTTCCGGACCTGACCACAGTTACCAGAGTCCCACGGACGAGTCGATGCGAACCCGCCTTAAACCCTCAACACAGTAACACGTCCCGATGCACAACACTTCATCACACACGAGGGGTTTTCGGTGCGGCACCCCGACTTTTAACAATCCAACAGTGACAAAACGTCAATATCGAACTCTTTTTTCTCCACTAACCACTGACCCGCAATCGCTGGACTATAAGCAAAATACGTGAGACTCATAAAATCGGATATCCAAAATTAATATTTTTTATTTTAATTGAATTTTAACTACTTTTCAATTTAGAAGAGATGTGCGTGAAAACACGTTATTGTTATACTTAAATGTATAAATTTTTAACTTTGGGATAAACCATTCCATGATTTGGGATAGAACAATTCTTTTTAGAACGTAAACAAGGTTAGGGATTCATAATTTTAGAATCAAAAGAATATTTTGCAAAAATTGTGGTACTTGCCTTAAATACAAATTAAATAATAAGTTGCCATTTGAAAAGAAATTTGTTGTGTTGAACGGAACCTGTTTCTTATGTTAACAATTTTGAAAATTTTAGAAAAGACTTGTGACCTGTAAAACATATATTGCCAATTGTAATAAACCATTTACTTTGTCAATATCAACAACATCAACGAGGATAATAAATGTTTGTCTATCTTTAAGGATGAATAAGTAATTGTTTTCAAGGATAAACTTGAAAATAAAATTGGGACAATTGAAAGGTTCCCAATTTGTTTTATTTATTAAATATCAGCGTCAATAAATTCCTTCTGGCCTCGTAGCCTAGTGTCAGGGCGTGTGCTTAGAAACCGGAGGTCGTGGGTTCCGAATCCTGGGATGCAAAAATTTCATTGTTGTTTCCAGGTTGGTTAGGGCATTGGGCCGATCACCCAATTGCTGAAAAGTAAGATGATCCATGCGTCGGATGGGCATGTAAAAGTCGTCCACCACCAACCCGCATTGGACCAGTGTGGTGGGATGATCCAAAACCCCTAATGATAGGGTGTATTGGAAGGCCCATGTCAGCAGTGGCTAACAAAGGTGATGATGTTATGATGTACATATTTATTAATTTCAAGGCCTTTCCAAAGTCTGGCTCTGAATCTTGCTTTCCAGACAAGGGTTCAGTTCAGTAAAGAATCACAATTTGAAAAGCTTATAAGATGACTGTTCCGAAAATGGAGTAACGATAATTAAGGTCTGAAATTAAATATAATTGGTGTGACAGGTGTGACCTGAAAACATAGATACAAACCATGAAAAACTGATCTTATCTTTTGTAATAAATTTAGTTTTGAACTTGATTGTATAAAGTTTAAGGTGTTACTAAATTAAGTGTGAGTAGGTTATTGTCGGGTTTGATGTTGTTTTCCCTTTTTTCTTTATACAAATATTATTAATGCGAAAGTAACTGTCTGTTAGTCAATAAATTTCATATAACGTTGAAGGATTTAAAAAATAAAAATTTCTAATTCCAATAACATTAACGAAAGTTTAGGCGAATCGACAAAACATAAAAGCAAAAGGATCGTCGCCTTTCGGATGAATTATGGTAAAGCATACCACTTGTAAACATGCCCCTTCATTACCCTCTCCAATCTCCAAGCGTTTTCATATGTGATTTACCTACATTGCCCATAATGATTGCCATGAGTTACTGCTTGATCTTTTTGAAAAAGTTACTGATAGTAAATATAATGCACAATGATATTTATATTATATTGGAGTGATTTTAATGTTCCAAAGCCGAACGGTATGATGACGAACTTGTTGCATGAACATTCACTTAAATAATGACAAATTGCTCCCTTGCCGCAAATTTTATGAATCATTCTTACTATTCCAGTATAACTCTGAATTTAATGTCAACGATCGATATTATAGCACGGTCTAGATTACCTTTACGCCTCTCACGTCCAACAACACTTTTTGTTCTCACAAATTCACATAAAAATTATACAAGGAATTGTTCACTCTCAGCTACCGCATTATATAATAATTTTTTTTCAGATTAGACCCTTTCTTCTTTAGTACATTGAATTTAAGACTTGTAGTTTATAATAAGTTTGTTGTACTGTTATATAATATAATGTACTTGTTAGAAAATAGCATTTGTTAACCTTTAAATGTTAGCGACTTTTATTTAAAGCTCTGAATATATTAGTTAAACATTGTTTTAATAAATGTAATACTACATGCGGCGTAAATTTAAGAAATGTTTAAGTTATAAGCTCGCTATATGACTATTATGTTATCTTTTTTTTCGGCACTACTTTTGTCTTCGTTATTATTGTAACATAATATTAATTATCTTTGTAATGACTGTTTCTGTACATTCAAAGTAAAATAAAAAATATTGCATAATTATTAAATATCGAAATGGTGGATGAAAGTTTATATGGAATCATCATCAACGATAAATATAAAACTAGAATCTTATTTATAATTATAGAATTATTACACCTCATTTATACTAATAAACTGTAAAATTGAGTACCTTGCTATTCCACACTGTGACATGTCGCTGGCAACGACTGGTAACCTAAATATATTTAATTTATCTCGTATATGTTAACATTATATAATAAATATTTGACTCTGGTTCTCTGACGGATCAATTCTTTCTGATGCGGTCGTTCTATATGTACTAACATGCCCTTAGCTCTTCTTCCTCCTTCTTCGATCAACAATTTAATGTCACTTGAATTAAATTTGTCACCAGTCGAATCTGCTAAGTGTCAAGTCTCGTCACTGTGGGATGGGTGATGAGAAAACTCGACGGGCTTATGAAAAGCTGCCAGCCCAGCGAATCTTCTTGGCCTTTTCAAAGATAGTTTCACCTACTTCGAACCTTTTGCTAGGTAAACTAACTGTCCAAAACCATCCGAGTTAGTAAATTAAAGGGCAATGTAGTGAATACATAATAAAATGACTTGACCTTGGAGTGAAGCCGAGGCTCGGCAAATGTATTTAGTGGACCTGCTGCAAGATATGGTGTCGACATTCGACCAAATTATGCAGTGTGACTTGTAAAAATAGCGAGGATCGAAGTGGTGGCGTCATTAGGGCTTGATCCAGCAGTAACTGACACGATGATGAAGCTGATGTTGAAGAGCATGTGAAATATGCCCAAGTATCTCGCATCTAAGAAAGCAAGAAAATGTTGTAAAACACGTAGTTGCATTAACAAGAACAGATAATCCCGTACTAACACGCTCTAATACAGACCTAGTAAAGTAATGTGAACAAGGCTCGAGCGAACGGTATTTTTGCTCCCAGGTCAGTATGAAAAATGTCGACAGCATTTTCCGTTGTGCTTAAGCTCAAAGTCGTTTGTGTAGGTACGTGCTGTATTATAACAAGTTACAAGTCATTTAATCGTTAAGAATTGCATGACCCATCGTAATATTTGATATGGTACAAAGCATAAAGGATAAAGATGATGGAGCAATTAATTTTAACAAAGTAAACAAAAAAATGTACAAATTTAATGATAAAATAATACGTATTTACGTGGATGTCAGCTCAAAAAGGAATACTTTCAAACAACGAGCATAAAATAAAATATAAAAAAATGTCTAAGCGTCGGCAATTAATTAATGGTCTTAAATAATTAGTCATGCTTTAATTAAACCCATCAATCTAAGGGAATCGTTGACAATGATATTTATATGAACACCATAATATATATAGAATGATTAAGAAGCAGATCTCAACAAACATTCATTTGAAAAATTTACAAATTATAGCAAATGATATATTTTTCCTGCCATGACTTATTTTTCCAGTAGCATACCTATACAGTTTAGCTCGATTATTAGGATATTAAATAATAAAGTTCCTATATGATTAACACTCATCATCTATGCCACTAACAAAGCTTGTCTATGAAACCTAAAAAGTGATAAATACCTAGACTTACTTTTCTTTGATATAAATATAATATAGAAACAGACCAAGAGAAAAACCATCTTCATCACATTATATTTACTATGTGGAGGAATATTACACACCTTTGTCGACAAACAGTCAGAGTACTACGCAAGTGCAACAACAATCGTTTCTATCAGAAATTAAGACTTAACTATGCCCAAAATTATTAAACACTTCATATTAAATCTTAACTATCCTTATATATTTATAAGCATCAGGCAGTATCCGTGACAACGATATAATCATAAATATATTAAATTTATTGCAATTAAATAATATGTATGGTGATTAAAGAAGGGTGGTTAAATAAATTTCAAGTTCAACTATGTAACTTAAAATTTTCGAGGGTTTCTGATCTGTAAGTATTTCCAAGTATAAGGCTTTGCATTAAATAACACTAAAATGCATTATTATAGCGCCTCATTAGCCTAGTAGTATTGGCTCCTCTTCAGTAACCGGAGATGGTAGTTTCTAATCCTGCGGGAACATACAAACTTTTCATTTTTATTCACAGTAAACGATGCGGGTTGATCACCTGATTTCCTAGGAATAAGATGATCCATGCTAGGATGAGGCATGAAAACACTTTCAACGCATCCATGAATTCAAAGATTAATGACAACTCTTCTAATGCGAATTGAAAGATTGTTTCTTTTAGCTAAAAAAGGAACAATCATAATTCATAATTAGTTCTTAGACAAGTTAGCACTCTGTCAAAACTGACGAGCTTTAATAAAAATTGCTGTAAAATTGTTCGTAAAACTACTTATAATTCAATTTTAATAATAATTTCCTTAAAGAAATAAAACCAATTTGAAAACGGGAAATTGTACTGATACAAACAACGAATCTTTAAAATCTGTTCAATATACAGTAATGAAGTACTATTTCTTTCTTCCGCAGGTAATAATCGAGCCATTTTGAGAGGGATCAAGATGTGCTTATTGAAACAATTTCTTACATCAAATTCTTCCTTAACAATTCTCGCCTATTTAAAGGTCTTTGTAATTTGTGTTTTACAAAGATTATCGTTACTAATTATACTTTTGTGAATGTGAATACTAATATGGCTTACGGATTTTATAGCGTTAAATTATTCAACATGTAAATAAAATCATGTGACGTTATAAACTTTAATTTTGAACGCCGTGACGTGAAATGGGAAAACTGAACTAACAACCTATATCTTTACTAATCATATAAAGAGCCAAGATTTGATCGTTTCTACAACTATTGAGCCAATTTTTATACCTTTTGCTAATAGAAATATATATTTTTATTAAAAAATTTTTTTAAACTGGGAGAAGTCCATTCGAAAATAAATAATAACTTAATTAATTGTGGACAGATTGTTACTATATAAACAATTACTTAATACTTTAATGCTCAAGAAATACGATATAAATTCTGTTTATCTGGAATTACGAGTATTAAAATTACAACTTTTAATTACTTTTTCGAAAACAAATAATATAAATCATTTATTTAAATTTATTCTAAAGCAAATATAATTTTAAGCTATGTTGCATCGTTTACATTATTGTGGTACCTTTATAAGATTAGCTGCAATTTTACATATTTTGATATAACACAGATCCATGATTTCATAGCTTTCACAAGTCCTAAAGGTTTATAGCTTAACATGAATGACATAAAACAGGCAACGCCAAAGAAATGGACTGGCAATCGTTAAATTTTTTGTCTGTAGTGTCTACCAAATGAATTACTAAGTTGATAAACCAATTGTTTACCATCACCATCCAAGCTTTTGATACAAAATAATTGTTATAATATCTTAATTAATCAGGCATCGAGATACGTTATTTAGACAAAAACATAATCAAAGGCATGTTCATGTAGGCTTGCTGAATCCAAATAGATAGTTGTGATGTGATATTGAAATTCAACAAAATACGAGGCCACTTTGGTGCCTATTTCTGCCATAAAAGCGGTGTTGCTGAAATTTATAATTATAATTAGATTATATATTTATAATTATAATTAGATATATACTCTAAATGTTAATATGATAAGAAACTGTAATAAATTAAGATCAAACGCATTGTTGGGCAATGCTCGCGATTTAATTATGCAAGGCTGAGCATTTGACAATTTTCTACCGACCAGATCAGACCAGCAATCCTTCTTGAGTTTCCGGTCGACCATCTTACCGGTTAGGTCGCGCTTATTTCTGATACATAGGTTGCGTCACCCAACGCAATCGGCGATCCGCGCGATTGCCGACGTATAATACAACTCACCCTACCGTTCTCGGTAGGTAGGTGTTCGTACTGGTTATATAAAAAAAACAAAATATAAAACGTTCAAAACTAAGAAACAAGATAGTTCGTCAAGCGGCTGACAACACAATTGTATTTAGCAACGAGTAGCATAATACAGCCATGTGCAAACGGATCAGTCGTCTCTCATTTGTGCGGCCGCATTCCATTGGACTCCCAGGACAATGTCACAATTACCAGTTATTCCGTCACGCTTCGCGGAACTGTTTCGCCCGCCCCCGTTACGTGCCCCGTTACGGTAGTGCTTTGGGGATCAAGCCACTGCCGATTATCCCAGACCAAAGGACAAATAACTCCTCAATCCCGGCCACACGGCCAACTAAATCCGCTGCCCTAACGCACCAAAACGCAGAGTTCCTGCAATCCCTAGGGAAGCCCCTTCCAGGCAACCACTACCCAACTCATCCTCTGGCACGTTTGGCAAATCCGACCCGCGTGGCAACAGCCAGCGCCGGAGCCTACTCCATGCGCACAGCGGCTCGCAGACGCCTCAAATAGCCAGCACGCTAGCCATAGCAATGGCAGCACTGGCAATAACTGCATAATTTTAAAATTCGCTAGATCTCTTGATCTAGGCGAATTCAACCAAGTAGCAGATGCATTCGCTGCCGCCACCGGCGATGCTATGGCTAGGTTTTCACTACTCGTAAAATGCAGGAATTTAATTAACGCCCTTAAGGCATAATAGCTTCGACACCCAAGCAGTAGCTAAACACAACCTACACTTAGAGCGTAGGACAAACACACACAGTCATGACATCGGCCCCACCGGTGAGTTCGAACTTACACACCTTTTGCTATATGACACTGTAGCTTAACACCATATTAGATAGGAGCGTTGCTGGAGTTTCTTGCGCCACTTATCCCATTGCCAAGGCTAGTAAAGTTGAAGAAGTGATAGTAAAGTTTAGATAGAGCTCTTCTAGCTATTAAATTATCCTCAAGAAAGCGAAAAAAGAAACTTATCTATATTTGAAAACGTAATTTTTGATGATAACAAGCTACAAATCAATTTTCAGCTGAGCTCAGATTAAATGCAATGATTTAAATTTAAATTTTCAAGAAAATCATGAGCTTAATTTCTTGGCATTTTTTAAAATAATTAACATACATTTCAATTGGAAATATACTTACAATATTATGATACGTATTGAAATTTGTATAAAGCCGAGTATTCTTTTACCAAAAAAATTGTATTTTGATATCAAAAAAAATTTAGTACATACTTAAATTAGATATACGAGTAATTTAACTACCTCTGTAGCCTTATGGTATTGGATTGCGTTTTAAAAATCGAGATGAAATGGTTAGAACGCAGTGGGTACTCCACAACTTTTCATAGTTGTTGCCTAGTTGGTGAGGCATGTCCTAAAAGTTATTATGCAATTAAGGATTATAAAGTTATTGACTGTTTATAACCCTTTAAGTAAAAAGCATAGGATGAAAAGATTTGCCTTAAAAGACATTATTTTTGTATAAATGATTTTATTTTGTTTTTGTATGTATGTAAGTATGTATTTATAGCTCTATTTTACGAAGTTTATCCTCACTTGTTTCATGCAAGATTCTTAATAAATAGCAGTAATTTTTTTCTGATAATAAGTAGGCTGTTTATTAAAGTTGAATAAAATTTGTTCGTTTCCTAGGGTTATACATGGGTCTGAGCAATTGCTCCGGTGTCATAGTAAACAAAGGCCCTCCATAAAAGAGAAGAAAATTTTCGTCGTAATGACTCATTTTGTCGGTCATACATCATATTTTCTTTCGTCTATAGATATTACTATCGACACGGTTCTGTAGAAGCAATGAAGATGTATTATTTTTCTTTACATGGGACCGTCTGGTGAGGTATCACCGCGGTGCCTATTTCTAACGCAAAGCAGTAGTTGAAACACTACTGCGTTCGGTTCGAAGGGCACGTAGCCAGCGTAATTACTGGGTAAACGAGACAACATCCAATATCGCATCGCAGTGAAGCATTAAAAAAATATTTAATGTGCATTGAAAGTGTCACACAAGATACTTTGATTATATGAATATCTTAGAGATATCGAGATTTAAAATGGTGGCAGATATCGCGAGTTAGTTTTATGCCAATGACGTCGTACCGTATATTGCCAAAATGGTTATAAACTGTTTGAAATCGGTCCTATATTATGTTATGATTCCACCTTTTTTTTATAATTTCTACTTTAAATACAATAATTTATTTCAAGTAACGTATTTGTAAGCTAATTATCGTTAAGTTCTAATAGTCATAAGACTTTTACGAGTAGTATAGTTCAAATGTTATTACAATATAATTACCGAGTAAAGGCATCAGGCGATTAACTTACTATAAGATGATCGTTCCGCTCGTCTCATCGCTTTGCAAAAAGAGTAAGTCGTGTATTGAACTACTACAGTTGAAGGCATCAAGTAGGGATATAAACATTTAACTTGAACGGACAGCTGCTTTGAGTTTCAGAGACACGGTATTCGAGCATAGATTACACTTTCACAGCAAATTTAAACCAGTTAACAGCTCGTTTGCGTTAAGTTAAACTTAACGCAAGTATATATAAAGATTGAAAGTTCATTTTCGTATCGACTAGTGTATCTTTTAGCGAGTGTCTAATGCAATGTGGGTTCATCTTAATTTAATTTATATACAAGTTGTAAGTGTTATATTCTAAATATTAAAAAAAATATCGACGCAATAAAAGTACTTTAACGTTCAAGAATTAAACAAAAGAGTGAGCCATCTATAGAACGCATTATTTTTTCACGTTTTTAAGTTGGCTAGGTGAAAGAAATAAATATATATTAATATTATAAAAAGAGAAAAGTTAATACTAGCCGCCCATTATTATTCGGCCTCTGGTCATTCAATTTCATACGAGGGCTTCTCAAACACAATCCGGTCGTAGCGTTCGCATATTGGTTTCATCCATAGTATGCGCTCACGAGGGTTGACCTCAACAATGAATTTGTTCAGCTTACATATTAATATCTCGGCAATGTGATGCTGATATTGATGAAACATTTTAGCGGATTAACAGCATTATTAAGATTCCAATAAAACGGTATTTTATAAAAATACTAACACAATTATAATAAACAAGAGTATTGTATTTATGCAAATATGCTGGCACAAATGCATGCATCTTGTGCAAATAAAATAAGCTTAAAAAATATGCCCTTCGTAAGGATCGAACTCACGACCTTAAGATTATGGGACTTACGCGCTGACTACTGCGCCACAGAGGCTATGATAAACATATGAAAACAAATATCTCAACACCAAACAGCACCCTCCCAACACCAATGATTTTTGATTGCAGATTGCAAACATAACGCAAATGTTAGCTGACGACTAAGCCTGATCGATATTAAAAATCATGTCTCAATCCGAAGTGGTGTGTTCATACCTCAACTTTAAAAAGGCTGCACCGATTCATTTCCCAGTTATTTTACTTACGTTTACAATAAATATACCACCTTTTTTACTTAAATTTCGAACAAAATAACTGGTTTGAGTAAATTTAGTGCTATTAATGCTATCAAATGTAACATATCCAGTTTTTAGTCTATAAATAGCACCTGAAATCTTAACGGCTTGGATATTTTATAATGACTGTCAAAGATGTTTTGTAGTAGGACTTTTAGTAAATGTACATTCAATATGAGATAAAGCCTTAGACTTTCAATCATTATTTTACCTTGATTATGTAATTTTACTACTTTTATCTATAAGACCATGTTCATAAAGTTTTGTAACAGATACTTCATTCTATTTTGATTTACATAAATTACTTTTATGAATTTAACACAATATCACTTTTTAAATAATATCAACTTACTAAATTCCCTGAGTGCGTTTTAGACAAAGAGACAACTTAAATGTTTAAACAGCGATAGAAAATGTATGACTTTTTACGTTCTTACTCTACTTTTTAAAGTTTACCATACATTTATTATACAATACATAGTCAATTATTCTTTAAGATATTCAATAAATACCGCTCTACACAGACCTTTGTGATGAGAATAAAACTTTATAAAATCAAAGGAAAAATATGACATGTTTTGACAGAACACAAATGTAAAGCAGAAAAGTTGTATAAGAAAAGGATATTAATTTGCAAGGGCAATGACATGATTATAATACTAATTATAAATTCAGAGAATATTATTTCATTACTTTCCTGTATGATGTTCGTAAGTATCATATGGAAAGACATTAAAAATGAGGAAACAAACATTGAAAAGTGCGCCGCGTGCGGTGAAAAATTGGTTTGACCTAAAAGCCTCTCGGTCGCAATTCCAAGCGCTATTTTTCCCTTAAACATCGCACTCAAAAATTTGCTTGTGCAGATCAAGCTTCCGGAACTGGAGCTTTTTAACGAGCCGCTTTTATGTTAACTAAATTAAAGTCGATACAACACAATGATAATTGATAACAACCAAAACCTCCAAAAATACTAAATCTATATTATACTTATTAGAATCGGTTATTTGTTTACAGATATTTTTATATAAAATATTTTTAAAACTAAACTATTCTCATATTTTTGTAGATTTCATGAATTTTCTTTAGTCAGGATGTGTATTGACAGTTTATTTAACTACAAAATGCAGGTAACTGTTATAGAATAAACACTTATATAACAGTTACCTACCTATTGTAGTTAAAACCTTAAAAATATTAGGGTTCAGGCTCAGGGATCGGCTGCATTCGTTGTCAAATTTATCTATGTATGTAAAGAATAGGCTTCTTTCCTAAACCTACTATAATCTGATGAATTTTTAAATGCCTCATACCTCGTCGTATTTGATTAAAGCCACCAGTTGTGAATAAAGCTTTCAGCTAGAACCGGCAACACTGTCTTCACGAACGCGGCTTCTTTTCCATAATCCTATTGGTTCATCGACCATCGGTTCTTCTAACCACATTACTAGCCCATGCTTTTTCAACGAGCTAAACCCCTGCATTATGTCAGTAAATTTAGTTCTTTGCCGGAATAATTTATTACGAATTTTATTTGACAAAGAAACATCAAGCATAGCGCATTCCATAGCGCGTTGAACAACTACGAACTTGTGG
Source organism: Lamproptera curius (assembly GCA_029286875.1). NCBI lineage: Eukaryota > Metazoa > Arthropoda > Insecta > Lepidoptera > Papilionidae > Lamproptera > Lamproptera curius. The sequence continues at coordinate 75,122 of JAGSMT010000366.1, read as the reverse complement.
ACCAGTACTGCAGTCAAACGCGTCGTTTAAACCAAGTAGGTTATCACGGTGGGAACGCATTGGTTGATCAATTTTGTCTTCAGACACTGCGGTATCGGCGGCGACGTAAAAACGTGATCAGGCTTCCTAACTGCTGGCCTGTTGTTTTTGTTTGTTTAATTTTATTATTTATCCGATTTGCATTATTTTAAGAAAACAGTAGTAATTTCACAAAGCTATCCTTGTTTAGCTGAAGTAGTTTTGGGGGGAAAGGTTAATTATGCACATTAAAATTAGACAGTTACAAATTATTTGTAATATATAATTTACAGAAAAAAAATGAACTTGTCTTTTAACTTTGTTGGGGTCGTACAACACTAATGAGCGAAACCGGTTTGTTCTTACAAAACAATAACCTAGCCAGTCTTTGTAAAATAAGCCAGGGATAACGAAAGGTAGAATGTGTCAAGGGAAATAACCCTGTGTGGCTTTTGACGCACACAAAGAAGAAGTTTTCAATAAAAACTATCCTTTTATGTTCACGTATTTCAAAATTAAAATTTGCCTACAGTCTTTTTATGTACTGTTACTAAATATATGGTAGAAACAAGTGGAATTTTACAAAAACATGTGACTGACTTTACACTATTTATAACCATTGCGCAATATTAGCAGGAAACAACGTGGCCACTGCAAGAAACTACCCCGTGTTATCCGTCACAGCATTTTAAATCTTACATCGTTTGAAGTATTCATTTAATTAAATGTCATGAAAAACACAGATTTTTAAATGCATTAAATTTCTTGTAAATATACACTAAATTACCTTACATGAGATCTGAATATGCACCCCCGAACAGGTTTCGCTGCATGGCGACGGGACTAAAGTACCGAGGAACCTGTGGTGCTAGGCTGATCATGGAGGAGGCTGCTCCAAGCGGGCTAAATAAGCCCAGCTGGATGCCCTAGGAGGGTGAGGACAGGTTGCAGGAGGGTGTGACGCTCTTCCTGTCAATGCAATCAAGGTGGGGTCGCGAGGAAGAGGGTGTCGGTATTCCGTAGGCCGTAATCCTTATCCTCCGCGACTTGACGGCGCCGCACCGCTGATGTGGTGTAGAGGGGCCGCAAACTTCTGCATCCTATGGCCCCTTGAGTAACAGACTCAGTGAAGTCTGTTACCTGGCTACAGGGGCCAAGACGAAGAGCGCGTTAGTTCCGACGCGCTCAGAGGGGGGTAGATGGCCGTAGGGCCAAGATGGGGCTACTTCGGTAGCCCGCGCTAGTGGGGTAGCAGAAGACTGCCAAAGAGATCCTTTGACCTCATCTCTAAGGCGCCAAGAAGAAACAACGTGGTGGTTTTAGTCAGTGCGAGTCCGACATAACCCGTCTTTGCCCCCGCGAGTTCTAGCGAGTCCTAGAGCTTTCTTAACGATGACGTTTTCGGAAGCTGAAATAATATTTAGAAAATAAAATTTAAATAGTAGCAAAACTAATATTGAAATATTTTAAACTAAAGTAATATACACAAATAACGCTTACAATAATAATACTCATGATACTATCACTATTTCAAATAAATTACATTTAGGAGAGAGGATTTGGCATTTCTTTAATAATTAAAACCTAACCTGTAACCCTTGCTGTAATTATTTCATCTGCCCTTGTGTTCAAAATACTTATTCATTGGGTTTGTCTTAACTCACTATAGAGCTCTACAGACTTATTCAAATTTCTCTGTCTTCAATTCGGTCCATTAATGGAAAGAGCAGGTGCATTAGACGCCACTTGTTGCAATTTTAATAAATTTATATTTTAGAACGTGCACATAATCAAGGTGGTCTTTTTATATATATAAACACATGAAACATAATATCTAGGGCTTTTTTTGTTGGATATATTTAGTTATATAGTTTTGGGGTTGCAAAGACATAATAAATAGACTCTTTTTAGAGGCGTCCTTTTGCAACCGAGCAAATATGTCAATAGCGTGACAATTTGATTTCAGAATCTGAAATCAAATTGTCACGCTATGATCAAAAATCTTTTCAAGTGTGTTTTGTTGGGAGGAATTGTTGAAATCGTTAGATATTTTTGTCTATATAAACAATTTATTATTAAATTACTGTAATTACGTAAATAACAGTATTCACATTGTTATTGACATTTTAACTAGCAGAGAATGTTATCCGTAAGTATTCTAATTTGTTATTGTATGGACGTCAACTTAAGTAACTTTCAAAATATAAAGATAATTTTTATATTGTTTAAGAACGAGCTTCGTTCAAAGATCTTACATTAGACTTACATCAAACAATTACAAGGTTTCAGGTTTTACTAAATCGATTATATTAGATTACTTATAGAAAGAATACTTACATGTTATAGTAATACCAAAAAGACTCTTTATCCTATTTTTCCTTATATTTTGCATAAACGTTTAGTTAAATAAGTTTAGCTACTTCCTTAGTTTGTTTTGAAATCAATATATACATTCCTACGCAATATTCATTTGCATTATTTTATCTAATTTAATTACTTTAAATTGGACCGAATTAACTGAAATCATGACCTTTGTTTATTACCAACAAAGTCAATATTATTAGAGCTACAGTGACAAATATTCTTTTTGATATCTTATTCCTTATTTCAGAGCATCTTGTCACATCAATAAGAACTGATCACAATAAAATACTTTGTCAAACCCTGCTACCTCTACACAAAGGCTCCCAATGTTGCAGTCTTAAATAAACGCCGTTTCAAATCCATTACGATAATTAACATTTCAACTCTTTCTTTCCATCTGACTGTTATTTGAGTCATATTTTACTTCCATATTTATTAATTTTAATTTATATCTTACGTTATTGTTGTATATACTAAAATAAGTGTTATAAAAACTCCATTAAGAAAATACATTGTTATTGCCTGGCATATTATTAGAGCTGATTTTCCAACTGATTCTTGCTTCTTAAACAACTCTATCAAGTGAAATTTATATTTTGCTTTCGGTTACAAAAGGACGCCTCTAAAAAAGAGTCTATTTTTTATGTCTTTGCAACCCCAAAAACTATGTAACTAAATATATCCAACTAAAAAAAGCCCTAGATATTACGTTTCATGTGTTTATATATATAAAAAAGACCACCTTGATTATGTGCATGTTATAAAATATATTTTTTTAATTGCAATAAGTGCGCGTCTAATGCACCTGCTCTTTCCATTAATGGACAGAATTGAAGACGAGAGAAGTTTAAAATAAGTCCGTAGAGCTCTATCATGAGTTAAGACAATCCCAATGAATAAGTATTTGAACACAAGGGGCAGATGAAATAATTACAGCCTTTATGTAAGGGCTGGCAGGTTTTAATTATTAAAGAAATGCCAAATCCTCTAAAATGTGAATGTAGCTTTCTGTGTTTTGTTATTGAGCTTAAATTTAATTTATTTTGAAATAGTGATAGTATCATGAGTATTACTATTTTAAGCGTTATTTGTGTATATTACTTTAGTTTAAAATATTTCAATAATAGTTTTGCTACTATTTAAATTTTATTTTCTGAATATTATTTCAGCTTCCAAAAACTTCATGGTTAAGAAAGCTCTAGGACTAGCTAGAACTTTCTAGCTTTTTGTTTTATGACAATTAAAAGTTAACAAATATATTTAACAGTCTGTCCTTAAAATCGATTTTAAGAAATATAGAATAACTTTTAAATTCGTTTATTATTTAAAAAAAACATTTATAGCTTAAATGTACATCCTGAGTATTAATATATGTAATACTTGAATAATTTTAAATAATTCTGAAAGCCATATATTCTAAATAATTACACTAAACTGCAGTAAAAATAATCAAAAATAGTAGATATTGGCGTTGACGTCAGTCTGACTGATAGCTGTCGTGTAATCTCATTATAAATGAAACTCTTTCCAGTCGCGTTTCAATTTCGTAATAGTGACGGGGACCAGGTGGGCGAAATTAATTCACAGTAATTTGATCTCACTCTGATATTAAAAGTTGTGACTTGGCTCAAGATGAGTTAAACATGTTTTCTTTCTACATGCTGTGTAGATATTGATAAAATGTAAAGCATTAGGAACGAATGCAGCATTTTAGCATTAAAATTTATGATAATGTTACAAAAAATTAACATAAGTAATAGTTACGAAATGGTTAAAGCATTAGAAATAAAAATTAATGGAGTACAAAACCTACCTAATTTCAATACTACGAGATACGATAGTTTTCAGTTTTTTTTATAGATTGCGGGTTTGCATCGCTATACGCTATACGTTTTTCTAAATTACAAAATTTACATTTTTATTGTAAAGATTAATTAAGTTTTGATTTGTGTCCGATCGAAACTGGTTTTCCGGCCGACACCGAAGCTCACGTGGCCAAGTATCAAAATTCTTAAAATATAATGTTTTTTTACCCATTATTCTATATTAACTAAGACAAAATGGAGATACAGTATATTATATATAGTTTCTATTAATGATTTATTTAAGTTGGTATATTTTTGCCCCGTAGCCTAGTGGTATGGGCGTGTGCTTTAGAAACCGGTTCGTAAGTTCAAATCCTGCGGGACTCAACAAATTTTATATTTTTTTCTTAGTTGGTTACGGCAATTTGGGCCGATCAAACAATTGTCAGAAAAGTAAGATGATCCATGCGTCGGATGGGCACGTAAAAGTCAGGTCCACCACCAACCCGCATTGGAACAGCGTGGTGGGATCAGTCCAAACCCCTAATGGATAGGGGTGTATTAGGGGAGGCCTCTGTCCAGCAGTGGACTATCACAGGCTGATGATGTATGATGTATGTATATTTTTTTATTTAATAAAATATTAAATTTAAAACATTATTTTTTCAAATTGTCGAAACGAAATAAGTACTAATTATTAATAAAGAAATTACTAACTGTTACTGTTGCATTTAATACTAAATATTGATACCTTGATTTCATACTAAATAATACTTTGGCTTGTATTTGTAGTCCTGAGGAGGGATCAAAAAGTAGTGAGAATGAGATGAGTATTGATAACTTAACTATTTTTTTCATAGTCTTAAAGTCCCCCTACCCTCCAGCGTTTTTTACCTTTACATGCCTTCGCGCATATTTATTCTTTTATATTGTGTCAGTTTCGTGTCAAGATGAAAAATAGCTAGACGTCAGATCTGGTAAAAAGGGAATGTTCAACCGATTGGAAGCCAGTTTGGTAATCGGCGGTAACGCTCTGTCATCCTACGTGCGGGTGCGATATTAAGACAAATACACACCTGCTTTTTTATTATTAATAATTCTTAATGCATGCTTGCAGCATTGCAATCTGTAATAGTGGTTCCACGCTTCAGGTAATCAATCGACAATATCACTTCAGTACGAAATTTTTTGTCCGAATTTTGGTCTCCTGATCAAAAGGATGAACCCTTTTTTCGTACACTGTAACAAAACTAAACTAAAAGTTTTCACAGCCTTCTTATAACTATCTTTAAAATGTCAAGTCGCTTTTTTTCTGATTTTTAGCATCCATCTTGCGAAGACTTTTATCATATTCGAAAATTGTGACTAATATGGATTGAATACCACCATTTTAAATGCCCGTTCTCGAATATGTACCAATGTAATTGTTCGATTAGCTAAAACAGTTTATTTTTCAATTTTCAATTTTCATGAAGGCAAGTCGATGAATAGCTGCAACGATAATTGTCTTCCGTGCTTGTGCTCCTAACTCAGAATTAAGAAGCTCACTTTGCGACAATGAAATACGATAGAGCAGACTTCTCTAACATCGCATTGAATCTCTTGCGTCATATTTTCTTAAACTGAGATTTTTGTCTGTGTTAGTTCACTGTGACATACGCCTCGCATAAGAGACGTCTTCTTTATTAGTGGGGTTTTGGACCGTATTCCACCACTGGTCCAATGCAAGAAAAAATTTACTAATAGTATTCAGTATCTGTAGACTATTAAAAAACTAGCATATCGCTACGTATTATCCCCTCCCTGTGCCATAAGATGTTCTTTTATTACTCTTAAGTATTTTTTACTTAATAACAACAGCATGTCGTTCAAAGGTCATATTCAGAATGTTAGGAGGAAGGCTCTGTTCGTATCGACCAAACTCTACCACCTAAAAAAAATTGTCAAAGTAAAATGTCGCTAAAGTATAAAGACTTATTATATAAGGTATGCATACGAACAAAAATGGTTTATGCATGCTAATCATTCGCTCACATCTAATCCGCGCCCCTGTACAAACTCCAGGGAGTGCAAAATAAATTCATCTGCCGCGCCACCTGGACGCAGTGGTACCAACGAAACGTAGACCTACACAGCGACTGTAAATCCTCCGTTTTCATGACTCCGCAAACACTTTCAAAGGTTAACGCGCAAGCACATCGATTAAGTTGTGAATCATAATAACCCTCTGCTGGTAAAAGAAGCATCGTATACGGCCGATCCAAACGCGTCTAGTCAAAAGCGTAGGTCGAAAAATAATAATATAGCCTCCTTGACCCGGACTAACTTACGTTCTTCTTCTGTACGACTCACTTTTAGCAAAAATTATCGGCCACCTAGTGCGTGGGGATGGGAGTTTCCCACGAACTATGTGTAAGATAAAGCTGAAGCTTGGAAGCGTAACGTCCGTGTTAAAAAAATGAACTAAAAGACGCTTCAACTAATTTAAATTATTGTCTGATTGAAATAACATCCGACTGAAAGCTAAATGACAGCCTCTGTTGGGCAGTATGACTTAACAACGACCTACTGTTTAACAGTCACTATATATAGATAAAAAAATAGTCAAGTAAATTTATTAAATTTTATAATTCTATAAATTAGGAGATTTTGTAGACGCTCAATGGAAGTCAAATGAAAATATAATAGTTCATTTCAAATTCGACTTGTATTTATTAATAGTTTTGTTATTTAATTAGATCAAGTGTTGTTTATTTGATCGCCAACTTTAATTTTGAATTACAAAAAAGCTTTAAAAATTATGTGTATATTAAGGGTACTATTACAAAATTTAGTGTCGATGATTTTGTAAAAGTTATTTAAGTAAAATAATATTTTAAAATAATCGAAGTCAATTTTAAATGGTTAATAGATCCTCTTACTTTTCAAACAGTTGCTTAATCGGCCTAAAGGAAAATAATGATAATATAGTGTTATATTCCTCATAGGAATCGAACCCACGTCCTTCATTTTGTAATCTACGAAATACCACTACGACATGGAGGCGGTTTTTAATTGATGACTTACTCATTTGAAGCATAATACTTGTCTTACTTGACTTGTCAATATTTTATGGATTGTTAGTTTGAAGCATTAAATAATAAAAGCGACATGTAATTTATCTGTTGATATTTGAAAATATTGTTTTTTTTTTCAATCTATTACAATTTATTCAATTTAATTTATGTGATAGCCAACATATATGCTATGCGTAGTGACGATGCTCGGTCTATTTCATTTTACTTTTTTCACCCACTTTTTTTTTATTTCAATAGAGAGGAGTTTTCAAAATTCTTAAGCTGTGTTTTTACAGCTGTACATTTCATATAGCGTAACATTCAATGGTGTAAAAACATTAAATCCCCAAATATCAAAAGAAAAAAAAAAGTTAATTCATTTAAAAATTCATTATTCGTTCTTAATATTTCCTTAAATCATGTCATGCATGATATTTATATTAAATGAATATCTTAAAAGAAATTAGAGATTTTAAATATAATAGCGGAAACCGCGATGTAGTTTCTTACGAAAGGCACGTTGTCACTGGCTCATATTACGCAACCGTGGTTATATACGGTTTGAAGTTGTTTATATTTTTGGTTAAAATTTCATTTGTAATACATGAATTTGTGTTTTGAGAACCTATTGCTAAATCTGAAATAATATGTGTTTTTTTTGTTCAACCAGCGACTATTTAGCAATATTGTTAATGATTGCTGGTTTGCAATAAAACATTATTAAACAAAATTTATAACGTTTGCACAATAGTGAACAAAATGTATAACTCTGCACACCGATGGATAAAATTTATAAAGAAAACGGTCTCTATAAAGTTTACATTTTAAAGCTTAATGTTTATTTCCATCATATTTAAATAAAAACTTTGCAGAAATGTTTTCAGTGTGATATTTCATATGAGGTGGCGTATATCAAGTCCTGTTTGCAAGTCAAGTTATATTAGCTATCGTAGCTGAGAGATTATAGATATATAGACGTGGTAGGTCCCACAATACAAGGCTGTCGTGTAATGTCTTTTTTATGCAGTATGGTAGAAACACTAACGTATTTTAGTTTGATAGGAATTGTAGCTAGCGTATTTGCTACGTAACCAAACTTAAAATATGATGTCTCACGGTACGCAGCGCGTTGATGACACCACTGTCCATGGGCGTCAGTCACCACTTTCTGACTGCATGCCTATCTTCGTAGACGATAAAAAAAGATAGCATACAAAGGGCATAATAAATACGAAACAATTTGAAATTAAGAATAACCTTTACCAGTAAATTGTAGCGATAACCATCTAACCATTCAACTAGCAGTGAGTGATGCACGGCTCAGTGAAAGGATACAATGCTGTATTAGGGATGGATGTCATGAAACGCGTCCATTGAAACGCGTCCGAAACCATCTCTTATCCGTGACATTTTCGTTACCCATTGTCACTCGCCCTTGTACTCATTCGGGACAAAATAGCAACATTTTCGGCAGCCCGAACATATTTCGTTAATAGAAAATTTAATTGCGTCTAATTTATTGCACATAGTTTTAAATGAACATTGATTGATGCACATCGATGAGATTTAAATTTTTGAATTTATTGAAATAGATAAATTGCAGTCTCTTAGTATACTTAAGCGTTTGCTTCCGTCCTTTCTATATTTCAGTCCGGAACCGATACGCGATCTCGGACAGACAAAACGTCACTATCGAGACTTCTTTTCTCTAAGTACCCGCAATAGAAATAGTATTCTGAGAGTAAATTAAATAAACATACGTGCTGTCAACTTATAAACAACGTTACTGTATTGCTTAAAATCACTTCGTCAATGAGCCATTTTTTCGTACAATAAAATATTCAAAAGTTATTGTGGGTAAAAATATATTATAGATATTTTGTCATAGACATATCTTTAATAGGACTTTTTTCGCCTTTTTAGGGTGTGAAATACAATAATAAATTATTTCAATTTATCTCGTGTTGAATGTGTTTCTTTACGACATCGCATCAAAAACCTATGATTCTCTACAATATTATGCATTATTATACTCATTGACCTTCTCATAAAACCACTCCATAGTTTTAAAGATTTAAACATATATAGGGAAGGACAGACAGCAAAAGCGACTTTGTTTTATAATATGCAGATGTGATAGATACAAAAATGAATTTTAAGGAAAATAAAGAGCTAAGTTCGTAACCATTGCGAGAATTCGCAGGTGGAACTACTTACTAAGTTCGGTAAGTTATACTTACCACAATGAACAATTCGACGTCATGATTTCATGAACGATCGAAGTGGTTAGCGAATCTCATGGACATCGGCAATACTAGGGATAACATCAACGCGCTGCTTATTGTGAGACATAATGATACAGTGGTATATTATATCTAGGTGAAACATAAAAAGCATACATTTTAATCTTATTAAATTGCCCATGTCGCAAAAAACAGCAGTAGTAAAACACCTTCCACAAAACTATTGTGTTCCGGTTTAAGGGGCGGCGTAGGCAGTGTTGTTGGATCTCTAGCTGATTTCTAATCCATCTTTATTTTTTGCGATTTGAAAAGTTTCTTTTTGTTTATTTCTTTTAGTAAAAAAATACCACTTACCAATGGTGTCAAACACGTAATATTTCTCACTTCCGGAGTGAAAATGCGTCCTGAAGTCAAACAACCTGCAACTTTTTTTGTATTAAAGTTTTTTAAAGTAAAAGTAAGGCTGAATCCAAATAACTTATTATACAACTCGCAGTTGCGGTTGAGTTGAACTCGGCACGAAACAGCACTTTTAACAAGTTGCATCTTTTACATGGCGATTTGAAGGAGGAGTTAGAATGTATGGAGAATGATTACTAACTCTGAAAAGTTGATGAAAGTCATATATTTGAGAAAAAGTATCCCACAATAAGGTGGAATGATCAGGTTAATATTACTTAACACTTAGTGAGTGTAGTTGTCTAATGTTGGTCGTCCAAATATATTTTTTAATATTTATAGGCTGCGCAGGCACATGAGCAGTCGGGCCACCTGATGGAAAGTGGTCATCGACGCCCATAGTCCCTGGTAATACCAATGGTATCATCCAAACGCTGCCTGCTGTGAGACATGGAACGTTTAGTCTCGTTTACCTAGTAAATACTACTACGGTGCCATTCAGACCGGAACGCAGTTGTGAACACACTAGTGCTTTGGGACAGAAATAGGCACCACTGTGGTACCACCCCAGACGGTTTCCTTTAAAAAGGGGTTTTTATAAGAGTTGTAAGTTACGACAGTGAACGGTTTTTCGACGATACATATGTTACTTTAAATAATCAAAATGAACATTAAAAATTATCGTTACTATATATGAACCAGGACTACACCTGCATCGTCGAGAAAACTTGTACATAATTTTTATAACTATTTATTCATAACTACACGTTCATTTGCCTTACGTTTTAGTCAATTATAGAAGAAATTAGAATTAATTTTATAAAGTTAATAACAAAAGAAAAATATATACAATAGTAGTAGTTTAACCAAAAGTAACAATAGTAATGCAAATGGTTAATACTTACAAATGAATAATTTACATCGTTAGTAAATGGTAGACCGATTCTGAAAGATAAATAAACGTACACGGAATAAAATAGTTTATTGGCTTAAATTTATTAAGGACGTCGGATTTATTCATAAATTGTTATATTATTCCTGCTCTGCCATTTTTTTCTTGAAGTAGACATTTGACAAACTATACTCAGTATCAATCGTCTCTGACGGCAATAAAGATCATGAAATATTTTTGTGCGCAAATGTAAGAACTTGGCGAAATCAAATGTTGATTTCGTCAGTGATACGTATATTAACGTTTTATTTATATAATGTTTATGTTTCGTATCTTGATATATGTAAATGAGATGAAAAATCTACTTAGTGTTTCAGCTTTAAATAACTTACAGAAATAAGGAATTATAGAATGTAGCACACGCAAAGAATTAAAAAAACAAAATTTTTGAATTCCTTTTTTTGATCTCTTGATCTCGCCCTTCTTTTGATAAAGTCGATCACCGACAGATTATTTCTTGTACATTAAGAAGATTCTTTCTTAGTGCGTTTGATAATTCACTAACAATGCTTGTCGAAATAAATATTTGTATACAAAGTACATTAATAAATATGCCTATTTTGTTATCTATTAATATCTTAAAACATTTGACTATTAGACACAAATGGACTAAAAGAACATGGATAAGGAGAATTATTTATGATTTATACAATAGTTTTGTTTGAAACGCATCGAGTCCATAGCCCGAAATCTTTTAGTCCATCTAACGAATTATTAAAGATCTATCATCTTGTTTTATTCTGAATGTCGTACGACTTTTTAACTTAAAGTTTATTAAGATTGTTTATTAAAAGCTAAAAAGGGAACCTAAACACCTTCTTTTAATGTTACTTTATCTTAAATTATTTTATAAAACAAAATGTTAATAACAAAGTAATCAAAATGACTCGTAGCCTTTTGGTGGATCTTTCTGACAGATGAAATGAAAAAAGTCGATCTTGGTAAAAAAAAAACATTATCAACACCAATGCTGCAGAAATAAATTTTAGAACAAAATTGATCTAATCTTTTTATTGAATTTGTTAAAACTTATGCAAAAGTTACATTTACTGGTTGTATTAGATTACGAATTAAAATAATTTGTTGCAATAAGTAAAGATTAAAATGTACAATATCCAAAATATCACAAAATTGTAACAGAAGACAGAATCAAGGTAAATTAGCTTGTTTCTTATGTATTATATCAGTGCAGTCATAAAATATTTCGTAACATTAATTTTGGTAAATTTTTCATATTTATTATTATTTTTTTTAATATTATTTAAGGTTTATTTGTTGTGATATGAAACCTAATCAATTAATACTTACATAGATACAATTTATAAATAAAAAATAAAGAAATCCATAAAAGTACTAATTAACAAAGAGCAAATAAAAATGCGTTTAACAGAAGAAGAAGTATGAAATCGTCGATAAACTCTGTTATTTGATTACCCATTTCGAGTATTTATACTTTATTATAATTATTCCTAAAGTTAGCCGAAATTTAAAGATATAGCATTTTTTATTAAATTACGTAAGCAAGCTGATTTCTGTAGCAGGCAAAGTTGTAGTTTTATGTTGAAAATTTTATATGTAAATTAGAACATAGATTTTATATATAAAACCAGCCAGATATTAGATACTCACTATGTTTATCACACAATAATATGCTGCTAAAAATTTAAATTTTCCGAATGTAATATCTTATTGAGGAACCATTTAATTAATGAAAACTAGATTTTGCCAAATATCTTTTGCATGCTATAAGACTACAGTAGACACATATTTTTTATAAATACATACATTTAGGTACCTATAGAATTTTAATAGCTTCAGTTTCTTGCTTAAAGAATCGGCCGTTAAAAACACACTCAATTCGTAATATCAATTGCGCATCAAAATTGAAAACCTATAAAATATTTAACTATAAAAATTTTAAATTTAACATAAATTTTATATCTTAAATCTTGAGTAGGATGTTATCAAGTAGTTGCCATCTTCTAAAAAGTAAGGTGACCTCTGAGTTCTTGTTTCTTTAAAGTAAGAGTTGAAATTACCTTTAATGTAAGTTTTGAAATACGGAGTTCAACAACTAAAACACCTAGCTTTAGAAATGTTTTAATGAGATCGAATGATAAGTATTTCGTTTAGAAAGAAAGTATGTGCGAGTAACTGAGTTATATAATATAAAAAGTTCTCCAGTCGATTAAGACTACGGCGGCCGATCTGCATTAGAGATCAGCCAACTACGCAGGAGATATTATAGTGCATAAGTGTACGCGCAAACACAGGCGCACTCCCTGCTCCTATATACTCTGAAATTCTGATATGGATAACCGACACGACCGGAGAGAGTAAGGCGCGGGACCGACTTTTTACATGCATCCGACTCAAGGATCATCTAATTTTTAGACAATTGGGTGATCAACCCAAATTGCCCTAACCGACTAGGAAACAACAATGAAAATTTGTTGAGTCCCCGCAGGATTCGAACCCACTGAAGCACACGCCCATACCACTTTGCTAAGGGGGCAGTTAGTTTGAGATATTAGCAGGTAGGAAAGCACAAATTTTTAGGACGCCATTTTGTTAGGCGTAAAGCATTTGATAATTTCTTAATATATATTGTGTTACTTAATTTATTTGCAATATTTTTACATACAATACACTTCTTATTTATTTTATTTATTAATTAAAAAAATAAGGAAATTTATCTAAAAAAGTATAGTTTACATTAGTTTTACCCTTTCTAGAGAAAATTTTCAAAAAATCTGTTTAAGCCTTTTAAATAATAATAATTCATTACTGTTTTTTAAAATGTAATGTAATGTACCGAAACTGGAATCTTCTCACCATAATTTTTTTCTGTATGTATGATCAAAACAAAAAGATAAAGTTGAATTAAAACTTCTATATGTAAGTCTTGAAATTAAACAAGCCAGATATTATCTTGCTTTCATGACAAAACTTATAAGGAATTTCGTAACTTGATTGCATGCAAACCGCCGTTTTATTTTTCTGACTATCGGGATTCTTCTTAAGACAGCTGCCGTCTGTGTGCGACATTAAAATATTAAACTCCTAGCTCGCGGTCTCCGATGCTTTCGATCGCAGAACAATGGACTGATCATTTCGATTCGTTCGTATTGTCTAAATAATGAAATATATAAATACGATTGGAGGAAATGTACATTTCCTCGTATTCATAAGCATATTTTCAATGGCACAAAACAATTTAAAATGTTGATTGTACCTGTGGTTTATATAAATATTTAACATAAATATTTTTAAGAGCCGTATAATTAAATATAATTAAAAGGGGGGCAAATGTACATTCCATTACTGAGAGAGTATGTTGTAACATTATTTTCAGAAAAATTTAATAAACTGAATCTTCATCTATTAAAAGAAGCTCACAAATAATTTGTGATCGACATTTTATAAAAATAACCTTGGAAAGCTAAATCTTTGCTCAATTTTTCATGTATTTCAAAGTAAATATTACGCCTTAAAGGAGAAACTACTTAAACTAACCTTAAACTTCCTGAGTTTCCTATCGACAACGTCGGATTTTTGTCATATAGTTTCGTTTTTCTACAAATCAAGTAAAATAATAACTGAAACCTTAACTAGAAAAGCAATATTAATTGTGAATAAAAATGTTTTACAATAATGCAGTAACAAGTTATAAAAACATTAAAAATATCTATGGACAGCAATAAACGTACTTTGTGTTGAAAGCAATATGGTCTAATAACCCATTCATTAAACAGTACAAAGTACGAAAAGTTGGCACGCAATATTACTTATGTTTGTATTCACGAGCTACATACTACATTACTATTACACTAAAGTAATTACAAAATCATTTAAAAATAGCCATAAGTTGCCAAAGTAGCTAAATAAAACAGTAATTGTAGCAGCTTTTGATCATTTAAATAATTAAAGAACTGCAGTTTATGAAACAAAAAAATCACTTAGTGACATAATATGTTGCATAGGATGGGGATGCTACGAATACAAAAAATAATTACGAGTCGCAAGTGCAGTCTTAAATGAAAATTTCGTGAAACAATGATAAATTGCACCAGACTATGACAAATTCGAGGCCTTCCGTCTGTAATAAGGGGCATCCTACTGCAATTTCATTTTAGTGATATAATACGATCATTCTTTTCTACTGCAGTAATTTTATAGAGAATTATTAAGATGTAATACATCCAAAAGCAATTACCTTCCTCTTTTCTTCCTTGCGAATGTCTAAAATTTACGGTCTATGATAAACTTAATATGTTGTTTGTAATCCAACAAAGCACAGTTTGTTGCACATTTACTCTAATATAATATAAACACTAATGTTTGGCAACGGTAATGTTATGTGACCTCAATAACAAGAACAACTGCTACCATCCAGTGGACTGTAGCAGTTGTTCTACCACTAGCAAACAGTTGCATGTGTCATGTATGTTTATGTGCGTGTATGTGTCTATGACCGTTTATCTACTGGACATCTGAATTCTTTGTTATTATAGTGATATGGCCAGTCCATTGCAATTTCAGCATGCAGTTGGTGGATTATGTCGATGACATTGGTTCTCTGTTGGATCACACATTCGGAATGCTACCTTTCAGAGCATCCGAGCATAGCTCTTTCCATAGCCCGCAGAGCAACCTCAAAGTTATGGACCAGCCCCACCGTGAGCTCCACGTTTCGGCGCTGTACGTTATGACGGTAGGACGCATTGGTTGAAGTCTTTAGGCTCTGCGAAATTGGCAAGTGAAGTCAAAAGTAGTTTCAATGCGCTGCCCAGCCAGCTGTACTCCTTTTATGGCCTCTTTCTCGAAGTTGTTTAAACCTAACTGCAGAGTATGCCAAGAAAATATACGCCTCACCAACCTCTGAATAATCTTTTATTAATATTTATGCGATAAATTTGTAAAGGTTTTGTAGGTAATATGAAATAGTATTTATTAAGAGATAATGCCTCTTCAATTTTAAAGAGTGATTTATTTTTAGATATTATAAATTGGATTATTTGTGCTTATTTAATGTGTATCGATAAAATATGTATGTGTTTAAATTTAAAAATATAACCTGTTTAAACTATACCAAATCATGCCCTCTTTACCTGTTAAACGGCTCTACATTAAAAAAATATAAAGCTGCAACATCGCAATCAAAATTTGAAAAGCAACCAAATACCGTACAGATCAAATTGGTTTAATTTTAGTAACATTTTTTTAATATTGTTTGTTTATAATTATCAAAACGCACGTATGTATGTTCACAATGTCTCATAAAAATTAAGGTTTTATTAAACGTTACCTTAAACATACAAATTTTACAATAATATGATTGTAATAACCAATAACATTACTGAATTTAACGTAAATACCAATCAATTGTAACTGGATTCAACCAATCCTGTTTCATTCTCGTACCATAGTATATATTGTATACATATTGAATATATATGTATACCACAGTATATATATTGAAAATAAACGCATTTCTGTCAAAACCGTTGCGGATACTGCATTAAAATTGTTTGTGGATTTATATATATTTTGCATATACTTATTTAATTAACAAAATTATTTTTAACCACATTTTTTTGGCGTATTGGCTTTGTGTGATTTCATACGATTTTATAAAACCATCATATCTATTTAGATAACGAAAGTAACATTTCAGAGCAATACCTATATGTTCATGTATAACTGGGAAAAAAAATATTTTTCTGCAGAAACGCTTAGTATATCCATGTCTACGTCTTTGAGGAGGCAAGAAAGAGTATTATCAGAGTTAAACGAACAATAAACACGTTGTAACGTTTTCCAAACTGTTTCTTCTTTTACTAGGGCACACCCACTTTTCCAAGCAAGACGTCCTTCATCTCCGCTCTAATAAAGGTTAAAAATCAACTGAGCCTCCGAATACTATGTAATCCTGTATATTGATCTTTGTTTGATTTCAGGAATATATATATATAAAGTAAATTGTCACATGAATATAATGCCTTATTCTTGAATATTACAGCAATTTCTTTCCACTACAACAAAAACAAGTTCGGCTCGACTTAGCTTCGGTACCGATTTGGTATTTTCCGGTGTATCTTTTTATCGGTCTGGCGATGCTAAACATATTTATCATTATAAATACATTGAAAGTCAGCAACGTATTATGAAACAGTAATATGTTGTTGAAGATTAAATATTTTTTTAGAATTCATTAGTTTTATTCATTTCCATTATTAAATTAATGTTGTACTTGTGTATTAAAATTTTCAAATTTTATATATTTTTATCAAAACTTTTGTTAACATATTAAACAGTAGTTTTTCATTTCTTATTTATACGTTTTTAAGTACACGTAATTTAAAGAATAAAATCTTTTTAAAGTACATACAACGACCTAGTAATTAATTGACCTTTATTAAGTACGCGTAAGCTGAACGTAATTAAATAATGAAAAAAAAATTTTCCAACAATCTTTGTATATCAACGCTTGCTAATGCTTTTACAGGTTACATGGAATATTATAAATTAAGTTGGAAACACGTTATTCTACCCAAGCGTACATTCTATTTTGTAAATAATTCAAAGAATGCTGCATACTAAACACAAGCTTAATATACAGAAACGAGTGTACTCTGACACAATTTTGTTAAATAAAATTTTATAACAATAGATCTTGCATCTAAATAACCTAAATAAACCGTTTAGTGAGACCACAAGATTGCCCCTGACAATACACACTCGAAAAGCTCACCGACACAAAGGATGCCAATCTGACTCCGGAACATAGCTTTCTGTGAGATTTTCCTTTTTAAAAATAAATATGTTAACGAGAGATTTATTTAAGCATGGTCTTTGTTGCGCTTTTGCTGAATGTTATTTATTTTAAGAAATACTAGGTTTTTATTACGTATACTTGTAGCATATAAACAATTGTATCGATTTAATTATATATTGCGTATTACGTGTTAATTATGTTAAAGAAAGAAACGATAGTTATTTCACTATTTCCTAAGATCCGTCTACTTATTTATATAATTTAACCAAAAAAATTACTAATTACCAATTTAGATGTACCAAAAGGTTTGCAAGTTTATTTATTTATTTATTTATTTATTCTTCTTGCACAAATAGTACAAGGCGGACTTAATGCCATTGGCATTTTCTCCAGTCAACCTTGGGGTGGTGCAGAGATTAAAGGTGGGAGGGTGCATAAATTGATTGTGTACGGAAAAGTCACATGACTGTAGCAAATATACCATCATAAATATAATATGATAAGTAAAATACATAAATAAATGAAATACTATATACTTACACACAAATATACATAGTCATAAGTTAATATAGATACATATAAATATATACAAAGTAAATACATATATGTATACAATAGTTATATACGAAAATACATAAATAATTAACAAATTTACTGTTCTGACGACAAGTTTTAGAAGAAACTCTTTGACTTTTCTTTTGAAAGTGAAACTTTTGCCATCCCTTTTCGAAGGTGGCAATTCCACAGAAGAATGGACTTGAATAAAGAAAGAGGAATGCATGAAGTCAGAACGGTGAATGGGGCATTGAAGGAGGCGATTGGTGGGCCGAGCTAAGTTCTTTGTTGCTGACTTCACATAAATATTGAAAATAGGGAGTTATATAAGACGGTGTTGTAGATGAATTAAGGAAAGAATAAAGAGTGGTTAGAGCTCTCAACGACCGACGTTGGCGAATAGGTAACCACAAAAGTTGAGAACGGTATATAGAAACATGGTCAAATTTACGCAAATTAAAGACGAATCGAATGCAGTTGTTCAGAAGACGGTCAAGTTTGTTGAGTTGATCTGCATTCAGGTCAAAATAGCACACGTCACCATAGTCGATTAGCGGGAAGATCAAGGTCTGTACAAGCATGGTTTTTGTCTGAGGAGGCAAAAAATGTTTTAAGCGGTACAAGCAGCGTAGGACACCAGTGACTTTTTTTACTACACTAGCGATCTGTGCATTCCAACTCAGCGTTGAGTCAAAATGCAGGCCTAGATTTTTCACATCATGACTGAGTGGAATAGTACAATTATTGAACGTTATTGGAGGAAGCGTGGTAACATCCAGTTTGCTCAAAGTGCGCGGACTTCCAACCAAGATAGCTTGACATTTGGAAGGATTTACAGCCAAACCGAAATTATCACACCACCTTTTAACCGAATTTAAGTCTTGGTTTAACATACGGATTGCTTCTGAAAGTTTGTCAGCACGTTGTTAAGCATATAATTGTAAGTCATCGGCGTAAAGATGATACGCACATTGAAGGTCGTAAAGGATAAAATTAATAAACAAAGAAAATAGGAGTGGAGAAAGTATTCCGCCTTGGGGTACATAGATACAAGTTTTAGCTAACGTGATGAGGATTCATCAACATTAACTGATTCAAGTTCTTCCAGTGTATGTACATTTAAACTTAAGCTCTGCTCTTCTGCCGTATATGGTTCATTTCTAATTTATTTTATTCTTAACACTGACTTGTTCCAATTAAAAATATCAAATGAGTTTGATATTATCGTAAATTAACACCGGTTTTGAAACAACAATGAATAATTTACTACAGAGTTTTAATGATTTTATTTAGTATTAGAGACATTTTTTCATCTTTGTATGTACACATTATTGTATATACTTTCATATATACATATTTGTGTGCATTGTTGGCACAAAAATATTTCCCGTGTTTGTAGGGCAGCAAAGTAATTAATCTCCTACAAGTTATCCCCTATCTAATTGTTGGATTTACCAATGTCAAGAATAACAGTTTAATCCTTACAGATTTATCTTCAAAGGTGTTGTGTTTCATTTTTCTGGGAAAACATTCAAATATTCAGCAAAAAAATAAAAAAACGGTACAGTTTTCTACAATTATTTTCTATTTCTGAGATAAACCCAACTACATTTTTAACATTGTTTCTAATTAAAACGTGGCCGTCAAAGAAATCAAAGTCACATTTCAATTTTCCTGAGTATTTATGTAACATTTTACTAAACTGACGTTTTTTCTACTGCCAACGAAGGCAGACAAGCAGTCGGGCCACCCGATGGAAAGTGCTTACCGACACAATCAAGGCATCACCAACGCGCTGCCAACCGTGAGACGTAGGCTGTTGCATTGTTGTGTTACTTCACCTTTACCCATTAAATACGCTGGCCACCGTGCCCTTTAAATCAGAAAATTATAAATTTTTGAAATAGCGCGATACAATACAGTTTTGCCGCAGTAATAGGCACCGAGGTACCATCCTTGACGAGCCCCTGGAAAAAGCCATCTTAAAAATATTTTTCTTTACATGGCTTTGTATTGACATTTTTTTACTTACATGACTTTTGTGGAACATTGTTTTAATCACACACAACTATCCATTATTGATACAGCAAGCCTGCACGAACAAGACAGTATGCCTAAGACTAATAAATATTACCTATTTTCACGGCTACGTCGACCCTTTTGGCCCATTGGTTAATGGTCCTGATTATTGCGACGAAAGGTGTAAGTCCAATTCCTAACACGGGAAAAATATTGTGTGATAAATATAATGTTGTTCTCAGCTCTGGCTCTGCTCTCTGCTATCTCAGTATAACAAGCATTTATTTACAAAAGAAAAGTACGTCTATTTATTTTCAATCATCTAGTTTCTATCGTACAAGCTTTCTTTAAATTGGACTGAAGTTTGGTATTTCATTGATGTTGCGTTATTCGTTCAGAAATAGTAATATATTATTCAAGTAAAGCTATTATATTGACCCTTTGTTTTACAATAAATAACAATAGTTGCAATATAAAACTTGTATGGTATTTTCAGATAAACAAAATTTATATCCTATCCACGACTTAAACGTGTTATTTTTGAAACTTGGAATGCATTTTTCTGGGTTAAAAAATTATTCTTTTTACAATTTTAATAATTGTAAAGTAACTAAAGGACATAAAATTCGTAAAACTGTAACGTCTATCATGTATATTGTTTGCATAAGCAAACGAAAGTATTAGTTAGTAACGATAATATTTGTACAAAAAGAAAAATTTTTTACAAGGTACACAAGGCCGCTAATAGACGAAAACAATTGTTAATAAGGAATCCAATATAAAAAATTGTTTCGATAAGCACTTGATCCCTCTTGAAAAATTAGCTGCGATTATTACCGAAGAAAGAAAAGAAATGGTACATCATTACTGTATATTGTACAGATTGTTAAGATTCATTATTTGTTTCAGTAGAATTTTAAGTTTTCAAATGGTTTTTCTTTCTTTGAGGTACATTTAATTTTAAGTAGTTTATAAACAATTTTTACAGCAATTTTTAAAAAAGCTAACTGTTTCGACGGAGTGCCTAACTTGTCTAAGAGTAAACAAAGGCTTTAGCTGACAAAATATAATCTTATACAATTTCGTATTAGAAGAGTATAACGAGCACCAATATTACTTAATAAGCAGTTATAATAATGCATGTTGTGCGTTATTTAATGTGAAGCCTTTTTCTTAGAAATAGGAACAAAGAAATCAGAAACCCCTCCAATAATTTCAAGTTACATAGCTGAATGTGAAATTTATTTAACTACCGTTTTTTAGTTCATCATACATATCTTTTAACAGCAATTAAATTTTATATTTTAATATTATTTATTTAACGCTGTATCACGAACACTGATTGATGCCTATAAAGATATAAGTATAATTAAGATTTTATCTAAAGTGTTCAATATTTTTGGGCATAGTCAATTTTTAAACGTAAACCTTCTAAAATTAAGATAATCTTCCCGTAACTTTTGCATGAAAGTTAAAGTTCAAAATGCTTTAAAGGGTCCGTTCAACTTAAACCTTGGCGACGTGGCAGACAGAGGCCGGAAGTTATGGCGCACTTCCGGTGGAAATACAAACTCTACTTTTCGCATCAACCGCTTTTGCCCATTGTGAAAAGATTCACAGCTACTCAACTGCACTGCGTGAGGGATACAATATTATATATGAATAGAACTCAATTAACGGATTAGGTTGAAAATATGTGATGGAACATATTTTTATCGATCGATATTTTAAAAATTATTGCATTTTTAATAATATTCGTCATGATAGATAAAATGCAAATTGGCTCACTTCTCTTATCACATCATATTATGTCTTCGTATCTTTTGTTAGTTATGTTCGAAATTTTATTATTCGCTTAACACTGATTTGTGGCATAAGAGGCATAGTGTTTGCTTCGTTGTTATCGTAATCTTTGTTCTCAAGTCAAGTCTTTGCTATATTAACCGAAGTCGTGAGTGCGAATCGTGCGAAAACAGCATTGAGTTTTGTTATTTCCTCGTTGGTTAGGGAAATATCGGCCGGTCACCTATTGTCAGAATAGTATGATGATCCATGTGTTGGATGAGCATCCAAAAAGTCGGTCCCAGGTTTCAAGACTATCTTTGTCAATATAGGATGACAGTGTCTTCAAATTTACTTTAAATGTACACTGGTTAAAATTAAAATTCAGATTTATAAAATGCGTATTTACAATAAAAATTACAAACTATAGTCTAAATATTTCAAAAGCATCATTACAAATTGATCAATATTAAACTCGCCTGAAAGTAAAACGGTTTTTCATTGAGTTCCATTATGGGGGTGGGCAAAAGCCTTTCAGTTTGTGTCGGCTTTAAGAATTCCTTCGAGAAGGTTTTCGTTTAGATTCATCGTTTACATCAAATTGTTATGCTTTATTGAATTACATACAATATATTTTTAACTAATTTTCCTACTTAATATACAGAATATAATAGTAAAGAATGAAAACACTAAGCAAGGCCACCACAAGTATTCATCGTTCATTTTATGCATCGAACGCATACTACTTAAGAAATTTTAGAATTTCAAATAAATAAAACATATGTTGAATGATTGATGTAAAAATGTCATCTTATTTATAACTAACTTAACTGCCTGCTTTATGATTTATGAAATTCAAAAATTACAAAGGTAAGTTTAGCTAAAGTTGTTTTAGTGTTTATTGATTCAAAATTTCTAATTACACAATATAATTAGTATAATTGTAATGAAAACCTCCTGAAAATTATTCGTTACTCAAATAGGTGTGATGACTAAAATAAATAACAATGAATAGTACTTTCAGAAAAAAGCTCTAAAAGATGGAAAATAAAATAAATAAGATAAACGTGATGAATCAGTAAAAAGTATATTTAATCTTTATAGTAATATAGTTTATTCCCAAAGTTTTGGACTTTTTCCAGCGTGATCCGTGCAGGCTAAGATTGAATAAGACCTCCTTTATTCTCATAGCCAGATGGGACGACTAACCGACACCACCGAAAAAGATGAGTCTGGAGCGACGTTTTACATGCCCACCCGACGCATTAATCAATTTACTTTACAGGCAGTCGGGCAATTAGCCGCGCATTTCCCCAAACAACAAGGAATCAACTTATGTCATTTATACAAAGTAGTTGAATCCCCGCTGGATTTGAATGCTACGGAGCTTTTCAGTTTCATAATTATATGTGCGAATAACTGTATCTTGATGTAATTATAATTATTTCAGGTTACTCCCGTTTAGAGTTATAAAAGGCATTCGATAGCAGCTCCGATTCTGGGGTGAGGTCAGTGCATGAAGTAAAGTGCAATGTTTAATATTAGCTTTAAAATAAGGCCGTTAGGCTTTTAACTTAATCTCATTAGCGTCATGTTGAATGCAAATATTTAAGGGCGATAAAAAAGAGGGAGAGGGAGAACGGTGTTTAAAGTTATGGTATTTAGTATAATATATTTATATCTTGACTTTGAAGTGACTGCTGGTGTAAAAAGATTACAAACAAATGTAATGATTTTCATAAATATTAAAACGACTCCTGTTTTATTCACAATTCAAAACGTAGAGACTATTTCAATCATTTCCTGTTTTCAACTTTTTTGTTTTAAGGATATGTTTACTGTGTTTCGTTCCTTCATAAATCAATATGTTATGGTTCAGAGATATTAAGGCAATTTTCAAAACTTACATCACTTAGAAATATAAACCTCCTTAAATGCACATAGTTTACAAAAAGGCTTAATGAATGTTAGGAGATGAGAGTCTAATAAAATTTAACACTATTATACATCATAAAATAGTTTAATAAGAAGTACGCGGTAACATATAAGTTTGTAAAATGTAGTTAAGTGAATGGTGTTGACTTTGAGACACTCCTAGAAACTAAACATTGAAGAGGATTCGGAGGCGAACGTGCGTTTTGTAAAGCTGGAAAAGTTGAAAAACTAAAGTATTTACTTAAATAAAAGAAGGAATGTAAATTTTTAAATCTCATTTGGTCACTCAGGTGATCCACAATATGAGATATCCCAATTTAGGAACCCAGCATATCTCATATTAGGAAAACAACAACTTTTCAAGAATAGATTCATTTGTAGAAACAAAATAAGAGAAAAAAAACTAAACAGCGTTTACAACTTAAAATTTATGATATAAAACGCGCCAAACGAATTAATAAAGTAGTTACATACCACGTAAACATTTAACAAAAAAAAATTGGTTTTTCAATTTGGTAATAACCTGTCATGCATCGAACTCTTACATCGCCGTTGGCGGCACGTGATAGCAGACATTAAGCACTGTTGCGTTTCGATTCGAGGAACACTGCAGTCAAATGGCTGACGTGAATAGTTTAACCAATATCCTGGTATTTCATATTTAGTGCCTATCTCGGCATCCTTACCCTACCCATCGCAGTTTGAAAGCATTACAAAACCGATTTAATCTAATATTGTCTAATATGAGTGTAATGCTATTTAGTTAATCAAAACTTAGTCTTCATTATGAAACCGTACACAATAGGATGATTTTTAAAAAACCATGAAAATACATTTTAAAATGGATGAAATATTAATGTAAAGAAGTATGAGTATCTTAACAATAAAATTAAATTACCATAAACAGACAAAGCTTTATCTCGGTAATAGTTAGAATAGTTCATAATCTTATATAAAGAAAAGTTAATAAGAGTCAGACATTTTTAAACTGATTCTTATTAATTTTTACTTCCTTCTACTTCGAAACAAATATCTATTAAATTCTTTATCAATAGGCTGATGATGGATATTTCTTTTCATAAGTTTTATCTGTCTACGGTCATTGTGACAAAAAACGTAAAAGGCGAAAGAGAAAAATTATTAGAACAATAATTCAGTACCCTAAATATTCAGTTACCTTAACCTGTTACGTCAGGCGAAGTAAGTCCAATGTTCCCTGTGTAACGGGAAAAATATTAAATGTCAGTATGTCACCACGAACAAAATAAGTTTTATTATGTTTCAAGGTTTCTTTTATGCCAATTTATTTTTACTTCAGTTTTATACTTAACCATAAAAGATGATTTTTTGTAAACAGTATAGTTCACGGACAATCTAACAATGTAGCGTCAAATTTTATGTCGTTATTAGTTTTTGACAGCTCAGTGGTTGAGATCTCAGTGATAATTTATCAAAACGAAAGCTAGACGAATGACGTCTGATGACATTGCCTTTTTATTGACTTCGATGATAGATGACATTTCACTGGGAAATAATTTCCAATGGTATTACGCCTCTAGTAATACTTCATTTTAGTGATGATGTTTACAAACTATATGCGTCTGACTTACTTTTTGTAACCATTTTATTCTATTTAAAGCTTGGCCACAAGTTTTGTAAGACTACTATCATAAATTTTTGTAAACGATGTTTAGTTTTGTTTTCTTTTAGAAACAACAAATAGGCACCTATTCTTGAAAAGTTGTTGTTTTCCTAATATGAGATATGCTGGGATTCCTAAATTGGGATATCTCATATTGTGGATCACCAAAAGAGTTGTTATTATAGGTGTTGGGTTAAATCCTATATTTTTAATTTAAGATGCCTTCCGTAAAAAGGAAGTCCTAGGACCACACTGCCATGATACAGGCTGTTAATGCAGTACGAAGGGAAAGATTGAATTTAGTAAGAGCTGCAAAACGATTTGGGTCTCTTAAGGCTTCCCTTGAGGGCTATGTGAAAACGAATGTTGGTCCAGGAGATCTTGTCAATATTTGTATTGGAGAAACGACCAGCCTTACCTATTGATTTAGAGGCTGGGAAAGGTATTGCAAAGAAATGGATAGACGATTTTATGGATTACGTCTGCAGGATATCAAATACATGGTGTTTCAATTAGCTATTAAAAACAATCTAAGGCATCCTTACCGTTTGACTAAAATCTAATCTAGTAAAAAAGGGCTACGTGGATATTTGAGTAGACATCCTGCATTATCTATTAGGACTCCTGAAGCAGTTTCTGCTGCTGGAGTAAAAGAATGTGATCCAGTGGCAGTCGCCAACTTTTTCGAACCCAACAAATAATTATATTTTATTTATAAGATAAAATTAGCTTCACAGGTTTTTTAACATCATCCTACCGTGCCTATAGTAAAAATGTGATTGGGACATTAATATTGATTTTTTTTCGTTTGTTAACCCCTAAAATTTTAAGGAACCCAATATAAGGTACTATCTCATATTAGCAACCCCCAATATCTCATAGTAGGAGACCATTTGCCTTAGACTTTTACTGACATTTTTTGCTTTTTACAGAATATCCAGAAATATATAGAAATATATTTATATAAAATGGTATCTCATAATAGGCATCCTTAACGTAATGACTTGCGTTTATGGATATGCTACACATTGTTTTAATCTGTATTCCAAAAACGTCTGCGTGTTTTTTAGTCTATAAAAAAATAAACTGTAAAACATATTGTATCATTATAAAAGCAATATAATTTAAAAAATACATCTAATTTAGGCCAATCACTCAATTGTCCGAAAAGTAAGATGATCCATGCGTCGGATGGGCATATAAACGGTCGGTCCGCCCACCAACCTGCATTGGACAAGTGAGGTGGAATACAGTCCAAAAAGCTTATGATAAGCTAAAGATTTTTTGACAAAGCGTCCCTTTGCTCATCTGTCGCTCTCATATTAATGGAAATTAAAATTGGACAACGGCTGCAACAAACGTTTTGTATGAATGTACATCAACAGCTAATATTTTTTCTGTAGTTTAGAAAACGCATAGGAATGTTTGTACAGAGCTATGGATGTTAATAAGAATGAAAAATTATCAACTAAAATAATTTTCAATGATACTAATTACTCTAATTACAAAAAAGATAATAAAAATTAATTCGTTTATAAAAAGTGAAAAACATGTAAAAAAACGTATTAACCTCTCGATTGCAATGTTAAACCCATTCCTGTCACAAGAATTTACTAAAACAACAAATTTTTACATGAAAAAGATGAGGAAAAAAGGCCTTTTCATTTTTTCTCAGAAACAAGTCCTCAGAATTATTGTAGAAGAAAACGTATGCCACAGTCGTCGTAACGTAACTACTACATTGGCCCAAGCTTCTTAGTAAGTGAATGGTGCGAAAAGTATGAACAAACATAAAAAGCATATATATAAGTGAAAATAAGTACAAGGCATGCAAAATTATTGAAACGTCAAGATCTAGGAATACGATTTCCAGAAATCTTATTATATAAGAAACTAGCAATCCATCCACGCGGCTATGCCCGTGCTATTTTTAGATTTTGATTTTGAAAAGTATGTTCTACTGAAGTTTTTAACTTAATTATAAACTTCTTGAAAGTTGTATAATATGTACAGAATTTGAATCATCATCATCATCAGCCTGTATTAGTCCACTACTGGACATAGGCCTTCCCTAATACACCCCCATCCATTAGGAGGTTTTTAGACCGCACTACGCTGGTCCAATGCGGGTTGGTGGGTGAATTTGAATAGAATTAGTTATTTATGATAACAAAATAAGATGATTGTATTAAACTATTCTATAAATAATCAGTAAATGCCTTCAGTTTCTACCTAAAAATACTTGTTAGACTGTGATAACTGATTTCTGATTCTGATTATCTAATGATCACTTTAAAAAATCGCATTAACCGAGTCTTTTTGATATGTAACTCACTTATATATTAACGTTTTATATTCACAAGTAAATTAATACTTTAACTATAGTAACTTTCTTATAACTTATAAGGAACAACCATGCGATGTACTGACAATCAGTTGTAATGTTCGGCGAGTCGGTGAATGCAGGTGGCTCAAGATCGTACTATCATATGGACGCACTGTATCTGATATCCCAAATCTTTAACATACGCATGTCATCCTATGCTCGGTAAGGATAAGTGTAAGCCTCTGGACATTTATATGTCTTAGAATTCAGTTTGTCACCAGATTCAACAGTAAAGCTGGCCCGTGGTTTACTTATTATACTTTATTTTCCTTTAATTATTTCAACTTTAATTATTGTCATTTTATTACTGTAAATCGAAGATCCGTACAACAAAACCTCTTTGCGGCTTATAGCGGAAGTCTTTGCTCAAGCAGTGGGCAATTAGGGCAGTGGCAGTTAACTGTGGCTGATCTGATGAGAATTATGATTATCAATGAAAAGAAATTTCCTGTATATTTTTATATTTTATTGTTATACGTACGATTATTGAAAGTACCTGAACTAATTTCATAAAGCAATATTCTATTAAATAAAGTTCAAATGGATGCGGTTTTAGTTTCCGCAGTTTTTAATTGTCTTAGCAAATAAAATTGAAATGAATGAATTGATCAACCTCTATTAAGTTATAAGTTTTAAGCCCTAATTGAAAAGACGTATTGTCGATTTCATAATCTCTATATTATTAGATTGAAAATTTATTAATTTCTCTATGACAATTTAATATTCGTAGTTAATCTGAGGTAAAGTGACAATAAACTTTTATTGCAGATTTTAACAAAGTTCTTATTTCTTTTCAATTATAATTTTTTTTAATTGTTGAAGACTTTACAACGAAATTTACCTTGTTTTACCTAGCTTATTGCAAATTGTATTATATTGGCGTGCAATAAAAATATCTAACGAATACAAAGCATCAACTATTATTATTTGTAATGTATAAATTTGACATTCTGTCATCTGCCTCTTAACAACCCCTCATCACAAGCAATTGTCTCAGTTCGATGAAATGGAAGAGACAAGGCCAGCGAGCACTCAACCACGCTATGGGGATAGATGCAAGGTTAGTTTAAGGCAATATGGTTTGAATTTTATGCGTTTACGAATGACGTGTCTTTATATTAAAAAAACATAAAAATGTCAGAAAAAATTTAAAGGTAACATTTTGTTACTTGGTTCTTAATATTTTACAAGGGAGTTGTTAAAAATTACCTAAGGAGTAAGTTGAAAATTTGTAAGTTTACAAAAACCTTTATCAATATAATGATCTCTTATCGCATATTTTTAAATGAATTGAATTGTATAATTTATTTTATTTTGTAAATTTATCTCAATTTTAGTGTATGAAACGAGCCGCCCGCCCGTTGTACATAATTTTGACATATCATATAAGATTATACATGATCTATTACATGTGGTCGATCGACTACATCTCTCTTTATTTAGCGGCTAAAACGAAGCCACTGAGCGGAGCCTTTCGCCAAGTTTTCAAAACCATTAATTTGAACTCTTCTCAATCTCTTAAGTTTTCCTAAATTTATAATAGATCTGATTAATTACGATATCTGGCGCAAAAGTAGGTGCCACTATTTAGCAGTATAGTTCTATTGTCAGCAGTGCTCCTTTTAATAGTAAGTAAGGCAAATATAAAATGTATGAAATAGGTTAACTTTTATTGTAACTAATAATAACTAATAAGAGAGTTTCTACTTTTTTTGTAAAATTTGCATAAGTCGTCTTTTATACCTTTGTATCTACCTTGTCGTAGTAAATATACCTGTGTAGACAAAGTATACGTCAAATAATCTTTTTTGTTCTGTCAGATAAAGTTGAAGAAACAAGAACGATATCATGTTTGTTCCTCCTTTATCTTTATTGTATTTCGCGTGGCGACAATGACAATTTGAGGTGAATGCTCACCCAAATCCGAAACGTTGGATTTGGGTGAGCATTTCCGGTCGCAGGGGCATTTGTAACTGGTACATTCGTAACTAACGAAAAAAAACAGTAACTTAAAATTGTTGTTACACCGAAAGCTTTAAATCCATGACCTCCGAATTTTAAATACAAAGCCCAATGACCCAAGACTGCAGTGGTTGGTTATTTTTCGACCTTAGAAAAGACACATAAAAAGAAGAAAACTTTTGCTAATTTTCTTCGTAACAAATGCTATATTTAGAACATACACATCACAGCCAAAAGTATTTAAACGTTAACTTAGCGATAATGCTATCTATTGAACTACGACTCAAGACTTTACAATTCAAATTTGGCTGCACAACAATTGCAAACACCTGAAAACGGAATGAATTTCAGAATTTTGTCTGCGGTAAAGTTTAAATAAAATCAAAATATCTAACGTATGGCTACTTTAGACTTAATTGTCTAAAAAATACTTTGGCTTTTCTATCTGACTAATTAATAAAAAGGGTAGTTATTATATCAGTGACTGCTCTTTTCCAAGCCTTTTATTAGACTTGTTATGTTTAAATTTTTTAGTTTGTGGTTTTCTGACACTACTGTTGATTTACAAATTATATTCGTAAGGTACGTAAATGCCCATAGTTTTTATAAACACAAAATAGCAGCCTATTCGGGCTTTTGTAAGTCGTTATCAGCAAATATTCGTAGGTTTAATGGTCTTTTTTAATCTTTTCATGTTAGGGTCTTCTTTTACAGGAGGCCAGTCTGGGAAGCTGCTTCGTGGTTCCTATTTCTATAGCAAATCAGTAATGCAAGCTTCCACTGCATACCAGTTTGAATGGTACTCTGCAGCCAACGCAGTAACAGGCTAAAGGAAACATAGACTAGCCATCAGATAAACGTCCTGCTCGTCTCATCCCGTCAACTAATAAAACACAGAATAAAACTGCATGTGATGAAGGTAAATTATGTGAATTATTAATTAAAAGTAAAGTTGCAAATGTTTACGTCTTGATTGGAATCAATTGGTCGAAAGTTCAGATGTTAAAAATAAATATTGAAGAAAAAATAAGTAATCTTGTAAAAACAAAAGCGAAATATGTAAAAAGAACTGAGTAAGATCACGTCAAGTGACCCCATTTACCACTTGATCATAAAATTTAATCTATATGTATTTTTCATAAGTACTTATGATTGAAAATGATCCCCAAACGATTTTAAAAATTTAGATTTTAGCAACATTTTTTTACAATGAAAATTATAAGCACTTTTAATTAAAAATGGATTAAAATCAACCGTAAGAGATAAATTCATGAAATTTTCAGCATCCATGGTCGAAAGTCTATACTTTAAGAATATATTAACGACTTAAGATTATTTGTTTATTTTCAGTATTGTTAACTAACTTTAAGTTAACAAATGAAAATTTAACTCATTTCTTGGTAAAAATGAATTTTTTTCATCGGTCACATGCTTTATTCGTTTAAGTTTAAGATACCGGAAGAAAATTTCACTGCTCGCCATTAGTTTAAACAAAATGAATTTATTTATGACAGGGCCGAGCGCTGGGAAGCGCCGCGCTACCGAGCGTCTCGTACTGCATTGAAGTTTTTTATCAGTGATAATTTAAAATAATAATGCAAAATATTATTATAAAACAAATTTATTATTATTTACGTTATATTATTATAATTATTATCAATAAAATTTTATTTTTGTTAACAATATCATAAAGAATATAATCATAACATACTGAAAGAAAAAACAAAGTTTAATTTTTAATTAAATGGTAAATTTTGTCGATACTTTTAATTTTTAAAAACTTGTTAATAAATACTTTTCATCTTCTAAAACGAGCCTCTTCTTTAAAGGGAAAATTTCCAATGGTTTTGATGATGAAATTGGCGAATTTTTTATTGTTTCCCCCGAATCGTGTGGTATTTTTTTCGTCGAGACGCCTGGGCGGGCGCTTCCCCCTCGGCCGGTCCTTAAATTCATTTTTTTAAACAATGGCGAAGGAAATTTTCTTCCGGAATCAAACAAGTAAACTGACCATGAAAAAAAATTATTTTTAAAAAAATGAGTTAATTTTCATTTGTTAACAAAAGTTGTTAAAATAAAAATAAAAAATAACAAGTCTTAAATATTCAAAGATGACTTCACAGGATGCTGATTTTATGAATTTATCTCTGGTTGATTTTTAACCAAATTAAAGTGCAAATTTTATAAAAAAAATTTTAAAACAAAAAAATCGTTTGGGGGATCTTTTCAATCATAAAATTTTAAAAAAATGGTAAATTGATCAGGTAAATTCCACACGTGATCTTTTAACTAAAACCTGGTTGGTCAAAATTAGAAGCAACAAGTTTCTTTGTCATTATTGTCCTTCTGATTTTGAGCCAGTAAATTTCATTTTAAGGTTGTCTTCTAGGGATAAGTCAGTCAGGCTGGACTGCTGTTTCCAGGTGAATGTTGCCTTGATGCGACCCAGACCGGCCGCAGCCAAGCCATATGATTTCCATACTGCTATTTTTTTAAATAAAACATGTTGTTTAAAACTTTGACTCCAGCATTGTTCGGTTACGATACAAAAATTAACACTTCTTAACCAAATGCAAAAAAATTAGTTAGAAACCAATTTTTATACACGCTTTTATTGTTTTTTGTAAAAAAAAGGTCCCATTAAAATAAAGGGTTAATTGAATTTTATTAAAAATGCAATATTTTTTATTCACAGGAATTCACAAAAACATTGGGTAATGTATAAATGTTTTAATTTTTTTCTACTTTAATTATTATATTAAGAAAATTTTAATTTTGCTTTTTTATTCATGTTTGAACTTAAATAGCAAATAATATCAAAAGAAGCATGCTCCTGTTAAGGTTTGAAAAGGATGAAATAAAAATTTTAAAAAATTTTTGGCAATTAAAAGGGTTAACTTGTCTTTATAGCTTTTTTGTAATCATTATTTCTAAAGAACTATCATTAACGCTTAAACGTAGAAGAGATTTTAACTATTCATTACATTAATAAAAAATAGACCATAAAAAAACATGCTCCAATATTTTGTTACAAGCATAAAATATCCAAAAAAGTTTGAGGCAGGAAATTATATGTTCTCAAATAAACCAAAATGATAGAACAGGGAAACTTTAATAATTAACCTTTTCTTTGTTTTTTGTTAAAATAATACGCAAGAAATTAGGAATTATCTTGTAGAGGATATGTTATTTAATTTAAAATGATTTATTTGTTTGTAAATTTTTCTAATATTGTTTTTTTTTTTATTCTTGTTTTGTATTATTTTAAACTTTGTTATTTTAACTGCCCCCTCCGACCTAGGTTGGGCGGTGCTTTGAAACCCAGGGGTTGAATTCGGGGACAATTTTATTGTTTTTTGTTGGTTAGGCTTTGGGCCGATCCCCAATTGTCTGGGTGATCCATGCGTCGGATGGGTATTAAAAGAGTGGTCCACCCACCAACCCGCATTGGACCAGCGGGGGGATAGGTTCCAAAACCCAGGATGGGGGTATTGGGGAGGCCTTGTCCAGCGTGGGACAAAACGGCTGATGATGTATGTTTATGTATGTATTTAAGCTAGAGAACTGTTAAAATAGTTTGAGCATGTTTTAAAGGCCTTTTCGTTATAAGGACCGAAATGCGATATTGCTTTAAAATATCAGGTAGAAAATATAAGGATCATATGATTAAATGGAAAAAAATTTAATGGGAAAAATATTTGGACGAAAAATTAATCAACGTTTGAACCAGAACGAAATTTTCCCATATTTTTATAGAAACCAAGATGGTACTAATTTGGGTTCTTTAAAAGATGAAGCTACAACCAAAAAGGGTTCTGACATTCTTCGTTCATGAAGTTTAAAACATGTTTTTTTTAAATTTTTTTCTGGTTTTTTACAAAGGCAAAATTGATACCTAGTCTTTTAATTAAGACGGTACTTAAACCAGAATAAAAATTTTTATAATTAAATTTTTTTACAGCTAGAATGTAATAGAAGCGATTAAATGGAATCGGAATCGTTGTGGAAGAGTAACAAACCCAATAAATATTAAAAACAATAAAAAAGGGGGAGATTTCAATATTAGAATGGTAAAATTTCATTACAGCGAGGGCATTTCAAAAAGGCAGAGGAATTATAGCCCCGGCATCTTTCTTTGGGTAGCTAAACGGTTTTTAAAACGCTTCCCATTTCACCTTGTAAATCTTATTTGCCACAAAGGGGGAAAATTTTCCCATATGTGGTTATTCAGTTATCTTCTATTTTAGATTTTTGTTGATCAAAGTTTGCAAATTAAATCCCAATAAAAAAGGATGCATTTACTGTTTATGTTAGAAATAAAATTTTAAAATGAATTCCTTTTACCATTTTATCACGTTATGTTTTTAAATTTCCCAATTATTAAAAATTAGACGAAAGTTCAATGGAATTTTGATTATGGAGGTTTAATTTGTGAGAGAGATAAAAAATATTTTAAATATAAATTTTAAATAGATCTACATTTATTTCTTAAAATAACGTTTAATTTAAAAAATAAATATATTAAAACTTAGAAAAGCTTACCAATTATAATTTAAGTTGGGGTTCTTTTATTTTTAAACTATTTTTACATTTAATTTTTTCCAATTCGGTGACAAGTTGACACCTCGGGTCTTTGATACCCAATTGGCCCCATGTAAAAGGAAACCTCTACAACCTTGTTTTTTTTTTGACAAATCTTGGGGTTTAAAAGATCTTCAATAGGTCAAAAGTTTAAGCCCTTACAGATAAACGATAAAAATTCAAAATTTTAAAGGTTTTTTAATAGTTTAAAAAAACCAGTTTTATATTTAATAACTGCAAATATTTTTTAGAAGTTTAAGAGGAAATTATTTTTTTGACGTCGGCACCATAAATTTAAATTAAATTTTATATTTAAATAGTAGTGTGATTAGCGGGAACAAATGCCATATATTGTTCAAAATTAGAGAACGGAAGGTCCGGGAGAACGGTTCAGAACGGAAAATGCGGCCTTTTTCGGAATGAATGCAAAGAAATAGTTTCAACATTTGATGAAATTTAAACAGAATTATCGTAATCACAAATTTTATTTTAATAACTTTTCGTTGTAAATAATAAAAATAATATAGCAAATGTTAGTGTTTAAGCCTAAATATTTTAATCGATGAAAATTTCGATTCCTTTGAAGAAAACAAGTCTTTTTTAATTGTACTTTTGCCCTTATGCCCCATAAGATTTATAAATCATCATATGAATAATTTAAATTGTTACCATATAATTTTTTATTAGTTTTATACAAACAAAAATTGGCCCACCTTTAAAAAATAAAAATTGTGGCTATGCAGGGAATCAATTAAGAATTCAAATTAACGTATTAAAAAACAAAGGTGGTTACCAAAACGTGCGTGGTATGGGGCCCTTGCCGTCACGGTCTGGGAGGCCTTTTTTTCTTAATAAACAACGTTAAAGGATCTTTTTGCATTTTATGCTTTGAGGATAAAAATGATTTAATAAAGAATAAAGATCGATAAAAAAAGGATATGGTTCTAAATTCTAATAACGTAATATTTGTCAACAGTAGACAAGACTATGTGTTTTCGTAATCAGCAGAGCCTCCCCCCGCCATACTCTGTTTAATAGCAATTTTAGTAAAATTTAATTTCGATAACTAGGTTTTTTTTCGCAAAAAGCTTAATTGTACCCGGGTGAAGGATGCCCAACTTGCGGGATGGCTGCTGTTTTGAAATTGGGGTCAGGGTTGCCTGCGAATTAACAAATTCCCTCGGAGGGGGGAAGGCAACTATTATGAAGTACCCAACAAACAAATTCACACTTTACACCAAAAAGGCCGTTAAAAAAAGGAAAATTAATAAATTAAGACTTATTTAAAATATCGCTATTCTTTGTAAATTTCCGAATTTGTTGCAAGCGGGAGCTAAGAACAAATGAACATAGTGCAAACGGCAAAAAGTGTTGAATTAAAAAAACACGTGGTAAAGGAAAATGAATGAACGCCTTATCCCAATTATGGGTGCTTGGGGGTCAGTTCGAATCCCGGGGACCAAAATTTTCTTTTTTCCTTTAGTTGATTAGGGAATTGGGCCACCCAATTTCGAAAAGTAAGACCATGGTCGAATTAAAAGTCGGCCCACCAACCCGCACTGGACCAAGGTCCAAACCTTTAATGGATAGGGTGTATTTTTAATTTTCGATTTTCCCAACCTGACTCCTGGGTTTGCCTTACCAGGGCTTTCTTCTAGCTGGGATGTTTCATTTAATGTTTTTATATACTTTTTTAATATCTTTCTATTTATAGCAAAATTGAATAGCTATATCTTTTTTGGATCTACAAAGTATTAAAATTTCATCGTGGTTTAATGTCAAAATAAATGGACGAAGTGAAAACAGAGTTCTTTCTTTTAATTAACTTATTTATTTTACTGTCCCAAAGGGAAAAAAATTTGTAATATATTAACTTTTAATTTTGTCCAGTATAAACTCAAAATCACTTCACCTATAGAATAAAGATACCTCATAAATATACAGCCATGGCAAAAGATTGAGTTCCTTTCTTTTAGGGTAAGGAAAAGAAAACAAACCTATTATTTGAGGGATATTTTTGGTGACCAAGCCCACACCACGGGGAGAATGAAGGAAAGGTTTTGAAGGGAAATTTTTAAAAATCTAAAAGCAAAAGTTTTTAATTTTACAACAAATAACAAATCTTTTTTATTTGTTTGAAAATTTATTTACAAAAATTTACCAAGGCCCAATTAAAATGAAAAAAGAAAAACTAACCCTTTAAGATAACAAAAAACCATCCACCCATCCCAGAAAATATGGATAGGCTATGGAAAGTAAAAAAGGGAAAGCAATAAGACGCAAAAATTTTAATCTTTAACACCCTTTTGAAAACAGGTAGTAAAATTTTGCAATTATTGCCTGATAGTTACAAAATTGTTATTCATGAAGTTTATTGTTAAATAAAAAAAATTATATAAACAAAAACTTTTTTAAAAGCATTTCTTATAAATGTTTTTAAATTTAATTATTTAATTTATAAATATTTGTTTTTTATGACAAAATAATGGACACAAAAAATAATTAAAGTTTAAACTTTAAGGAAATAAAATATCGAAGGGTAACATATCGGGAAAGGATTCCGGTCGGGTTATCTTATCCTGATGACGTAAATTCACTTTTACCCGTTCTTATCCCACTAGACCCTCATGAAATTTCGAAGGCCCCAAAGTCGGCAATACCATTTACGGAGTTGGTTTTGGAAACAATTATTATCGTTCTTTTTAATCCGACCCTATTAACAAGAAAGACACGTAGGTATGTCCTTTAATTTGGTTTGGGTTCTCTCAGAACAGGGGCATGCCCCCTCGTCATTGTTTGACACTTTTGCCGCAAAATTAAAAAGGTTCGGGAGGGGGAAAGATAATGTTTTTCTTTTCTATTCACTTAAAGAGAAATTAAGTGACGTGGAGACAGTTGTTTGTGTACTTTTGATTTGGTGGGTGATTAAACACCTATGTCCTTAAAACCCATTCTAGCGGTCTATTAAGCACTAAAAAAAATGGTTACAGAAATCTCAACCGTTACTTTTCCATTGCCAAAAGAATCCAAATACAAGAACCAAAAAGATTTCATCTTTTAGCAACAAACAAAAGTTAGCAAATCTTTTATGGAACAATGCGTTTTTATAGCAAAATCCCAGAAAATGTTCAGAATTGAACTATTATTAATATTTAAAAAGTTGTAAAGGAACGTGTATAATGGCTAAATAAATTAATTAAAGACCCGCTTTTTGGGTCGTTGGCAAACCCAAAACAATCAAACATTCAATTTTAAAAATTTGTTCCACCTAAACCACATTGGTGGGTGAGAAGGTCCAAAAACCTAATGAAAGGTGGCGTTAGGGAGGCCCATGCTCGCAGTGGACAAACAGGCGATGATGATGATGATGATTTGATGAATACCAAAAGCTGTTAAATTTAAAATGCGATGGGGAAATCAATTGGTTTTTGCAGAGGCGTTGTTTCTGCTTATATTTAAAATAATATTATGTGTGAATTAAAATTAAAAAGTGTTCTATTTTTCAGAAAAATTTCCAAAAGAAGTTCATATTACATCAAAACTCAATGGAACTATACCCGTTAAGATAATAAAAAAAAAAAATAAAAAAAAAAAAAATAAAATTGACATGAGAGTATATTTAAAAAGATGCAGTTGGAGAAGTTACAATTGTTTATTTTTAAAAAAAATATATTTTGGATAATTTAAATAAATTTCAAACACCATCAAAAGCGTATAATTTTCAAAAGACCCAAATGGGTTTAACCTGTCACAAAAACCGACTCAAAGCATAGAAAGTCTAGTTTTTAAAAATATTTGTTACATCATTTACTTTTGAATTGTCAGAAAAACGAGAGAAAATGAAATATTTTACTTAAAGTTTGCTGGAAAGATTTTATTCAATTTTCTACTAACTTTAATAGCCTTTAGAGCGTCTTTGTTTAAGATATGTGCTTTGAGGGGAATGTTAAAAA
Source organism: Lamproptera curius (assembly GCA_029286875.1). Taxonomy (NCBI): domain Eukaryota; kingdom Metazoa; phylum Arthropoda; class Insecta; order Lepidoptera; family Papilionidae; genus Lamproptera; species Lamproptera curius. Next base: position 36,692 of record JAGSMT010000366.1, on the reverse strand, counting down.
GAAAATGGACTTAAATGGGTTTGCTTTTAAAAATTTTTGATAAAAAATTTATTTGTTTTTTTTTCTTTTCTCTTTTCAAAAATTTACAAGAATATATCAGGATTAAAAGACACAAGTTTCAATTTAGGTCGTTTCAATTTTGTTTTTAAGATTTTTATATCTTTGTAAATTGTAAAAGAAAAAATTTACTGAATAATTTGGGGTTGGTAACGCTATGTTGTGTTTTAAAAAAAATTACCTTTAGAAAGGTTCTTCATTTTAAATCATCCAGATTTACCATAAAACGTTGGGCATCTGAACTTAAAAAACGGGATCAAATAAACGCTTTTAATTTCGGCACAAGATTTACAGATTGAGTCTGCTCGTGACCAGATCCAGTAGATCTAAAACGTCGAAAGGGGGAACAGACAAAGCAAAAATAGTTTATTATTTGTTTTGTTCGACTCGACTCCGGATTTTGAGAATGGAAAAACGGCTAATGGGGTTATTAGCAAAATTTTGGTGGAACTTTTTAACACGATTATTAGAACACAAAAGCCGCATTTTAGCTCGAGATGGAAAAACCAAATAAAGATTATTATATAATAAATGGCTTCTAAATTATTTAATAAGATAATTATTGGGGGTTTACTAAAAAATTGCCCACAAAACCAGAGATTAATATAAATCTTCCAAACTTGTTTTCGAGCCTTTTCCTGCAACTAAGATGGATCAATTTTCGTCTAAAAAATAAGAAATACGGGACCGTATTTTGCTAATTATCAGCGAACTGTACTGTTTAAATTCTTAAATATCTTGTTTTACAAGCATGATTTTTAAACACCCATTATTCAAAAACCCCTACGCGGAAAAGTTCCAATTAACAAAACCGGGACACCACTGTATCCCCTCGTCAATTTTAGATCCAAAATCTTGATTAAAGATTAATCGGATTAAAATTATATTGTGAAATTTTTCTTCTTATACCATCCAAGAGCTGCACGAGCAACCCTTATTGTATTTTTTTAATAGGGCCAGAAAAGTTTCCAAAGAAAAAAAGGTTCTTTTCTTGAGGACTCCTTTGCCGGTTACCTGTGATGTGGTTAAATAATGTTTACTGATAAATATGAATCCCATCCGATTTGGTTTAAAGTTTTCTTTGATATAAAATTTGGAAGATGCAATTAAAAAAACATAACCAAGTCTTCTGAATTACGTATTCACAAAAGGTTTTATTATTTCCGGATTTTGGAAGCCCTTTATAAATATAAATATTGAAAATAAGGTTTCACGAGCGGTCGATGCCTGGTTTATTTTTGGAACTGTTTTGGGTTGCCAGAGTTACTGAAACTTTTAATATGTTTCAACTTCTTTTTTTTCACCTTTTATGTTTTTTGGAGGGTTAACTTTGTTAAAATTTTTTTAATATATTTTATTGTTATCTGAAAACTTCCCTTCATTTTAAAATTTTTTTTAAACAGAGTTACTTTTAAAGATAAAAATTTTTGTTTGATAATCTTTTTTCTTTAAAAATGTCTTTATTTAAAAAAAAGGGTTTTTTATTAGGTTTAAAAAAATATTTTTATATTTAATTCATATATTTCATTGTATATATATTCAGTGTTGACTTTCTTTGTAATGTTAAAAAGTTAAGCCGCTTTACGTTATAACAATTTACCGCAAAATTTTTTAAATAACATATTTTAGTTCAAATGGGTTATTAAATTCATCTAATATTTTTTAAATATTAATCTTACCTTTGGGGAGCTTAAATGACTCACGTTCATTAAAACCTAATTTGAAAAATATTACATAGGGAAAATTTAAAAATTAATGCATCAACCCTTCAAAAATATCATCACAAGAATTGAATCAGGCCACCTATCAAAATTAATATAAACAACATAAACTCCATTAATCAAATATATTTACAAATAATTAAAAATCTTTTTTCCTATATAAAACCACTTTTCAAAAAACATTAGAAGATGGTGGATCAGAAATATTTTTCCATTGTGAAAATGTACAACAATGGTTGGAAAGGAAAAAAACCTGTTTGCTCCTTCTAAACTTAATCCGCAAAAGATAGAACAATTGAGGAAAACCCGATAAACGACGCTTTGTTTCGTTTTGTAAAATAAGGCACAGGATTTCGAGCAAATTACCCCAACGATCCGAATCCAACAAGAAATTGTATGAGTTTTAATGATTCACTGGTGTTAACCCCCCAGTAAGTAGAATGGGGTTTAACGACGGGAGGTCATGGTTTGGAAACTTGCGGGGACACATCAACTTTTCCTTCTTGTTTCCAAGATGGTTAGGGCAGAGCGGGAAATTACCCGATTGCCCGTAAAGTGAGATGATCCATGCGTCAATGCTTTAAAATCGGTCCCGCCTTTTCCCAGTCACGTTTATTGTTTTTATTAGTTAAGAAGTTTTAACGGATCTAAAAGCATATCTATTAAAGTTTTATAACAGGTTTTAAAAAATAGCTTTTAAACGGTTTAAAAAGAAATAATTTGATATTAATATATTAAATATAATTTACATTTTTAGTAAAGTACTATCTTATCACCAACCCCCAAAGATTGTTGGGAAAAGAGCCTCCCAAATTTTAATCATTGCTCCTCAGTAAACATTAAACAGACAACAAACATTTTAGCCATCTTAAGGGTGATGGTTCATTCAAATGAATGATTACTCTAAAACCAAAGCGTTTGTTCAAATTTTATAAAAAATGACCTTTTTAAATTTTTTTCTAAACCCTTTTATCCTGGGGCCGAGGGAGGAGTTAAGCCACGGACACGCGCTTCACAATAAAAAAATTGATACCCTTTTTTGAAGAACCGAAAATATTTGATATTTTTAATATATTGCATTAGGTGCCATGTCGCGAAACACCCCAGCATTGATAAAAATGATGAATTACTTTCGGTTTATCCGATTAATAAATATTTTGGGACTAAATTTTGCGATTCTTAAATTGTTCAGGGACAATTGAATCACCGTCAATCGCTAGATCGCAAAAACCGCCAATAGTGAGTGTAAAATTGACCAAATAGCTTAAAATTACTTATAAACAAAAAATTGAACTTTATTCAAGCGAATTTTTAATTAAAATGCTAATACGTCCGTAATTTTCTTACTACCAAAAAAGATTCCGATATCATCATAAATTAAACTTTGAAAATTAGAATCAAAACCCTTAAAGGGCCTATTTCGGTACTGATTAAAAGCCTGGTCTATTTTAAAATCACAAATGTATTTTAAAAGGTAATGTTTAAAATTTTGTTTTTTCGTTCAAAATATTACACAAAAAAAACGGTGGTGGGTTTCCAAAATTTAGATCCCCGTTTACGCCTTCACGCTCAATAAGGGTTACCAAGAACAAAAAGGACTATTATAAGCGCACTTTTATGAAAGGGTGGGGACCAAATTTCTCAGCAATTTCCGGGTTGGTTAAACTCAAAGTCATTTCCTAAATGTTCTCATGAACAGTTTCCAGAATCGCCATTAGTCATTCTGTCAGTTAAAACTTTATGTGGCACTCGGTGCAGGGTTATACTTGATACATTACTCAATATAAGGAGGCAAAATATGGAAAAATATTTAATTTTAGTATAAAGCTAGTTAACGGAATTATTAAAAGGATGTTAAAGAGTGGTTGTATAAACAATATTGATTATCGTTTCGAAACGGGTCCGAACCCTGTCGTCTTAGATGGAGCGTCGAAAAAAACCACGACTGGATATGAAAAATTGCACGCAATTATAATAAATCAAAGAATAAAATCAAAGAAAGTGGTAAGAATAAAAACACCTTAGTTAAGTTGACTGTAAAATTTTGTGAATAACACCGAATATTTGAAATTACAACATTTCCATCGTTCTTTGAAGCAACTTCTTAATAGAGGAACGGTTTAAAACTGCCCTCTCCTCCTTCTACTTCTTCTTTATTCCTTCATCTATTTCTTTTCAGATTAGCAGTCGGGACACTCGTTAGAAAGAGGCCAATGGAATTGGAAATAGGGGTGCCCCTTCCCTGAGGCAGGATAACGTCCGTTTTCCACAACCCGGGCTATATGCCCTTCAAACCAGAACATGCGGGTAGAAATAGGCAAATGGTATCACCCAGAAAAACATCCTTAAAAATACGTGCAAAATGGAATAAAAAGGATAGATTGAACTATTTGCATAATAGGATACCTTATTATTACAATCCTTGCTTTAAATTATCCTTAATAGATAAAAAATTATAAAACTAACCATTTAATATATTTAATCAAGAAAAACTTTTTAAAATGTTTGTTTCACTAATTAAGAAGGACGAAGAAGAAACGACAATCAGTCCTGCCATTTTGTACTTTTTCTATTGTGAGACATTCGTCTTTGTTTCGTATTCTTTACTAACACAGTTTTAATTACACCGATTCCTGCACGTTTCGTTTTTAGTTGAAAAAGTTGGAACTATTCAATTTAAAAATGGCTTGTTAATAATAAGAAAAATATAATATTACCTAATTTAAAAATTTGGTGTGGAATTACAAGTTCTTTTATTTATATAAGTGACGAGACTAGTAGAACATTAACATAATGGTAACTAAGACGTCTTATTTATAAGGAATAAATAGTGAATCGTAAAGGCTTTCCGGATTAAAAAGTTACACAAAATCAAGAGCCAAACTTTCCCCATAATTTGATCAAATCAATTACTATTTAAAAATTTAAATGCATAAAAACAAAACCCTTCTTAACAGTCAAAAAACCAAAAATTTTTTAATAAATAAAACCTTTTTTTTCAAACAGTTATTAATAGCACTCTAGAAAACTCCCTCAATTGAAATGTTCGATCAACATTTTGATTAGTAATTACTTACTCATGCTAACATATGAATAAATAAAATTTTGTGAAGTTTTAAACCGTTCTATAGGAACAAAGCATTCATTTTGAAGAAAAAACCTCCAATAAAATATAAATAATTTAGATTTCTTTCTTGCTAATCGCATCACATCCTTCAACATAACAACCTGAATCATAATGTTAAATATTACATATGTTTATTAATCAGCGTAATATGAAATTGAAATATTTTCGTGGAAAAGTTTCAATTAATTTTCATTTTTTTCAAAAAAAAAAAAAAACAATATTTTCAATTTAAAAATATCACGAAAAAGGTTTTACCTTACAACACCCCTCAAATGTCACCATCAGGCCATATTTAAAAAATTAACTAAAGATACAAATAATTTTGATTATCTGCCCTAACCCTTAACTCTGGTGTAAAGAATTACTTAAACTATTTAAAGCTCATAACGATTTGTGGAACCATAACGTTGCCCTTAGCCGGGACTCACGCAACAATTTAATTGAATTTCTTGTTTAGCGCCAAGAACCTTTATATTCCTACTTTGGGGTTACAAATGGTGTCATTGATGTTAAATACCACAGTGTTATATGATAAAATAACTTGTTTATCGGTTCATTTGTTTATCACTAAAAAGTGATTAGATATAAAGAATGAGGGCCAAAAGGGTAAACTTGACTAAATATCGGAAAAGGGTTTTGCTTTTTTAAAAGGTTTAATCGAATTTTTTACAATTATTTAAAATTATACACGGTTCAACTCTTTCCAGGGTTCGGTGAAAAGAACGGAAAGAAATTAACCCAGTTAAAATACCAAATACAAGGTATAAGGAAAACGATTTAAAAGTTGGAAACAATAGACACGCATTCAAAAACCAAATCACCACAACACATACACAATTTATTTAAAATAATATTTTAGCACTGATTTTACCAAATACGTAAAGTAAAAAAGATCAATTAAAAATAATTAAGACTATAAATTTACGCAAAAAAACCAACGATGTATACAAGGTTACGAAAGTCACCATAGACAAAAGCACATGTAAATCATTTGTAAAATTAACGCATTTTGTTGCTCATCAGAAGTTTTAACACCGATGCAAAACTCAAATAGAATTTAGCATCGAAACTGAGAGTCTACTTCTTGATGAAAAGGAAAACAAAGATAAAACCGATTACTGTTGAATAAACGTCATACGTCAAAACAGTTTTAAAATATAATATAAATATGAACAATCCCGAATTAAAGAAAATGATTAAATCGGAATTAGATTAAAATTGGTTTAAATTTTTTTTTAAACCAATTATTTTTTTTGATTTTTTATATCCTAATTTAATAAACGGAGGATGGTTAGAAAATATATATTGTACGCATAATTTTACAAGATCCATTCAACCTTTACCACGAATATTTTTGTTGATCCAAATTAAAATAGGTTTTTGTAACGAGAGCTAAAAGTACTTTTTTCTGAATAGAATTAAAATTTTGGGGCAGCTTTGTTTTGATAAGGTTTAATTTTGTTATCATTTACCAGTAACCAAAATTCTTTTTTAAATTTACAAACAAAGTTCTTTTTGAAATATTCTATTGTTTCACGGTAGGACCCTTGGCTTGGTTTTGGTATTGGACGACTGGGGCGCGGGACCATTAATATCAGGGGGGACTGTACATCGCCCAAATCATCGAAAAAAAAAAGTATTGAAAGGAAGTTTATGTCAAGATACGCGCCCTTGTCTCGCCCCCGAATTAGGTAACAGACTCCTCCGGTCTGTAACTCGGGACCAGGGGACAGGTGATCCCAGCCCATAGGGGAAGGGCCCAGTGGCGCTCTTGTTCAGCCCCTGTTAGCCCATTTCAGATAAGGAAAAGAAATCATGGTTCCATGCGAATTCCCCTCCTAGGCCCCCTTGGGCTTTGGGGGGTTTCGAGTCACAGAGGATGAGGGGGGTTTTAAAAATCCGGCATTTCTTCCCACACGGGGGAAAATGAAAATGGGTGCGCGATGGTAACCGTCAATCCAAATTAGGAAGCAAATTGCAATGGGCTGACCTTTATAGCTTGTAGAACTGATAACCGTGGGGACGAAAACTGAGTGTGCCTCGTATTGGCCATTGCAGTGTTGGATGACCCCCCAAAACACGCTACCACAAATTCGAAATAAATTAATTAATATTTATTATTATTCATATTCATTTTATAGTTTTTGTCTTGACCCTAAAGAAAAGTTTAACCAAAATATATTTCACTTTTTAAAGATATTTATTTTAAGGTTACTGATCCCATAGATAGAAAAATATTACTATAAGTTCCGAGGTAAATTTTAATCGGCTTAAAAAAGGCGATAACGATGTCCTATCACGATTATTTTAGGGCTGAACAATTAAATTGAACCCCTTGATATTGCTCTAACTACACGCTCTATTTCTCTGCATCAGTTATGTGGAAAATAGTTCAGATATTCTACGAATTAGCTGCATGATATTCCCATTTAAGGGTTTCTTTAAAACATGTTTTCTATTAATAAATTAATAATACACCATTTATTTTAAAGTTAATTGAATTGTCTCGATAACTTTCAACGAATATGCGGGAATGAGTTCAAAATGAATTTTAAATTTTTGTTGTCTCAATTAGTTGAACTTTTCTAAAAAACAGTAGCAACATTGTGCAACGAAAATATTCTTGATTTATTGTCGTGAGTTTTATTCGAAGTTTTAACTTTTTTAAACTTAAAAATATTTTAAAAATTTTCGATAGAGTATAATAATTTTAATAGGGATTATTAAATTGAAAGCTTTAAACATTTAACCAAGATTTTATATAAATATCAAAAAAATTGCAAAATTTTTGGGTTCTTTATAAAAATTTAACTTTTATTTCTTTTTTACCGGAAGTTTTTACATACAAGTTTTTAAAGCCCACTTGTTATAAAAACTTTTTTCCAGCGACGAGCCTTTGTTATAACTGAGGAAAGCCAATTTCGTAATTTGAATTCCAAAATAGTCATTAATTAAAATTTTTAAAATAGTTTGTAACATTCAAAATTGTTTTAAATTATTGTCATTTTAGTTCTTAAAATTGGCGTTGTTTCAAATACCTTAATCGGACCTTAAATTTATATTTGACAAGTGAAACCCTAAATTAAAAAAAAGAAGATTTGCAAAACATCCAAAAAACACATTGTGCCAGTATGGGCGTACCTTGGCACTTTCACGACTTTAAAGTTTTGATGATTTTTTGGTCTCAATCTTAAAGCCCGAAGTCTTTTCACGATACTTACTTTTTTTTTAGAAAAATTACCTAAATAAACATAATAACCTTTCCAACCCACTTACTTAAACCAAAACGTCTACGATTCCCGGTGAAAATTTAATAAATCTATGGGCAATTAAAGGTTTAATTGTGTTAAGGTTTTAAGAAATAACAGGCAATAAAAGTTCTTCGTTTTTAAAAGTAAAAATTTTTTAAACTACCAGGAAAAATAACTTTATTAGGATAAACCAAAAGAAATAGTTTTATAATACAAGAGTTCCAAAACTAATCTAAAAAGTTTTTAATCCCAGGTACCGGTTCGGCTTTTGAAACAATTATTAAAAAATAATGAATAATGAGAAACGGAAATTTCAACAGGTTTTTTATATGAAGAACTAAAATTATAAATGCATTATGATTTGAATAAATTTGTCAGAGGTTTTAAAATAATATACCGACTTATTTTTCCAATGTCGATCATAATTTAAAGTATTTTAATTGAGTAAATTAGCTTGATGAAGGCCACAATTCTGTTCCCGCCAAGAGAGAATGGGGATGTTACTCTCATTTAACCCAGTAATTACGTTAGATGCCCTTCAAACCGGTCAGGTTTAAACAGAAAAAATAGGTACCGTGTTTTTTTAAGACGGTCCCCTTGTAAAAAATTACCCATAATTGAAACATAGTTTAAAGTTAATCGTATACCGAATTTTAATATAAAAGAAAAATTTGAAGAATATAGAGATTTGAGGTCAGGGATCCCGTCTTGGGTTCATTTAAAAATAGGCCCATGTCCAGAAGAGACTTAAAAGATCGATTATGATGATGATGGATTTTTACTTTCGTAATTAATTTTTAATTAAATTTTGTCAAGACATAATTTATTTTTAAACCATACAAAAAAAACCCAGTTTGCTTTCATTTGTATTGGATAGTAATTTATCGAATTTTTTTCCATCAAAGCTAATCAGTCCCAAGGAAAAATAGGGGAAATGATTTCCATCACTAATTCCGTCCCTGTAATGTTTAAACAAACGATTGATTTACGGTGTTTTGGCAAAATTTTTAATTTTTTAAAAGCACCAGAAAATGTATTTTGTTTATTATATTAGAACGTTAAATATATATTCTTATTTTTGTTGCTTTTTTAAAATATTCAAACAAAAATAATAAACTTAAAATTAAAAAATATTCAAAGATTTTAGGATAGATTTTATAATGTTTGAGATTATAACAGAAATATTTATATATATTATTACGTGACACTTGTTTTTTTAAATCAAATCCAATCAAAAGCATTTTACAAATCCAAAACGCAAACTTTAACAAAATTTATTTTAAAAATTTATATATTTGTTTTTAAAAATTTTATTTAATTATCTAAATAGTATGATCAGTTACTTCGGTATCAAAAAAAAAATGAAGTTCATCCGAAGTATTTAATATTTTTTTCAAGTTATTTCTTATCCCAATTTAGAAACGATAAATAATTTTATTGTCAAATTTTTTAAGTCCAAACAAAAATGTCTGGTTGTAAAAAACAATTAATTTAAAATTTTGTTAAAACATTGGAAAAAGTAATAATAAAAAATTAAAAAAAAGATATATTTATATATTAGATTTGCAACCAAGGTTGCAGTTAAAATTAATAAAAAAAATTGAAAAAAACTAATTTGAAAAAATTAAATTGATAGTTTCTTTTCTCCGTTAAAAAGGGAAAGGAATATCAGTTTTCGTTAAAATTAAAAATACGCTAAGAAAAAAAGGGCAACCTTTAAAATAGTTTAATTAAAAAGGTTATAAAAAGGGTATTAAGAAACAAACATAAAACTATTCTAAATTGTATTTATAATAAAGGGAAATGAAAAAGAGGCGATCAAAAGGAAAAAGATGGAAAATGAAAATTTGTTGGTCGTATTCAAAAAAATTTTTAAAAACCAAATATAACACATTTGTAATTTGCAAAAGTTTACGAATGTCCCTTTTTTGGCCCCTTTCAACCAGACGTTTTAAATGCTTAAACCCCGGGAAAATTTAACCCAAAGACGACAACAGCACTTAAATTTCTCTTTTTCAACTTTTTCTAACCCAAATATTGTTTGGAAATACTTAAAGCTTTTAAATTTTGAAATATCTTAATATGGATAATTATATGACATATTTTCACGTCAAAAAGAAAATCACATACCATTTACCAATAGTATATGTCAATAGACAAATTAAACAATGGATAATTAAAAATACCCTGAAATGATTTTAAAGTTTTTTTTAAAGGGTGACAATTTGAAAGGTTTTTGTAAATTTTAAAGTAAGAATTTAAATTATATTGGTGTTAAAAAATTTTACTATTAATTCTTCCAGTTGAAAGTCCAAAGAATAATTATCCTTTTTGGTTAGTTACGAAATACAATACAATATAAGATCTTATAGTTGTTTTTGAAAAATTAATTTTTTATTTAATTTAAAAATTTATCAAAAGGACGTTAAAGTAAAAGAACAACATAATAAAGTTAAAATGTATATAATAAATAAAAAGGGACCTTATTGGGGGTTTTAAGATGTGGTATTTTTATTAATTAAAAACAAACGTTAACGATATTTTTTTTTTTAGGTCTCTTTTTTTGCATCTTGTTACGTTAAATCAGGTTTTAATAAAATAATAAGTGGTTTATATTTTATAAGAGTTTTTAAGAAATAACTTCAAACTTTTTTTATTTAATAAGATAACACCCCCAAAAATAACAGAAATCGATTTGACGGTATAGAAATACCACAAGCAAAATTAGTTCTTATATTATGTGTTGAATTTATTTGAATCTTTGAAAAAAAAAAGGACTTTTATACAAAATATTTTGCCCTAAAATATTTCTAAAATAACCCTTACTTTAGAAAAAAAATATCAAAGGAATATATTATGTTTTTTACAACACTCACTGGTTCAAACCAACATTTAAGTTTAATTGAACAAAAATAAGGACGCTAAACAAAAATTTAACCTTATCATTGTTTTACGTTTAATTTTGGGCCATGGAACCACGAAATTTAGGTTTAATTTTAAAAATTACTAAAGGGTTGTTAGCTTGAACAAGTCAATGAAATTTTAAAATTGCGCTTACCACTAAATGCGGTTGGATCCAACTTCATCTAATTTTTAAAGATGCGAAATTAAATGTTTAAACCTTGTAAATTTTAAAAAAAAAATAAAATTTGAATATTATTGGAGCCAACTTAACGTAATTTGGATGTAAACGGAAGGAACTGATAATGAATAAAAAATTTAATTTTGTTTTATGTTTATCAAAAATATAATGGACTTTTTATAGTTTTTATGTCCCTTAATATAAGCAATATAAATTTTTTATTTTTAAACACAAACCCAAAAAGTACAAAATTAAAGTTTACGGCAAAGATTAATTTATTAAAATAATTCAAGTTAAATATTTTTATAAAATAATAAAATAAACCCAACCACCCTTCGTGGTCTCTGGTTCTATTTAATATCGTTCAAAAGAATTTTATTTCGATTATACCATTTCATCATATAGTGGACCATTTTAAACGTTTTATATCCTTGTTTACAAATTTTTCATGTCTAATTTAAATGTTTGCAAAAAAAAAATAAATTAAAGATCAATAATATTATGTTATTTTTATATCTTTTCGCAAAAAATTTTGATATATTTGGCCTAAAATTTTAAAACCACTTCATCTTTTTTCTTTCCCAATATAAATACAATTTTTCGCAAAATACGCCTAATTATATATAATAAAAATTTGTTACTTTAAAAATCAATTATGATGTGTTCATGGACACTAGTATCAAGTAAAAAATTCTGGTTAGGTTTGTTTATTGAACACCGGATGAGTCAACAAACCTTTTATAAGCCCTATAAACGTCTTTACCTTGGGGTTCCTTAAAAACAAAACAACGCCTGTTTGCGAAGGAAGAAAGTTCTAATTTTCCTGATCTGTCTATTCTGCTTTTTAACTTAAATAATCCACAGTTATTCTTTATTAAATAAAACTTGACAACGGAAAAATTTGAACTGCCTTTGTGCACCAAGGTGATAAAATTTGAGTTGGAACAAAAAGAAATAACACAACGATTAGATTAAATAAATAAAATTTTTTAATAAAAATTTTCAGGTATTATTTTTAATAATTTGGCTATTACCCCATACATACATAATCTTTTCAATAACTTTTGTTATAAAGGGTGGTTTAATCAATCCAAATTTAACTATATAACATTTTTTCCAAGGATTGGCTCTGACCGCCTAACCAGGAAAACGCATTAAAGGAGGTAATTGATAAATTTAAAGTTAATAGCGATGCCAAAGTGTTTTAAAAACGGGACCAAATTTTACCACCATCGACGAGAATCAGCCTTATTTTCAGACATATTATGGCCATAGCCCAACCTCTGGTTGGTTAAACAAGTAACAAATTATTTTAAAATTATAACACATTTATTATTTTTTATAATTATAAATTAATTAAACAATTTTAACGTTGTTTCCCCAGAAAACCCGACCCCGGTTGCAAACGGAAACTGAACTGGGTATATAGGCCCAAGGCGTTCCACATTTATATGATCAGTTTATAAAAAATTTCCTATCATCATCACCGTGATGTCCACTGCTGGAATAGGTAAAAAATATTGTCAAAACTGTTAAAATTTGATTTGGGATGGAGGCCAGAAGAGTTTTAAAAAAAATACTTTTGATATCGTTTTTAAAAATTGATTAAAAGTTTTTAAAATATGTTTTGTCAAAATTTGGTCCGGGGTTTTTGGTGTGATAGTATTTAAATTAGGAACTGAAAATCATATATAAAAAAATATTTCATTCTACAAGCAGATGGATGGAGTAGTGATGGGTTTTGGTCCATTTTTTGGGAATTTTTGGAGACTTTGAGGCCTATGTGGTTGATAGCGCATTTCCATATGATAAAATGAATCTTTTAAACCACCTTAACCCTTTTTTATTCAAAAATAAGTTTCTTTGGAGTTATAAAAATAAATTTTTTTTTGATGTTATAATTATTTGCAATCCTGATCCTTTTGAGCCCTGTGGGAAACCAACCCTACAAATAAATATTTAAACAAATTACACCATCCCAGTTGCTATCGGGGCAAATCTTTTTTTAGAAGAGGGTATCTTTCTAATTTTGTGAGAGGGAGCAAGATTGGTTATTTGGGCGGGTTCAATCAAAACTTATTTGCCGCTGGAAGATTGGGTCAATTCACCACCTGTCAAGTAATATCTTACAAGATCCAGGGGCTTTTAAAACACCTCTTTATTGAAAAAAAGGGAGCAATAAGAACCGTGAAGGATCAATATGAATTAAACATAAAAGACCCAAAAGTCGGCAATGGGGCCATACTTAAATCACCAAACCATTCATGTTGACGACCAAAACCTTTAAAAACCGATTCTTACCAAGGATGATCCGTGAGGCTAAATTAAAAAAATCAAAATTAATAAGAAGATGGTTGGGTTCCCACCACCTGTTTGGGACCCCATAATTAAAAAATTTAAATTTAAACCATAATACCACTGCCCTTTAATAAATTAGTTTTTTATGGGTCGGGGTACAGACAAAAAATAATTAATTAAAATTAGATTTAAACCCCCAGCACCAACAAGACGCAGACATCTGAGTCAACCCGTGACCACGGCGTTGGCATGTTCAAAAACGTCGAATTTAAATAAGAATAAGCGATAAAACCAAAAAAGTCATTATATTTAATAAATTAGACGTAAACAAAATAAATAATTATAGAAACATTTCTTTATTCAAAACAATAAAAATTGACTGGTTTTAAAACTTAATCTCAAAAAATTTTTTTCAAATTAACTTAATTTTTTTTTCTTTATTATTTTTCTGTCAAAATAATATTAATAAGCAAAAAAAAAAAGTCCGCCTGTAAGCTTTTATAAAGGAACAAAAGTAAAAAAAGAGTTTTTTATGATAAACCTTTTTATTATTATTGTTAAAGTAAAGCAAAAAAGTTTTTGAATAAAAATGGTATTGGTTTTATTTTAAATAGTGCTTAAAAGACTATACGGTGATTTTAGATTAAAATTTAAAAATAAAACCAAAAACTTAATAACCATAAACAAATAAAACCTTAACATTTGGAAAATTTTGCAGGAAAAGGTAGTTAAAAGTTGATGCGTTAATTTTTGCGGGGCACTTGAGGACGGAAGTGAGGCCCGGCCCCCCCCCAATTGCAAAGTTCACAACCCCTTTTGTGCATTTCAAACGGCACAGTACTCAATGGTTTAATGAATAAATTGAAAGGCAAATTTGATTTTTTGAAATTTTCGTAGCCTAGTCTGCGTTTAGAAACCCGGAGCGTGTTTGATTCGGGAAAACACAAATTTGTTGTTCTTTTCCTGGGGTGCAAAGTTTGCGCCCATTTTCAAAGAGCATGATCCAAACGGACCGGGCAAAAAAGGGAAAACAAAATTATATATCAAATTTAAGATCCCCCAAAGAAGAATTTTCAAATTGTTTAGAATCACAATTGTTTGAAGGAACGTTTTTGGGATTTTTCCATCTATACCATTATTATAGACGGGAAAGATTTCTATTTTTGTACGTTATGAATAAATTAAACACTGTTTGATGGATTTTTAAAATTGTTTTGTAATTAAAAAACCAATATTTATTGGGACGTTTTAATAAAATTTATCATAAAATAATAAAACCCACTAAGGTTTCCCTTTGCCAATAATGTCTTTTTATCCATTTATACACACTTTTTTTTGGGGGAGACAGCAAATTTTAGGAATATAGGACCCGCCCTTCACGGGGTTGCTGAAGAAATATACCTATGTTATTAAGGTGTTACACAATAAACCGTTTCAATCACTTAATTTAAAACAAACGCACGAAATCCTTGAGAGTTAAAAAGATTTAACAAACATAGGGATATCTAAAGAAAAATTGTTTTAATTTGGAAAGAACATATTTATTGAAACCGAGAGCTTATTAATTTTACCACGTTTTTTTGAACTATTCAGAAATTTATAACGAAATTGAACGGAATTTCAAACGTTTGTGTTATTTTTTTATTTAATATCCAATTCAATGTTTAATTTTCGAAAAATTATATTTATTTGACGTTTCGGATTCTTTTAAAATCCATGATCACGCGAATTGTTGGAAAGGTTCTCAAGTTTTGGAATAACCTGATTATTCCAAACAAGATACAACTATAATTTTATAGGTAATAATGGAAATAAAAGAAATAATTTGAATATTCAATTTTGAGATAATGGTTGGATAAAAAGTTAAAAAATAGTTTTTGCTTTTTTAAAAAGGATATGAAAGTACTTTATTGGCGATAAAATAAGTAATGTTTAACGATGTAACAATTAAATCCAAAAACAGCAAGTTTGTAAAAGAGAGTATATTTTTATTCTACAAAAAAGTTTTTCATTGGTTTTAATCAATAGTGCTTTGTTAATATTCAAAAGTTTTACCTGAAGACTGGGGCAAAAGGGGGCGTAGTTTTTTAGCGTAAACTTTTTTAAAGAGGGAACCAGTCGATAACCAGAATAGGTTCAACAGCTCTAAGTTTTTTATAGTTGAAAATATAAAAGAAAAAATTAAAATTAAATGAATGTTGTTGTAATTTTTAAATATTTAAATTTAGTTTTAAACTAGGTCCTTCATCCGGATATTGTAAAAAAAATATATATTTAAATCCAAGTATTCAAGTTTTATTCACTGGATTTTAAATTCCACCAGAAGGTAGTGATCGGAAAATTCATCAAACGGACCAGCATTTAGAAATTGTAGAAACAATGAGATAGCAACCTTTATTTTTTAATTTTAAAATTTAATAAAGATATTAAGTTAGTTCCATGAATTCTTTATTTTTAGGAATACTTAATAATGTGTTATTGCAGCCTTTGGTTTTCAATACATCCGATGAATGCATTCCTCGGACTAAACATTACAAAAACTGAGGATAGACGGTGCAAAAAGTAAAATGAGAGGGTCATACTATGCCCTCAATCTTAACAAGGATTTGTCATGCAAAAGCGCAACTGCTTCCCTTCAACGAATTACAAAGATATTTGAATATTTCTTTTAAAAATATTTGATACACCTGTATTTTGTAAATTTTTTTTTTTTTATTTTTTTTGTTTTGTTTTAAAAATTGATTTTGTATATCCAAGTTTTTTTCCAAATTTAAAGCTATTTGTTCTTTTTTTGTAAACCCAACTTATTAAATTTATAAACTTTGGTAAACCTTTTAAAAGTTTTATTCCAAATTTCTTTTTAGAAAACTTTTTAAAGTAAAAAGGTTTAATTAATTTTTAATTCTTGATTTTGATGGTCACTTTTAATTTTAATATTTTCGGGAATAAAACGTTTACTGTAAACGTTATTCAATAGTTTTTATTTTTTTAAAATAATACTTAATTAAATAAGCAGAAGATAAATAGGCCCAAACATCTTTTTATTTTGAACTTAAATTGGGTTTTAAATTTTTTTTGCCGGTTTGGAAACGTGTAAAAAATAACGTTATAATAAAGAAATCGTTTTTATACTTTTTACTTATAAAACATCTTTCAATTTTTAAGGAAAGTTTTTCAATTTTTGTTATTATATTTAAAAATGAAAACTACGCAAATCCATTTTCTTTTTCTTATTAAAGGGTTCCAGCCACCCCACGGCAAAAGGGTGGATTCTATGTTTCGAAGTAATTAAAGAGCAAATTTGTGGCGTTTTACCATCAGGAGCGCTGCTCATCTTCTCGGTTTATACAATAATAAAAAAGTAATAGATTTTTATATACATAAAAAATGATAAATATTAAAAGCGGCATCAAACCGCCCCCGTAGATTGCATAGTTCAAGCTGTGCTTAGTTTAGGACATGTTGCTCCTCCGAACAGATGACGGAGAAGATGAAACCGCATTATTTATTTGTTCCTTGCTTACGAATTGATCTCCATGTCAGCGTTCCCAAGTTATTTTAGGTTACGCTGCTTTTTCCAGAACAGGTTCTCGCTTTGACGTAGCTGTAGGGCTTAGTAATTGCGGTCTGGTCCATTAGCAGGGAGGCTAAGAGGGACCTGGCGGGTCTATGGTGTAAGGCTGGCCTTGGAGGAAGCTGGTCCCAGCGAGCTGGATAAGACCGCTTTGGATGCACCTAGGAGGGTGCGATGAACGGTGACGAAGGCGGCAGGCGTGCTGCCATTTCTGTCCTCTGCAGCCACGGAGTAGTTACGGGGAAGAGGATTGGTGGCATTCCGTAGGCGACTCTCCCTATCCTCTGCTACTCGGTGGAGCCGCACCATTGATGTAGTATTAAGGGGCCGCGGGAGGAGAGTAGGAAATTCGGCATAGTGTCGTCGGTTAAGCCCCCTAATAGAGAACGGGTAAATTAGGGAGGTCTATGTCTAGCTGTGGACTAACACAGGCTGATGATGATGGTAATGATGATGATGACTCCGGCAAAATCCGTCTTTGCCCCCGCGAAGAGGGTGAAAAAAGGACTAGATGATGTTGTGTTATTCGAAAATAATATAAACATTCTTAAAAAAAAATGCAAAATTATTATTATTTTTATATTATATATTAGTACGACTTCGTCCACGTGGTAATATAAATAAAATTTTTGTTTTTCCACAAAAACGTACCCTTAAGTAATTACTTGTTACATCAGCTATCATCCAGGGAAAAATACGTCAAAATCGAACCAGCCATTCCAGAGATTTTGTTATACATATCAGTTATATATCGCAATGTAATGATTTAAAACGGGTAATTTTAAATTTACCATAAGACCCACCAATTTCAATAATTCTTTAGATCATCATCACCATGATAATGGTGATTTCGTGACATCATCATTATGTGATAGCTCTCTGCTGGACGTAGGCCTTCCCTAATGCACGCCGCCGCTTCCGATCTTCGGCTATTCTCATCCAGCCCACACCGGCCACTTTGCGAATATCATTACTCCGTCTTGCCGCAGGTCGTCCGACACTACGCTACATTGTTTGGATAATTATGATGTATTATCTCACACACTTCAGGTAACTTTATAGAGTATACTTAAATATAGAGGATGTCTCGACTTTAGTCCTTCTAAGTATTTTTGGGACACTAACGACGCCATTAAAACTTTTATGAAACGTTTGAAGTCTGACTTCGAAGGGAACAACACTTGAAAGTCTTAGATTGTGCATAACTATGATTCCAATTTACGGATTTCATTAAACTTTCTGCACGAATTATTATGACTATTCTTATGTAGTCTTGAAATACGATAATTTTTCATTGTAAGTTTTCATTTGTTTAGAAAAAGTAGGTAGCATAAGTATATAAAAATAGTTAGCATAGAAGCATTTTAGTTCAGGAAAAAAAGTGTTGGTCGACCCCCGATTAGGTGGGTTGGTGATCTCCGTGCAGTAGCCGGTTCAAGTTTGCAGAGAGTAGCAGGAGATCGGCCGTCTTGGCGTTCATTTAAAAAGGCCAGCTGGATTGATAGAGGCTGATTATGAAGATGATGATGATGATTATGATAGTAGCATTTATCAAAATTCTTGATTATTTGTTTCATAACTTCAATCATTTATTTAAGTTCTTTTGTGTTTTAGAGTAAATCTTTTAAAGTAACAATAAAAGTGCCCAAACCAATTAATTTTGAGTAGCTAATAGAAGAAAATAAAACGATAATGTGTGCTAATGTGTGCAAATGTGGAGGTGCCCATAGATTTTACGTAAAGGGAAATTTAAATACTTTGTTAGTATTATTAAAGACTTTACACTTTTGCATATGTGTGCAAACTATGACAATGACATCATGTGAACGTATCTTCAATTATTTATCAATTTAATATTATTGTAAGCGAAAAATGTGAATTATAATTCAAAATATTTTTTTTATGATGGTGACATCGGTGCAAACGCAATGTTTTACAAAATCTTTTCAATAATGATTTTTATCTCAGTTGATAAATGTTCTGCCATTATTTCTAAGAGAAAAAAAGAAATGATGCTTCATTCGTTATTCATTCATTGAAGTTATTGGTGACGCTTCTCTGGATTTTCTCTGTTTTTTTCATTTATAAAACAAATAATGTAAAAAGTTGAGTTAATGATGCCTCAACTAAAAATTATACTTCCGTCAAAGAGTTCTTCAAAACTGTACGAGCGTGTTGTTTAATTTTCAAATGTGAATCAAAAAGCGTCTTATTACTTTTATATTTGTAGGTTTCGACTTAAACTTATGAGGAAACTGGTTTATTACAATAATAAATATCTTAGAACGATAAAACAACATCATCTAGTAACACTAAGCAAAGCTTGTAGTACAAGTTTTGCCCAGTTTTGGCAACTAGAGGACTCATATATATATTAGCGTAGGTACTTTAATTTCATAAAAATGTGCATATAATAAAGCTACAAACACCCTGAAACGAGAAAAATGCCATTCCAATGACATAAAACTTTTCCCGTGCTGGAAATCGAACCCACATCCTCTGGTGCAATAATCAGAGTCACAAACCACTACGCCAAGCGGGTCATCACCAGCGGTCGTAGTCATTATATCATGATAAAGGTATATCATGTCAAAGTACTGAATGTACTTTGATAAAATTTTTGCTGTTTAGTTTAATACTTTAAACCACCATTTAAATATTCTAACTCCAAAGAGAGTAGTGTGTAAATAACACTATTAAGACAGCACGCGAGGTGATATAGTTATGAGTTTAACTTCAATATATGTTAGAAACTTTGACTATGTCACAGTTGAATAATAACGTATACTCGTATAACCTAATTTCATACTGCTGATTTTCAACGAAAAGTAGAAGTTTTTAAAATGGTTATAAACTAAATACAAAGTAACTGTGTTGTTAGTTTTGACTTAAATATTTGAATATACCCAAACTTTCTTAAAGAAGAAACAGCAATCAGCACATTGTATCAAACAATTAGTCATAAGAACGTAAATCATTTATTTAACCCATAAAATAGGATAGAATAAAGAACGCTGCCGTGAAACGTTAAATAAATCAGCGCAGCAAACTAAAAAGCTCTAATACTTCACCAGCTGACAGCGCAGCGCCAATAAAAAGAGATGGATTAATTTATCACCCTCAAATTGATACCGTCAGAAGACCGTCGTCAAATTAACGTCAGATTGACATGACCCAGAGTACCGAATCAATTTTATTTGAAATGTTTCTTCTACGAGTGATTTTCTATAATCTTGTTCGTCGTTTTTAATACTCCAGAAAATAAATCAGAATACACAACTGAATTTCCGCTGTTAATAGTTAAGTCTCACATTGAATTCCAAATGTGGTTATAATTTCTTATTTTTAATAATCCATCATTTTATGGCTGACTTATTAAGACAGGTTTCAGACTACGAAATTAAGTGGTGACAAAAATAATTCGCGCAGGAAACAAAAATGTTTATATGGTTAATATGAAATTCTTAGACGTTATAAGTAATTAAAGTTACGGTGGAGGACGAGATGAGGCAGAGCCAAAATTACCTAGGACTTCACACACGGTTATATACTCCATAATTTTTAAGTCTGTTGGTAGACACGCGTTTATTTTAGTCAAATAAAAAAATATCACTCGCATATCAAGACTCAACGAATGGAATAAATAACCGAGTTTTAGTACTAAACAAATGAAGGATTGGATAGAATAGGAAGTTTAACAAGTGTAATGTGTACTTTGTAAAATCTTGTTGTAAAACGTGCTCTGTTTTGTGTCCTTCGGTAATTTAAACACCAAGACAAGTTAAATATTTTGGTGGTATATTAGTATTTAAAACAATAAATTACACACTCATTCTATTCAGGTTCCACAGTCCTCAAAATATTATTCAAAATGTCTCCCCAATGCTGCATTAAAAAGGTATAAATAAATAATTTATGCTCATAACACTGCAACAACAGTTCCCTATTTGCTAGTGCTTCTTGCCTAAAAATAAAGTACGTGTTTATTTCTGCGATCAGTAAAATACCCTTCATGAAAGAAATCGTCTCAGCTCATTATAATGGAAGAGACAATGCAATGCTGGCCTTCTGTCGTACTCTGAAAACGATTTCAAATTCACCATTGAAACAAACCTTTCAGTTTCAATAGTGAATTCGAAATCTACTAATAGATGCGTTTATTTAAAGGTAATTCTTATTTTCGTAATTGTTTGTTTACCATAAAAAATATTTGAATATTTATAGAATAAATTTTTTATATCTGTTTTATTCAATTATATTTTACAAACTTTTATTAACATAATTACAAATTATAATATAACATTCGGTACTTTTTATTGTCTGTATTTTATCGCGACTTTAACATTCGTTGCTGTTATCGTTTCAGTATATCAATACTTACTGCTGAGCGTTAGAAATAATTTCCGTCTTGTCCGTGTACATCCTCAGACTAACATGTTAAAAGACCTTGAGGTCAATGCGCATTTAGTTCTTCCAGCGACTCCCGAAAATAAATTAAATAGGCTTCCTACTACTGGATGGTACTTGGACCTCGATAAACCAATTTAGCATCGCTGAAGGGCCTGCAATTCGAACCAAATTTCGAAAGAAACAAAGCGCTCGCCATAGTCCACGAACGCCAAACATTAAGGCAGATTATACTCCTCAGTCTTCTGTATAATCTGCCGCAGCGTAAATATCGGGCTTAACGTAATCGAGCCTATTCGGGTGGCTGAAAGTTGTCTAGCCTGGAAGCGAGACAATTCAAGATAACTCTCGAGAACAGGACAAGCGGGTCTGAAGAGAAATCAGTCTTTTATTCTTATCAACTTTGAAGAACAGAACCACCTAACTTCTACTACATGTTTCTGGCGTAATACCACACTCTACTAATTCCGTCCTCACCAGTCTTATAGAACCTAGTACCAACAGTAAGGAAAATTTTCACGAGCTTAGCGTTAATTTCGTGCACAGTGCAGTGATTGCTGCACAACCGCTACCAATGCCACCCCCATGATTTTTAAGCTGCTTGAGCTTACCTAAAAACCTGAGCTTACCTAGAATTTTGAATATGGACACGAGGCGGATAAAGCGTGGACGTTATAAGACGAGACCTTTCCAGCCTGATGTTTATATTGGCATCCATTATTAAAAGGATTTATTAGACTACTTGATTCAAGTTTTTGTAGAATTGTTTTCCGTTTACAAAATTTCTTGCCTTGTAAGTACTTTTAAGGATGTTGTACAAAATCAGTTAATTATATAATATGTAGATAGCCTTCGATTTACTGTTAAATACTTTACTAACGTTTCAACATTATTGTAGTATCTAAGCTCATTTAATGAGTTTAACAGTTTTTCTACTTTTTCACGATAAAGAAAAGTGTAATGTAATAAAAAGATAACAAACCCAACGATTTACAGGTATTTCAAATAAAGTATTATGTACGGTTTTTTTAAATAATTTCTTTATTTTCATGTCATACAGCCTGTTCCGTGTGGTTTTATGGTAATAATAAAGCCTGCGGTTATTTACTGTTACAACATGTTGCGAGTACCATATTTCAATCAAAAAGCTCGGTTTTCAGTAGATTTTTTTGACATTTCAGCGGTTAGAGATTCAGCCTCGAAATACAAATTCGGTTTAAATATGCCTATCAATCAAAATTTAAATGTTACATTCCTTTTTATTGTTCGCAGTCACGAAAGGTTAAATACAACACTATAAGGAAAAAAACCTTTTCACATAAATGAAATAAAAATATGTGTAATATTCAAAAAAGTAAAAACATTTTTTAATTTGCAATTTTTTGTAGTCGCCATCTATATAAAACAATATTCTTGGTTTTTGGGTCTACCTGTATGAGTAACTATATAAAGGAGACACGCACTTGACAGAACAACTGAGTAGAAAAAGAAAAGAAGGCAGAAAAGAGATATTACAAAAGTTTATGTAAACTTTAATTGAGCCCCCATATAAACTTAAGTCAAATTCAAAAACGATTTCAAAGGGAAGATGTCACAAATCAAATGTTATATTCAAACTTAATAATTATTATCTTAACTTAAAGAATGTAAGTTTTTACTTACTGATTTTATTGATACGAATATTACATACAAAATAGGGCTGTATTTTGTATGTAATATTCGTATCAATCGTAGTTAGGTAATTTTGTGACAAAATTAAACCAGCTTACTGATTTAAGACTCAATTTATCAAGATAATCTTTAAAAAAATTACGTAAAACTTTCTGTTAATAGCATATTTTAGAACATTGGCAGAGATTGCATGGTAACGTTAAAGTCCTGTTTAGGTATTGTAAACCGTTATTCACTAAAGTTTAAATTAAGTTTTTGTTCGTAAATTCAAGTTATATAAAATGTCTGTTTTGCTATTTTCAAAATATCGACTTTTTTGGTTATGGTCATTATTTCAATACAGATGCAGTTATATGCTACTCTTTCCTAATATTATTCTTTTATACATTTTTATTCTCATTAAGAAATGGACATTTCATTTCGACGCTACAAGTTTTTGTCCCCTATTAAGCCAGCCGGTCTTGATTAGGCATAAATTTTCTCTGAATTTGTGGGTCTTATAGCCCTTAACAAGCAAGTAAGGGGAGTTTGTTGTCCAAATACAGGAGCTAAAACAATAGGTGCCATGGTTTTGCGCCCTGTAGATGAAACCATAGGCTCGAAACGGTTCTGCTTAGCAGCCATTAATGGTGGCATTACAGAAGATAAAGCGTGAAAGTATACAAGCAGTATCCCAATTATTCTCCATTCCAAAACTTGTCACGTAAATTTTGCAGAAAACAAACACATTGAAATATAAGGCAAGGGCGCCACTTACATTCAGAGTAGTCACTTCTTCGCATAAAACAAAAGGTAGTTGTGGAATTTCTGGTGTAGAGTTGCAATTTTTTTACAGAACTATTACGTATTTTGGATTAGGTTTAGGCAATAAATTTTTATTAACTAAATTTCATATCGCCCCTGCATATTAGCTAATAATTCTTCAATTGATATTGTTACAGTAATTTATTCTTAAAATAAGATACAATTAAACGTAAGTAAGTTTAAAAGGTAGAAATAAAAGCTTATTTGTTGAAGAAGTAAACAAATAAATTTTTGTGCTTTGATGTTCGCACGAATGTTGGATATTAAAAGCATTTACTGTACGTAGCAATGTTCTGCTTGTCTTCGCCAAACAAAATGACGAATTGTAATTAATTTTAATTATTTCTATTGCTTGGCGAATATTATACATTATTAAACATTCGAACAGTTCTACCCGCGACCACGGCCGCTGGAAAAGTGTTCGAAACGTCGGGAATTTAAAATGTAAAATAAACGCGATAAAATCCGTAAAGTAATTTTATTTAATAATGTAATTAATTTTGCTTTGTGACATAAATGAATGAATTCAGCCGGTAAACGCTGAATATTTTCTCTTTTAATTATGTTGCAGCAATAATAAAACTGATTGTTGTATCACAATAAACGTAAGCGTATTTTAATTTTCATTTTTTAATTCTGTTTACAATTTTCAAGAAATAATGTGCATAAACTTTAAGTTTTACTTTTCATAGATTGTATTAAAAATATATACTATTCGGTTGTATGTTAAGGTTGTTTTAATTTAATTAATCAAATTATTTTATTATCATCACTGGTCGTCCCACAGAGCAATGGCCAGTAAGAGGCTGTCACACGAGAACCTTAAAATTAAATTATTTAAAGTATAGATTAAAACACGTATAAGTCTACCTACAATAAAATGAGGAGTTTGTATTGATAAAAATTTGACAAATAAAACAAAACAACACAAAATAAAACAACAATTGAATGATAAATGTATCGAACGTTTACAAAAGAGTGTTTTGATTGTGCACTAACAATTATCAAAGGAATATTGTATATTGAAAAAAATAGTACAGCACAAATACTTGCAACTTGGTGAAGTAAAAGTTATACGTATATATAAATTAAAGTAAATAAGTATGTTGCCTGGGCCAGCACAATATTAAATAAAAATTTTCAATAACGTTGCAATTCAACGGAGAAATTACAGCTCGGGCCACAACGAAAATTGAACCAAAGCGAGTGCTGAAGCGGTGAAAGCATCATGTTGCCGCTTCAAATTTAAAAGTCCTTAAAAGAAGGCTTTATTAAGATGTCAATAATTTTTATAAAAATAGCTTTTAAGTCGAGTATCAGTGTCATTTTTTAGATCGAGAAAGACTTAATCAAGTAATACTTTTACTTATTATAAATAAATCCGTAACGTATGTATATTTTTTCTCATGAAACGTGTTAGATAGGCCGAGTATTTCATTACCATGGAGTCTATTTGACGCAATCACATAATGAATGTACAAGCTTACATTTACTTTGTAATGAATATCATATTACATTCTAGAAATGTATTTAGATACGTCAGAAATAATACCAGAGTGGTACAATATTAGTCTTGTTACACAACGCAGCCTTTAGAGTCTAAAAGCCGCTTCACAGGTTGGCAGCATAATATTACTCGATATGCTTATTTAAAACTAGTGACACATAACAAATACTATATGCAAAAACGGTATATATGATAGAAATGAATTGCTTTAAAAAAAAGGGTGCGTGGAAATAATTAATCCTATGGCATTTTCCCTGACAACCCCTTGAACTTTGTAATAAATATGTTTTTTAAAAGAATACAATAAAAATTACGACCCCAGAGTTTTCTACCGGCTCTTCTCAGGTTATATATAAATTAGTAAGTTCTTGGTAGAGAAATAAAAAATATTGGAAAAAGTTAAAAAAAAGGATTACATACTAAATTCTTATTTATTCTAATCTTGTAAAAGCGTAAGAAGTCATATAAGCACTCGATATAAATTAAACAATTATTAAAACTAAAAAATAAAAAAAGATAGAAAAACATACCATGCTTACATTTGAATGTGGCAAGTTACTTGTTTACAAGAAAGGTCTTAAGAACTTGAAAACACTACCGCGACTTCTTGTTTCACAAAATGGGAATAAGTGAAGTACCTAGTATTATTACTCGTTTGTAATATTTCCTCAGACTTTATTAAAGCAGTGATAAGCTCTCAATAGATTTACGTTACTTTTAACAAATTGAACAGAAAATAGTAATGTTAAATTTGGGATAATTATGTAACCAATAACTCTTTCTGAAGTATTAAAATTGTGATTTTCTTAAATATGATTTCCCGAAACAGGGTAGAATTCTTTTAATTTTTCTAGTTGTTGTACCGGCTTAACGTTAAAATATGTTCTGCAAACATATAAAAAGTATTTGTAATATATATTTCTTCCTGTATATTTTTATATAAATATTTTTTTAAAGAATACAAATGATGGATACGTTCACATGTTATGTTGTTGTTCTCTATATTCCACTTTTGATAACTCATTAAGTATGATAAAGTCGAAACTAAGTTTCGCAGTTCCCTCCCCGAGGGTGCGGCAAAGTAAATGTGGTTAGCTTATCTAGTTAATGTTACACAGGCGTTACAAATAGTTTCGTTGTATTATTCCGTTTGAAGTTTCCATGTGCTATGGTAGACATTATGTGAAGTACCGAGAGATGTATCAGGGTCGAGTGGTCTTATTTTATTCATCTATGTAATAAAAAACAAATTATAAGAATGCGATCCCGTTTATATAAGATAAATATTGTTTTATTTTACAAAACCAGATGAAATGTCAAATTAAAAGTTTTTGTTTAATTCCCAAGCATTTATTTACTTAAAAAATGTTAATTCATAAATATATTTCTCTCGAAATCACAACAGTAACTACAAAGATAAATGTTTTATTTTTACACATTGCTAATATTGTAAAAAAAGTTGTCAAAATGTACTATTTTAAAATGGCAATTGCTCGTCAATGAAATATTATTTTAATGCGTAATAACGGGCAAGTTCTTTTTAAAACATGAGGTAGCCAAGTTATTACATTATTGAGATTCTTAGTACTTGAACATAACTTGATAACAACCATTTATATTTTACGCTTCTGCAAATGGGATACAATTTATAAGACCCATTGACCCTTTTAACTTGACATTGATTTGATGACGGTCTCACGACAGTACCAATTTGGAGTGATAAATTCATCAATACCTTATTATTGACGTCACGACGGCTGACAATAAATCTTTGCAGTTTCGTTGACCACAATTACATTATTTTTCTGTAAGAAATGTGACAACTTACAACTAACAGCAAAAGTAAAACCTTACAACGATTTTTTTAACAACAAACAAATACTTGGAAGTAAGCACACAATTTTTATTAAATAAAATGATGATACTTTTTAAAGTTTAGCTTTAAGAATTCATTCGACTCAATTTGATATTTTCTTTTTTTATAAATTGCTACACGTCGTGAACTTAATACCGCGTACGATTTACGAGTAGTGAACCCACTGACTCATAATCTCGCCAGGGCAATGTATAAAATACATTGCAGTTAAAGCAATTTACTATATAATTTTAACTAATTTAACAATATACGTAGGAACTTAATTCAAAACATATCTTTATATAAAAACACTGGTTGTGAAATGTTTGCATTTTACAGAAGTCGTATGAAATGGTTTATCACCAATAGATCGATACAATATTTATAAAAAGCCAAAGACTAAGTATGTATAAATATATAAAATCAACAGTAGAATATAAAAATAAAGCAACAATCATTTTAAACGAAACGATATCTGCCGGCGATACATACACCCACACTTGCAAGCTTGGCGACAGAAATAAACAATGGCAATAATGACTGACAAATGCACAACCCTCGTTTCCTTTCCCTTTTTAAATTCATATTTTCAATACGACTTTATATGGTAAAGATGTCATTATAATAAAGAGCGTATATTATCAAGCATATAGGACGCATGGAGTAAATGATTTATAAAAGTCAAAGTCAAAGTAAAAGTCAAAGTAAAATATCTTTATTCAATATGGAAGCATTACACTCTCTTATTGATTGTCAAATAATCTACTAGTCTAATCTAAAGCCAAATCAGTCTAGAAAATCTTATAATATGTAGTACTAACAACAATATAATAAAGCGTCTCAAAACTACGTTAGCGAACTAATGAATATTTTTATGTATATAAGCAAATTAACTGATAAAAGCATCTTATTTGCACGTTTACAAACACATAAATGTTTGTACAAAACCATCCTGTAACCAAATTTTTAATGCCAAGACCTTTTGTATGACTTAATTGAATCAAAGTGGCAATTATACAGTACAAAACAAATCCTTTCACTGCAACTCTCTAAAATTACAATGCATCCATGAATCACAAGCGCGGTTCAAGTTACGTACATTCTGATATTTCTAAAACACTTTTTAACTGTTTTATAATGAGTTTTATTAAAACGTCCCACTTTATTACATTACAAAATGTAGGTGAAATTTCGCCTAACAAAAAAATGAAATTCTGAAGTTTCGGAATGTTTGTTAAATTTGCAGCTATATATAATTTTGAAGTAAACAAAATATTTTTTATTTGAAATACAACAAACAATGTAATTTTGTCTATTCACCGATGTTACTTTTCTGTATAAAACTTAGTTCCAGAAACCAAGCACATTTGAGTGGCAACACCGTAAATAAAGAGAAAGGGTTATATGTACAATACATGCATTGTATTAAGGAGAAACTGTGATAAATTTAATACTTTCTAATGCTATATCGGTACAAATGCTTTTCTGCGCTTTCATTCAATAAAAAATCAAACAAATTATTTCTTATATACCATCATCACCATCATCATCATCATCATCATCATCATCATCATCATCATCATCATCCTGTGTTAGTTCACTGCTGGACATAGGCCTCCCTAATGCACGCCACCGCTTCCGATTTATGCCGTGTCCTTCCCAGTTGAGCGTCCTGAACATGTCCTCAAGCGCGGCGGGAACAATTTCTTATATAATATAATAAATATGCAGGACTAGCGGTGCACCGGTATCGAGTATCATATGAGCATTGAACCCGTGCGAAGCCGGGCCGAATCGCTTTAAGGTAATAAAATAACCAAATTAAAAAACGACATTACCATATCAAAATCATCTTGAGGGATTACGTATTAATACTAAATTAAATAACTGTATATAAAAGACACTAAACTTTTAAGTTATAAATACATCCATTTAGTAGTTCGATTGTTTATTCATAAATAATGTAGAAATAATGTAGCAGAAAAATAAATCTACACAGCATAGTCGACTTCTGTATGGTTCCATTAGCGCGCTGTAAACAACAGCGGTGGCAAATGGTTTCCTTTCCGCCAATGCGGGGTCTTTTGAATGAAAAGAAAGTGCTGTTTGTTTACCGTCATTTCATCCTCGCATTGAATTTCCACTGCATGACGTATTCGTTTACATATAGTTAAAAATATTTAAGCTTTTAAGATCGTATAGTTTAGCTTGTATTTATGACACGCCTAACTTTTTGTAAAATTTTACTTTTTAAATACTTTTACCGATCGTATCGATCCTTTGGCATTTCAACGAATTATTCACACCCTTGCATATTGTCAAAGTATTAATCTCATATATGATTGGGCTTGTCTAGAACATTGTCTACAAGCCCAATCATTATATTAGATTGATGAACCAAAAATACTGGCTAATGAACATCGATTTATACCAAGGATGATTCGGAAGCAATCGAAATAAAAAATCCAAATTTTAATAGAGAAGATGGCTGGACTTTGCACCTTCCTGGGATCCAATAATTTTAAAAATTAAAGCAGAGTATAAAAACTACAAAACCGAAGAACAACATAAATACTTTTGTCAAACCAACATTAAAATTAAGAATTCGAAAGATATGTCAATTTTTAAATAAAACTGACAGTTATTCGAAAACATAGAGATACAGAAATATACCAACTTAATCTGCCCGTGATCATGGATGCTGAAAATAATCCGAAACGTCGGGAAAAATATATTTTAGTAATGCGAAAAATCCGTAAATTAGTGGATTTGATAGGATTAGTAGAGTTTGTAAAATAAGGAAAATTTCACAGCACTTCGAAGCACCATTACACTATTTTTTTAAAAGGTCTGCATAGTGGTGATAAAACGCCGTACCTATAATAATGAAAACAATAAATTAATTAACAATGACAAATTACTGTCATGATTCGTTTTAAGAAAAAATCATTTTGATAGATGCACTTGAATATATGAATAATGAAATTTGATAGATGAACTGCCTCCGTAGCCTAGTGGTATGGCGTGTGCCTTAGAAACTGGAGGTCGTGGGTTCGAATCCTGCGGGACTTAACAAATTTTCATTGTTGTTTCCTAGTTGGTTAGGCAATTTGGGCCGATCACCCAATTGTCCGAAAAGTAAGATGATCTATGCGTCGGATGGGCATGTAAAGAGTCGTCCCACCCACCAACCCGCATTGGACCAGCGTGGTGTGATACGGTCCAAAACCCCCTAATAGATAGTGATGTATTAAGGGTGGCCTGTGTCCAGCAGTGGACTATCACAGACTGATTATGATGATGAGATGCACTTGTTTATAAGTTTGGAAACTTTAGACAATTATTATTGACTATGTCCTAACTATTATCAGGATTAAAATTAAAATAATATAAATTACAATAACAAAAACTAAATGATTATTCGAAATTTAAAAAAAAATAAGTCATATTTAAATATAAACTAACAAAGAGATTGAAAAGTTAATACGATAGCAATTACAATTCTCCTAGCCACTCTCCCAAGTTGTAATAAGGTCGGCTTCCAACCCTTAACAAAGAAGAGGACATTTACATCCTGTAACGATGATTATTTTACATGTGCATTAAAATTTATATAATGTCATTTTATACGCCTTTCAATTCCGTCAGCTGTTATTCATTAATCCGTAGTATTAAATCAATTTAATTATATAATTATCGTCTCAAGCATTAAATCAGCACTGTGAATGCGACCATTTCGGTGGTACCTGGAGTTTCCCAATGGTTGAGTAAAGGTAAAAAAACGATGAGAAAAGGTTAAAACAAGATTTTAAGTGTGAAAGAAAAACATAAATTGTCACCAGTTTGTTTTTATTTCAAAAACTAAATGAAAAATTATGTTCAAACAATATTGATAGAAACGCGTGTGACAAATAAATAGTCCCGACCACCGTATCAGTACACAGTAGCTTTACAATGCAAACAATTTGCATAAAACCAACAACGCTCGATTGTTAAACAAACCTTGATTGGCAAAATATATTTACAGCTCAGTTACCAGTGCGGCAGAATGTGTTGTGTTTAAAGATTTGATAAATTGAAATACTAAAAAATATACACTACCGGTGGTAGGTCCCCTGTTTACAGGAGACCGTCTGGGTGGGTACCACCACGGTGCCTATTTCTGCCGCGAAGCAGTAGTGTGAAAACACTGCTGCGTTCCGGTTTGAAGGGCACTGTAGCCAGCGTATTTACTGGGTAAACAAGACTTAACACCCTATGTCTCACGGTAGGCAGCGCGTCGGCGATACCACTGGTATTGCCAACGTCTATGGGTGTCGGTGACCACTTCCCATCAGGTGGCCCGACTGCTCGTCTGCCTGCGTATGCCATAAAAAAAAAAAAAATATATCGCATCGACGATTAGTTACTACTGACACGTACATTTAATTTCCTTTAGATTAATGCACGAAATAATTGTTACGTTAAGAAAATTATAAATATAAGAAAAAAACGTACTATCAAAGTGGTCTTGATTGTGGTTTGGTCGTACTTGCGACCGACTTTTATGTGCCAATCCAAAGAATGAATGATCTTAGTTTTTGATTGCGGTGCTTAGGTTAGGATCCTTTTTTAAAATATCCACTTATCGTCCACTCTAACTTTATTACCAAAATCTTAATTCATTTTCATTAATGTGCGATATTGAAGTTTTGGCCTACATGAGAAGAACAATATCATTACAAAAAGCAATATGAAAAACGAGCCGCACCAAACCCGTTAAACAGTACACTAGAAAAAAAAAATATTTTATTACATTGAATAAAATAACTACGAGAGTATGTTGCCTTTTCGTTTCTTTGGTTTGTTGTAAATTTTTCGAATAACATGATTCTTGCTTATAATTATTTCTTTTATTTATGCGATTAATATACATATCAATCCACTAATTTATGGGTTTTTCACGTTAGTTATACTTTCCGACATGATCACGGCGGTCTGCCCTTGATCATGGATACTGGAAAGTATCCGGAACATCGGATATAAATATATATAACTAACGAGAAAATCCGTAAATATCTGTTTTTGATGTGATTCTTGTTGATATAAAATAGTCTTTTCATTTTATTGCGATACCTCTATAAGCAATATTCAACTGACGTAGAAAATATGGATGAAGAGCCAAAGAAGTGGCAACTACAGCGTACAAAACAAAGCAATTTGTAGTCGGTCATAAAAATCCAATGCATGGATAAGTCACATGCGCTATTAGTATTCTGCATGTCAGAAATGAAAAAATGTATTTGTTATTTCTGTCTACATATTTCAGTTGCTTCGTTATATTCACGGTATCTGTTTTCTAGTGGGTTTGTTGACGAATCAGTTAAGTAAATTATTTTTATTTACAAAATATTTTGTAGTAAAGGAGATATATTGTGAAAAGAATTTGGTGATAGTTTTAAAACACTTTTGTATGACCGCTTAGGAATTGCTTTTCAGCAAACGCTGAGACAAATTACCTGAGCGAGTGAAAGGTTTATACCGTTTACTGAGCAATTCGCTAAAGCGGTCATACAAAAGTGTTTTAAAATATCCAAATTTCTTATATCACCATATATCTCCTTACCTATATGATTTGTGTCGATTCTATAGTATATAGGACTTAGAAATGTATAACGTTTTGAGGTCTTTGAATTTTCTGTTAAATAGCCCTTCTAAGCAGTATTTTTATGTTCCGAATTTCTAATTTATACTAATTCTACGTTGTTGAATATTAGGGATATAATTATTATTAGTCCAAGCGATGAGACGAGCAGGATGTTCAGACGTAGGAAGATTTCAAAGGAGATTAATATTAAATGTATTTGTATATTTAAAATATATATATAAATAATTTGTTTCTTTATGAACTCGCATATAGTATACCAAACAATTATTAGTCATTTTTGACATAAAAAAGTTGCAAGTATGTATCATTTGTGATTTACTTTTTTGTTATATCATTACAAATCATCTTAAATAACCAAAATTGTGTAAGAAAACAATTTTAATTGATGTATTACACTTACATAGCCATTTGACACACACGAAAGAGCAAGAATTAAATAATACCAAATTTTTCTCATAAATTTTATCCAAATGTTGGTTGTAACTTTTAATAGACTTTTAGCGTCTCACCGCTTTAAGTTATACTTTAAGAGTAAGATGCAAAAAAGTTTTAATGTACGTTAATATATGTATTATGTTTAAACTTTTCGTTAGTCTTGTTTAATATTTCTTGTAATTGAACTCTCTTTAGATAGAGAGAGGATCATGATTACCATCAGACAGGCATGTCAAGCGGATGATCAGCCTCTATCAGTTGCTTTCCATGATTCACTTACGATCGTGTGGAAATTAGAGGATCAACAGTATTTAACCAGGTCTATCCATCTTGTTATTCACCTAGGAAAGGTTTAATAAAATTTCAAAGTTTTTATTAATTATAAGAAATTTACTAAGTCTCTCCGCTTTCTACTATGAGATTCTTTTACAAACTCTCATTACATACATTCGGTACACCACTACAATTCACTTAACGTAAACTTTCTAATTGTTTTATATTTACGTTCAAAAATGCTATCAAAATCTGAACTATGTCAGCAATTTTGTTTTTCTACATATTTTATGTATGTTTTGGTTACTGCTTTAAAAATCAGAGGTCTTCGTCATCAAAGCTATCCTTGGCAGTTGTTATAAGATGTCAGTGACCTCAAATATATTGACGACTAATTCATCCATCACATTCAGTTAACCCTTTGGGTTGTAGAGATCTGATGTCAGTCGTTCTGAAAATCTTTGTATATATATATTATTATTACCTAAAACAACGATGTATAACGTTGAAATAAGAATGCGCGCTAAAAGAATACTAACACACAAATGTCAATATATGTATATGTTTGAATGGCATACATCTGTTTAAATGATTTGAGGAAAAGTTTTTTATGCTATAAATCACGCTGCTATTGCTGGTGTTGATATATGTTATTCGCACTACGCTCCAGTGCACGCACGAATTACGCGACGTGCCATCGGAATATTGCTCACGCGGCAAAATATAAATTATCTCTACACCACATATCGGCGCGTACCAGGCCGATTTTCACCCACTAGATAGAGCGGTTTTAGCTTAAAAATTAAATGTCTCCTAATAGAACTGATCGAGCCGAGGTTCGGCTCACCAGGGGCGCCCTCGATACATGTTGCTAACGGGTTATAAGGATCAAAAAGCGACTAACTCGAGGCGAGGTTCGGCCCTCCTGGGCACCCTCGATTGATCGCTGACGGTAAAAATAGTGGCAGCCTGAGCCGAGGTTCCTCTGGGGACCCTCGAGCTAACCAACAAATAAAGAGGATAAGCCTTTTCACGCTTAAAGTTGACAGCCCTCGACTCCGCCGGGTTGTAATGGTTAACTCCACCAACGAAGCCATCAAATAAACGATAAACGATATAAATTATCTCATACATTTGACCCATCGAATACGTACTTTAAGGACAAGTTTTTATAAAAATGTCGTATTATTAAATCTTAAGTATTTGTTACAACTACACATTTATCAACAATGGCGACCAAAATCGAGGCATAAGTAATGATTTAGTGTCAATAAAGGTAATAATTTAAATTCGAGGTTTGTCGACAAAAGTTGACTTCTTAAAATTGTGTATAAATCTGATAGACATTTTAAATTAAACTTCTAATGAATATATATTTCTCATGAGAATAAATAATAATAAGTAAATAGAAATTTAATAGTATGTAATTACTATAATACAGTAATATGGTAATTTATATGTCACTAGCTTTAATACCCAATTTATTGTTAGAATACAATAATAAGCAATACCAAACGATTTAGTTTATTAAAATACTTGATTATGTTATATAACCTTAGCGATTACTTTGTATGACCCTTAGTCTGAGAGATATAATTCATCGTAACATTTAATTTACTTCACAATGGTTAATGAATCTGCTGTCGTTGGTCAGTGAATATACCCTACCTATACGACATGTACAGATGTAGCGAGAAATTGTTTTCCTTCGGGAAAACTCGGATCTTTATACGATGACACCCGAATCGTCAATGAATGATCGTATTAAATGAGTAACATTTTCAGACCGTTAATGGGAGAAACTTTATAATTTAGTGTCAAATGTCAAAATTAATTAAGTCTGAAGCTATTTGAGACAGTGCGATAAAACGTAAAATATTCCTGCACGAATGACACAAGGTCATCTTGGCCTAAATTAAGCAAAGCTTGTAGCTGATAAATATATAGACTGACTTTTTTTTTTGCAAATAATTACATGTTTTATAGATAAATAAACACATAGATAAATACACACTTACACTAGATGGCGTTGTTAAGCTCGTAAAACACGCAATCGTTTGTCCTGTTATTATACTTAAGAGCAACAATTTAGGAGCAACAAATCGCATTGAGCAGCGGAGCCATCCGAATGGCCTGTTGTCCGTGTTAGGCTTAATAACGCGATTTCTATTCGCTAGTCGCGATCGATATGTTGAGTCCGTTAAGCGTTTACTTGTGCACCATTGCACGTAATAAGCCTCGCCACGTCGCTAAATCGTCGTGTACGCGTCTTTTTCACGATCTATTGAACAAATAGTTTAATATATCGTTACTGTTAAGAGCAAACTTATGGCGCAACTTTGTTTAAACGTTTGAAACTTCGAATATTTGTTTCAGCGTTCTGCGCATGAACTGCCGTAGCCCTTCTTGTTCGACCTCACGATTTAATGGTTTTAGCGACAGACATGGGTTATTTTCAGGATATTAAGATAGACAACCGCCCGCACACTTTAACAAACGACTCTCAGTATCTGTATAAAATGATGTATTTACAAAAGAAAAGTAAATATGTAACATACGTTTCGATAGACATCGAGAGAGTTACGTTTAAACACCCGTAGATTGTGAACGCAAGTTTCGTTGCGATTATTATTGTTTAGCGTTTAGTGAATTTTCGGGCCGACCGAATTAATTAATTTATTAATTAATTCCGTCAATCTTGATTTGCGTAAGTCTGTGCAATAATTCTGGACACAACTATAGTGGTGTATCAAGTGCCCCTTTAGTGAAGGAAGAGAACAAGTGCTGAGGTGCGCCCCGATCACCTTGCGGCTCCCCCTCTGGGAGACGTGAACATCGGGTACGTTGACCTTGGGTCCTAGCCAACGCCGTTCCATTCGTAGGCCTTTTAGCGCCCACGGGTAGTTTTAATTAGTGAAGTAAGCACACACCCAGGAGTCACAATAAGATCGGGCCTCAGAGCACTCAGGGCTACACGGAGTAG